>JAUMJL010000989.1:0-200930 GCA_033558185.1 Dromococcyx pavoninus | reverse complement strand
GGGGGTAAAATGGCGATCTAGAGGACGACCGCGCCGCCATTACCCGCCCACCCGTGCTTCGCGAGGTGCGGGAAAGTCCGCTGAGGGCATGACGTCATCGCGTAGAGCGGGCAGTTCCTTCGCGCCGCTGGGGCGGCCTCACTTCCGGTTCCGGTTAGCGCCGTGCGGGGCTGTGAGGCGGTGGTACGCTGAGGCATCCCCGAGCGCCGTGTCCCACCTTCCCGGGGAAACCGGCGGGCAGGCAGGGTCGGGGCGCGGACAAAGGCCCTTCTGGGGAGCAGCGCCTGAGCGGTGGCCGCTGGTCCCGTCCCCGCTGCCCGGCCGGGCCCTCTCTCTTGCCCCGCGATTGCCTCTTCGTTCCCTCCCCCCGCCCCTTGTCCTTCCACATGCCTATATCCCAATATTGTCAGTTTTTCTAAATACCAAACGGGTATTACCGTGGTCTCCCACCGTGTGAGACTGCAGGTAAGAGTGAGCAGCACTCACTTCACCTTTGAGAAACGCCTCTACTTCTGAGGCCGCTGCTGCCCAGACCCCTTGGGACTGTTACTTTTTCACTGCCGCGACTCGATGCCAGGCTCTGTTCCTGTTTTTGTACAACTGGTCCCTTCAGCGGTTATTCTTGGAGCATAACAGTAGCTGTGAAAAACTCACATCCCATGAAGATTTCCTATTTTAATTCTAGAACACCAGATCTTTTGTCATTTCGGCCACTCGGAAGCTTAGAATCAACAGAAAAATACAAAGCAAGCATAAATGCCTTCATAAACGTCAACTGTTTTCCTTTCAGAGTCTCCAGAATAGGTTTGAGTTTACTTTTAGAATAATATCGCCCTCCCGTGGTCAAACAACAGTAAGTCCTGGAGCTGCTGTTGAAGGTCTGCGTGCCCGTCGTTCAAACATGCTTAATTATTTTAGGTGAAAGTACGATTTAGTGAAACAAAAACCTTTTCTGAGATTACTGCTCGCTTACTGAAGTTCACCATTACAGATTTAGACTTCTAACCCAATTCACCCTTCCCTGCTGTGAAGAGACTGGCTCATCAGAATGATTCACTGCTTTTTACTTTGAAACAGAGACAAGATTTTCACATCGGAGTCCACGGAGGCTCAACAAGAGACCTTTGTTACTTCTGAGGGTCTTTCAGGTCAGTTCAAAACCTACGTTGGTTTTTGTGTGAGGAGAGAATTTAGAGCAGTGCAGAACAGCAACCCTCTTGAGCACTGTAAATTGCATGATCAAAGCCTGGATTATCTCACATGGGCCCTGAAGGTGACTCACCAATACCATCAGAAGACAATTTACTTCAAAACACCTACAATGCTTAGCTAAGTTTCAGAGTTGTATAACACCGTGGTTTGTTGATTTGATATTTTTGTCACTCCCTTTTATTCTTTCTTTTGCCTTTCTTCCTAACCATTGGAACTTAGTTTGTCAGTTTATACCAAGCTGAAATTTGCCTGGCAGGATAATTGGGTCTAGCAAAATGTCATATTAAGTAGGAATTATGGATAATGCCCCTGCAAAGCTAGTTAATGCAAAAAATGTTTAATTGCTCCTTGAGTAATATTGATCTAATGCAGCCATTCTACATATGCGTTTGTGAATTAGATACCACTGTAACCTGTGCAATACAGACAGACCTGTGCTTGCTCGGATGGGTGGATGTGAATTTTGGAGAGGTGCTTCTGGAGACAGCACTGCTCAGGTGAATATCTGTTGGACTCTGCTGGGAGCGATGATGCTCTGTGGGTAACAGCTATGACTGAAGGCTTGCATGGGCAGGACTTGTATCCTACAGCTTGGCATTGCTTTATGGTCTCTTATAACCAAGGATGATGCTCTGGATCATCAGTTCTTGTTCCTGCTGTTACAACATGGAATCACAGAAGTGTGGGGAGAAGGGATCTTTGGAGGTGCCTGCTCCACCCTCCTGCTCAGTGCAGGACCATCACCAGCACAAGATCTGCTTGGCCATGGCTTTGTCTGGTCAAATCCTGAAAACCACCTGGCATGGAGACTGCAGCTTCTGTGAGCAGCCTATTCCAGCACTGTGTGACCCTCTCTGTAATGAGCTTATTGCTAATGTCCAACGTCCTGATTTGCAAACTGAGGCCGTTGATCCTTGTGCTTTGTCACTAACAAGAAGGGTTTATTCCCACTGTCTTTACAACCACCCTTCAAGTAGTTGTAGCTGCTGTTAGGTTGCTTCTTAGTTGGCCACACCACTTGGTTCCCTGATGCAAGGAAATCCTGCCCCAGCAGCAAAACTTCACACTTCTTGCTGAGCATCGCGAGGTTTCTATTCTGTTTACTCTGACCTTGAGTTTATCACAGTTCCTCCAGAAGGTGGCTTTGTCATCATTTCCCCTAACTTAGGCACTCTGCGCCACCCTCCACGTCACTAATGAAGCCCTAGGGTGATGTGAACCCCAGCAGAGTCCCTGTTGTTTGCCAGCTGCCAACTGGACCCTGAACCACTGATTTGTACCCTCTGAGCCTGGTGGTCCAGCTGTTTTTCAGCGAGTCTAACTGCGTTTGCCCAGCCCATGCTTTTCCAGCGTGCTCGGGAGAATGGTGTCAAAAACCTCATGAAAGTCAAGGCAGATTACATTTCCTCTTGTCTCAGCCTAGAGGGCAGCTGTAATTGTCATCCTGTGACTGATTAATATTCCTAGCTCTTTCTCCTCTGATGCTATTTCCAACTGAGGAGCTCATAAGTTTTTGCTCCTAATCCTGAAGAATATGACCTTGTATTTTGCCGTACTGAATTTCAACCCCTTTCTATTATTCCAGTCCTCGAGGCTGGCAGCTTTTCATCTTCTCTAGCATAATATTATCCTTCCCTGAGTTTTAGATGACTCTCAACTTTGATTGCAAGTTGACTCAGAGTAGGGAGTTGGAGAAATTACAGCATGAAAGGAAGCAGACTTGGCGTGGACTTGGCTTCAGGGTAGTGCTGTTCCGCGTTCTGTAGAACTACAGAAGGATTTTTGAGTGAAAAATTTTTCTTTCCTGCAATCCCCAGCGCACGGGAAAATCATTTCCAAAAGGTACATAGGGAGTGAAGGGAGTGTGACCTAGAAAAACTAGTAAGATGCATATGTCAAATCCAGTTAATTTTTTTTACTAATGATACTGATCTATATATATAAAATGCTGAACATAACACTTATATTCCCTGTGTTTGGCCTTAGGCTGCATTCCCCATCAAAGGCAAACTGACCCTGTTGAGGCTTTCCTCATGAGTAAATCAGTCATGAGAGCAACGTATTTCTTTTCCAAGAAACATATAGAAAGCTATGTATTGGAAATTAGGACTCCTGGGTTTCCCAGAGCTCAGCATATTTTTAAAACAAAGGTTTCAGGCTCTGTTCTACTTTCTCCCCTGTCTGCCTTGCAAACCCTCTGTGCAGCTCTCTGGTCTCATCGTACTGCTTCCGCCCACTGTCATCTTTTTCCCAGTTATGGATTCTAAGTGGCCAGAAAGGCCGTTGGCATCTTGGCCTGTAACAGAAACAGCGTGGCCAGCAGGAGCAGGGAGGCATTTGTGCCCCTGGAGTTGGCGTTGGTGAGGCTGCACCTCGAGTCCTGGGTTCAGGTTTGGGCCCCTCACTACAAGAAAGACATTGAGGAGCTGGAGCGTATCCAGAGAAGGGAACAGAGATGGGGAAGGGGCTGGAGAACAAATCTTATGAGAGGCAGCTGTGGGACCTGGGACTGTTTAGCCTGGGGAAAAGGAGGCTGAGGGGAGACCTCATCACTGTCTGCAACTGCCTGAAAGGAGGCTGTAGCGCGGTGGGTGCTGGGCTTTTCTCCCAAGTGACAGGGGATAGAATGAGAGGAAATGGCCTCAAGCTGTGCCAGGGCAGGTTCAGATTGGACGTTAGGAAACATTTCTTCACTGTTAGGAAACATTTCTTCACTGAAAGGGTTCTTAGGCACTGGAACAGCTTCCCAGGGAGGTAGTTGGGTCCCCATCCCTGGAGGTGTCTAAAAGATGGGCAGATGAGGTGCTCAGGGATCTGGTTCAGTAGTGGACAGGGACGGCTGGACTCGAAGATCTCAAAGGTCTTTTCCAACCAAACGATTCTATGAGTCAGTGGATGTGGGAGCACCACAGCGAGTGTGAACAAAAGGACCTCTCGCCCTGTCCCTGTGCACACACTTGTGTACTGGGCCCTTCACAGCTGACCAGTGATGAGTTGGTCCAACCTCACTGCAGACATTTTCTCTTTTACAAAGTGTGAATGAGGCAACGTGGTAATTTTATGCAAATCCACGTGCAGATTAAAAAATTAATCAAATCCTGAAATTTTCATTTAAAGAGATTAGTCTTGAAAAATCCCCCATTTAATCCTCCCAAAATAGTCACTCGGAACAAACCTTCATTTCTTTGTTTTCCTCCTGGGTTCAGTGCATCTCCTGGAAAATTTTCTCGTAGTGCTTTTGGGACCATCTGGAGCCGCAAGTTTGAGTTTGAGCAGGGCTCGCCAGGCGAATTAAAGTGGATATATCAAATGATAGAAAAGATGTGTCAGTAAGTGGGAACGTGGGAGTTTAAGGCAGTAAAATCTCTGTTGTACTTCACAGGTAAACTCCCATGGTACTGGATGAGAAATGGAAGCGCTGAGCTCCGGTGAGTCTAACGGTAATTTACCTACCAAGAGGCCGAGGGAAAGTCATGTAGCAGGAAAAACCAGTAGCAAGAGACACTGCTAAAACTTGCTGTGTCTGGTAGTTTACTTCTATAACAAAGATGTAATCTGTCTTTTAGAGCTTGAGCTCAAAATTATCCTCGAACAATTGGGGTTTGATCCAGTGCCATCTCAACGTTTCTCCAAGCCCCTCAGGGATTTTGGAGTCTGGCCATCCAGCAATTGCTGCTGCGCTGGGGGAAATCCAGAGCAGTCCCAATGACATCAAAAATAAACTAACTCAGGCCCCTGAAGATCTCAGTTCAATTTGCCATCCCGGGGGCATTAATATACAGTATCCTGCGATATTGTGGCACCTGAAACATTCAGGATATGTGATTGGGCTGGCCTGCAATAAGCCCAACTGTCCCAACTTCAAGAAAACCACAAGCCTGTGAGGTAACCCCTTGAAGAAACCTCCAACCGCAGCACCTGGAATAGCTCAGCTCTACCCAGTGATTGCAGACTGGCCCCTAGAAGGGAATATTTTTCTGGCTTTCAAGTACCTGCCATGGAGTGAGACCCTGGCTCATTTTTCTCACTGCACAGGGCATGGTCAGCACATTTGTTCACTGTTTTCCTCCCCAGTGTGACTCCAAGTTTATGGCTCAGACTATTCCCCCTGTGTCCATGCTTTTGGTCTCATGCCACCATCCAATTTACCTGGCAGCTTACCACATTTCTGCCCCAAGTGCTGGATTGTTTCAGTCTCCTGTAATTTTGGCTCCTTGCCTGCAGAATTGCTTTAATTAAAAAGTTAATGAAAGGTAATGCAAAGGAGCACTTTGCCTGTATTTTATCACAGTCCAGTTCCTCTCCCTTCCTCTTTCCCAGAGGTGGTGAAAACGAGGAGCTGGGTTTTTTGCTGCTTTTTCTTGTGAGAGTTAACAGTGAAAATTTCTGCAGGCTTAGGAGGAGCCCTAAGAAGAAAGATCTTATAATGGTAATGCACACAAAAAAGTGTAGATGATGAACATTATTCATCAGTGAAAGCTGAGGAAGTTTTCATTTAAAGGGGATTAATCTAAACCCCTACAGGCCTTCTGCTCTCTTTGGAACAGGCAATTCTTAGCAACATTTTACTCCTAAGCTTAGTGCAAACTTCTAGAAAACTTTTCAAAAGGCTAACTATACCACAACTCCAAATTATCCCAAACAGGGGCAAAGGGAAGGTGTAAAACCCAAGCTCCACTAGTGCCTATAGCGTGTCACCTTATATCCATATAGGAGAGGGCTCATTCATCCCTCTCTGATCTCCCTGAGAAACTGGGGAATGAAGACTAGTGCGTGAAGCAATACAAGTCACATCATCAGCCCCTTCTCCCAGCTCAGATTATTCCCAGCCAGCAGTGGGAAGAGGAAAACACAGGGATATGAGGATGTAATTTCCCCATGTGCAATATGCAGCAGGTAAAGTGGCATTTAGATCATTTCTAGACCCCCCCAGTCCGTGGAGATCTTCTGAGAGCTGCCATTGGAATTATCTGTCTTTCCAAGGCTGCCTGTGCCTTGGTGTGTGGTGGTGTTCAGTTCTCTTGGTCTTGTTTTCAAAGCCTTAGTAAAACGAGTAGGAGGTTTATTTTTTGTTAATATTTACAGTGGATTTCATAGCAGTGATTTATAGTTGTTCCCTGGTGACATTTAATACCCAGGGCCTGAGATTGTATAAATAAATTACATAAAAATGGATTTGTGGCATCATTAGCAGGAACCCCATTCCAAGGGGAGCCTCCAGTGAGCCTGCATGTCTAATCAGAGCTGACAAGGAGCAGAGTCACACACTGAGACCTCCAAAGCTAATGGGCCTGTGCCAAATTCAGGTCTCCATTGTGTTGGTGTAAAGATGGATAACCTCTGACTGCAAGGGGGTTTTACACCACATTTACTCTGCATTTACACCTGTGCACTGAGATCAGTGTCAGGCAGCATGCCTCAAAATCCTTAGAAGCAATGGGAAGACGTGTGCTGACTTCCAGCAGGCTCTGGATCAGGCCTTGATGGTTATAATATAATCTGAGTTCAAAGTGCAGAAAACAGATTACATGCCTGCTATTGTAGAGAAATGCTTTGCAGAGCAAGCATTAGCAGTGTGTACACAAGTGCCAGATGAATTAAGCTGGCATTTATTTTTTTCAGCTCCAGTAGGAGAGGATTGGTTTTAAACAACTCACGCCTGCTGTGTCGTGTCTGGAGTTGGAGCTGAACGGAGCCGCCGGGAGGGCACGTGTGACAGGAGCCACAGTTGCAGGTCTGGTTGTGCTCAATTTGCCTGGTCTTCAGGGTCAGCCGTGCACAGAAACATCAAGGCAGAGCCTGTTAAAAGCTTTGGGGCTTTATTTTCTTAAACTCCCTTGGCTCCATTTAAACCTTTTTCTCCAACCACTTCTGCAAACCCTGCATCGCTGTTGAGACGAGGCGACCTGGGGCGTGATGCACCTCTGTTTTGTAACACCTTCCTCTGATTACGTTGTGCTGCCAGGTGAATCAGAGACCTGCTGGGAACAGAGATGCTAATCTCAGTTCCTGAGAGGTGTACAGCTGACTTCACTGGTGTTAGCATAGCTACTCTTGCCCTTGTTGTAAGAGAGCTGAGACTCAGTGGTTTAAACTGCTGCCGTGAAGTTTAAAAGTCTAGTAACAAAGTGGTCAGGACACCCTGTCTTTGATTCTTATCTCTCCTCATGGTTGAAAAGGCAGTACATCTCACCAGTTTCTAAAGGGAATTTGAATAGGTAGTTAATCTGTCTTGGCTTTTGCCTTTGAAGTCTGCTTCTCCTAAACATTGAATCATTTATGGTTAAACTCGATGATTTTAAAGATCTTTTCCATCCTCAGTGATTCTTGGATTTTTTTCCCTGATAAACCTATGATTCTCCATGTAGTTTTAACTCCAAGCCCCTTGCCCAATAGATTTCAGAGCACGCCCAAGCTTCACTGCCTGAGAAGGTGCTTCCGTAGAGGTTTTCACGGAGCCTTTGCATCCTTGCAGCACAATAAAGCAGATTTAGACTCAGAGGAGCTGTTGGAAAACTCGTCTGGCTTAATGATTAACACCTTGCAATGCTCGGGAGTGTTAGGACAAAGAGACCTCTGGACTCGTGAGCTCTCCCAGAAGAAGCCAGCCACTGGCCTAGCACTGAAACACATCCGTTTGCTAGAGAGAGGATTAGCTCTCTCAGGTAATTTGGGTCTGTGGTCAAGTGTGTTGCCAGGGCTGCTTCAGCCTCCTGGCACTCTGTCTTAATTGCCTGCACCATGATTGCCATGAGCGGGAGAGGTGCAGATCACAAGGATCTTTGATCCTGAGAAACTGGCAGTGAACTTGCTGCCAGTTAGCAGAAGGAAGGAGAAATGCTGGGAGGGAATAAATGTATGTGTGCTGGCAGGGACTGCCTTTCCTCTGTCAAGACAAGTGTCTGCCCTTGAGCAGTTGAGATCTTTCAGTCCACACGCAGATCTGTTGTGTATAATGCTAATACTCAGTGGAGATGAGCTCAAATGGGCTTTCACAGACACAGCTGGCAACTTTGCCTGGATCTGAAGTCTTATTTGGGCTCTAAATATGATTTTAATGGCTGAGAGGACTGAAAAATAAAGGTGAAGGAAGCTTCCTATTAATTTGCTCTTTGGTGGGGAAACCTCATTCCTGGTCTCTCTGTGGCCACCAGCAGCAAGGGATCAGCCAGCCAGCAAGTCTGTTGTTTCTCCTAAGTCCACGGCTGATGCTGCAGGGACACACGGGGCAACACGCAGCCAGAGAATGAGATCAGCATTTGGCTAGCACGAGGAAGGGAGTTAATGTAGTGAAAAGCTGTTCCACCCAGACACCCTGCTCTCTTCAGGACAGAGAGCAACTTCCAAAGTTTGGAAAGGTGTCAGACGCTGAGCAAATAGAAATGATGGCTTGCCAGTGGCAAATTGACAGTGACGGAGAAGCTGGCTGGCAGGGCTCACCTTCTCTGTGGGAGGTGATGGGATTGCAGGGGAACTACAAGAAGGCAGGTAGTTTGAAAGTGACACTGTCCTTTCTTTCCTCCTGCCTGGGGAGAGGTTTGAACATGCTGTTGATATATCACTGTAATCTAGAAGAAACAGGAGCTAGAGCTCCGTGCTTTATGTTTTGCCCTCCCTGCTCTCTCTGTCACAGCCCTGTCTCTTCTGCTAGCAAAAATGTTCACTTCCACTTGCAGGTTGAAGGCTGCTGCCTGTCCCAGGTCTTCAGGCCTCGCCAGTGTTGGCAGAACGTGTACCAGCCCACCCCACGAAGCAGATTGACTCAGCCTGGCCACCCTGTGCAGCATGTCCCTCCGTGAGCACGCACTGGCCCTCTTCCGCTGTGCGCTGGGGACTGTCCAGCCTGCTCCGATGCTGAAGAGAGCTGTGAAACTCCAGGGAGATGGGTGCCCTCAGCTGCTGGTGAAGGGCCAGGCCTTTCCATTGAAGAGGGACCTGTATCTGGTGGGTTTTGGCAAAGCTGTGCTAGGGATGGCTGCAGCAGCAGAAGAGATCCTGGGAGACCACCTCGTTCGGGGGATCATCAATGTGCCGCTAGGCATCCAGGAGAGCCTGCAGCGAGCGGGAATGCAGTAAGAGGGACTGTGTCTGCACAGTTTGGGGGGGGTAGTCTGCCAGATCTGTCCTCTGTGGGATGTGGCTGTGAATCCCTTCAGCCCATTTCCTCATTCTGGTGCCCACCCCGTCCACCACAGCGCCCCAGTCTTCAACAACCACCACATTCCAGTGGCACCAGTAACGCAGCCCATCTCTTGTGCTGGATGCGCTGCCTCCCCAGCCTTGGGGAAGAGACACTCAGCAAAGGCCACCTCCCTATCCCAGTCACTCGCTGTGCACCTCTGGTGTACTGGGCCCCTTTCCCTGCTGTGTGACAGCCTGGCTGCCTGTGTAAGCACACGTGTCAGTGGTGTGATTGCCTCTCTTACCTCACCAGGGAGATGCTGCTGAAGCCACACAGCAAAATCCAGGTCATCGAAGGTGCCAAGAACAACCTCCCAGACCCAGAGGCTTTGAAGGGAGCAGTTGCTATCCAGAAGCTGGCTGAAGGTCTGACTGCGGACGACCTGCTCCTCGTGCTCATTTCAGGTAGTGTGGGGATCCCAGGAACGGGCTCTGTTGAGGGCCCTCCTGCTGCCTGCCCACACGTGGCTGTACAGCCGAGGAGTGCTGTGCCAGCCCTTTCAGCACTGATGCTTTCACCTCTGTGATTCTTCTTCTCCCTCTTCCCACCAGCCTTTCTCCAGGGATGCAGCAGGGGAAGGCACATAGCTGCACAGGCTGGGTCCTGTGGTTGTGCCACCACTGTGAGATGGCACCTCTGGGCACAGCCTGCCAGCTGCTCCCTCCACTTGGCAAGAAGATGCTTTCTTCCTGCCTCTTCCTTACATTTGGGGATGCAGACTTGGAGAAGCAAGCACTTAGTGGGCTTGTGTGCCCTGGATTTTTGTAGGGCTGTGACTCTCTAAGCTAAGATTTGGGACTGACCCTTCCCAAGGCTTTGCCGCTTCCCAGCCACTGGAAATAAGGCTCCGAGGTTCTGACACAGTTCCCTGCATGCCTTGCAGAGCGTGAACACAGCTGGGTGAACAACCCCAGGCCCTGGCTGCTGGGCCCCCAGGCCATCCCCAGGCCTGGGGCTGTGTAAGGGAAGTGGATATGGTGCATCAGAGGGGTGCAGTGACCTTGCCCTGGCCTGAGCTTGGCTGGGTGAGCAGGTGTCCCAGGGCAAGATCGTGCAGGGGCTTGGAGAAGCTTTGTAGAAACCACTTGGCCTCCTCTGCTCAGTGATTGCTCCTCTGTGGATGCTGCAGCCTGAGCTGGTGCAGAGAGAGTAGTGCCACTAGGGAAATACCCAAGTGACTGGAATCTAGCTGTGCTTGCTGGGGATTCCCTTGGGCTTCCTCCTTTCCTTTGGCTATGGAGATCTCCAAGAGACTCCTAAGCCCTTCAGGGAGCCTGTACAGGATCTCCCCGTGGCTGTGACTCCCTGTGCATGCAAACTCCCACATAGCAGCCGGTTCCCAACTGCTTCTGCCTCTCAGCTAGATCCCTGGCTATTGACTGAAACACAGGCATTTGCATTTGTTTTTCTTGCTCATCATGTTTTATTGATGCTGATTTGTCTCAAACCTCTGAGCAGGCTTTGCCTTTTGGCAGTAGCTTTTAGCTATACTCCTGTGCACATTCATTCTCTGCTCAGATTTTTCTCCTTTCTACGCTGTATTTCCCATCCATTCCACTCTTCCATTATAACCTTTTTCCTTGCCTTCTTTTCTGCATTTCCAATGTCTGCTTGTATCACTCAGGACTTCCATCAATGAGTCTATCGCCCTGGACTCTGGGTGGCCTTTGTCCTTTGTGTTACTCTCTCCTCCTTTCCTTTCCTCCCAGGCCTAGATGAGTGCAGCAGTTTCCAATATTGCTGCAGCCACAGCTGTTGGTTTTACACACGGAATAAATGGAGCCAGCACAGCAGGCAGTGTTTCCATCTGCTTAGCACTGACTGCTGTGTGAGTGGTGGAGCCTGTGCTCTCTGCTCACCCATCCAGGTAACCCTTGAAAATTGGTGTGATGACACACTAGCAGCCTGGTGTAGTGGGGACAGTAAGTGCTGGTCCTTCTCTGTCATCACAGCAACACTGCAGGTGTGTGGTACCCTGGTACAGTGAGGTTTACGCTGCCTGGGTGAAGTGTAGCTGACTGCAGACAGTGCAGGGCAGCAGGGATTAAAACCCATTGCTGAAGAATGAATTCTTCAGAGACATTAGCATAGTTCCCCAACCACCTCTGCCTTCCTGCTGTGCACTAGTGAGAGAAGAGGAAAGGCTCAAGCATTGAACAGCCTTTCTTTCCTCCTGTCCTCCTTTTCCTGCTGTTGTGATGTCCTTGCCCTCTCTTCTGCATCCTAGGGGGTGGATCAGCCCTACTGCCGGCTCCCATCCCTCCCATCCTCCTAGAAGAGAAGGAGAAACTCACAAAGATGCTGGCTTCCCAAGGAGCTGCCATCCAGGAGCTGAACATTGTCCGCAAGACTCTGTCCTTGCTGAAGGGCGGAGGGCTGGCCCGGCTCGCATATCCTGCACAGGTAACTGGGGGAAGCCCCTGCTTACTCAGGGATCCCCCATCTGCCCCTAAAGTAGGGGCTTAATCAGCTGACCTAAGTGTGCTTGCAGGGTTTTTCTCCTCACTCAGTGAACAACCTTTGCACACTCTTTTGGGACTGTGGCTCAGATTTCACTGAGGACCTAAACTACCAGGGACACAGAGGTGGAGGAGGGGGAATTCAGACTGGGCAAATGTCAGCCACCCCATCACACCACTCACAGCAGACCCCAGCCCTCACCCAGCAGGCGCTTCCAATGTGCTGGTGCTCCACCAAAGTGCTTTCAAGGCTGGGTCTGACCCCTGGCTCCACTGGGGGCTGTTCCCGGCGTGTGCCATCACTGAATCCACACTATTACCGGTCTGAGAAGTGCAGTGTCACACGGTACCTCTTCCAATGTGATGGTCCAGCATCGAAGGACATTGTAGATCTGTGGGTTTGAGAATGGCAAGGTGACTCTCACGGGACCTTAAAACAAAAACGGGCCAAGATCTGCCCATTTCCATCTGCTTTGACATGGGGATGGTGCCAGGGCTCTTGTGTGGTCAGTTGTGCCTGCCTCCCGTAGTAATCCATGGACGTTTCTCTTGGTAGGTGGTGAGCCTCATCCTTTCTGACGTGATCGGTGACCCCTTGGACATCATAGCGAGCGGGCCCACTGCCGCCAGCTCCCACAGTGTCCAAGACTGCCTTCAGATACTCACCAAATACAACCTGCTGCACAGCCTGCCCAGGTCAGTGGAAACGGTCCTGTCCAGCTCTCCCACCAAGCCCACTGCTCCAGAAGACTACTCCCACGTTTGCAACATCATCATTGGGTCAAACACGCTGGCTTTAGACGAGGCCAGATGCCAAGCTGAAGGCCTGGGCTACAGAACTCTGATTCTGAGCACAGCAATCTGTGGAGAAGTCGGCCGTGTCGCCACGCTGTACTGCCAGCTGATCCAACTGGTCTGCTTGGGGTTCACTGGCCTTGGAGAAGGGCCTCTGGGTGACGAGGTGAGGGGGAATCTCTTGCAGCTGGCAGCAGAGCTAGAGATCCCAGGTTTGAACCTTGCTGAGTTTCTACAGGCCCTGCGAGGATTAGGTTCTGAAAGACCAATTTGCATCCTGGCTGGCGGAGAAACCACGGTTCAGCTCCAAGGAACTGGCAAGGGAGGGAGGAACCAGGAGCTGGCCCTGCGCGTAGGGCTGGGGCTGCACAGGGCACGGGCTGTGGAGGTCAGCGGGTCCCTCAGGAGGTGTGAGATGGTCTTCCTCAGCGGGGGAACAGATGGGCAGGATGGGCCAACAGAGGCAGCAGGCGCCTTCTGCAGCCCGGAGCTGGTGCATGAGGCACTGCAGAAGGGCCTTGATGTGGAGGCTGTTCTCAGCAACAACGACTCCTATACGTTCTTCAGTCAGTTCCAAGGTGGGCATCACCTCCTGGTGACAGGCTTGACAGGCACCAATGTCATGGACATCCAGGCCATTTTAATTAGAGCCACGGCGAGACCATGAGAGCTCCCTCTGCAGATATCCAGATGCATTTAATTAGGACTGGGGGGGTAAATGAAGGCATCAACACTGCAGACAAATGTAAACTACTTAAATTAAGGCGCTCTCTCAAGAGTGCTAATATCTTTGACAGAAAGGCTCTGCTAATTAGACATGAGTGGATGTCCACAGCAACAGCAAGCACTTGTAATTGGGATCAGAGTAAGATAAGAGGTCGCATTACAGACACTGGGGCCAGATTTAACATTTCTGCTGAGAGCTGCCTCTCTGGTGACTGTTTCAACTACAGTTAAAAGGTGTGGGGAAAGCAAGGCCATGGTAGGGCTGCCAGGGAGAGCCCTCGCTGCACCTCCAGTGCCCCCAGCTCAAGAGCAGCTCATCAGGGAGCTTTTGCAGGTTCACAGAGCACATTACAGTGACTGAAGGACATAAAGCAATAGCAAGGCCTGTCCAGCTGTAGGCGTGGAGATGTGGGGGTGATGTGGTGGGAAGGGGCCACCCAGCACCAGCTCCATGCACCCTGCAGCTCCTGTGGTGATGCAGAGACCCCGAGCCAAGCACAGTGCACACCCTGCAGAGCAGGTAAGGGGCATATTGGCCGAGAGCCACATTTTGTCTCAGGTGTGTGACACAAAAGCAGTGTACAGTGACAGTGACACAGAGGGTGGGATGCCTTCACTGTACAGCACAAGGAAGGGGACGATGGAGGTGCAGGGTGAGTCAGCTGAGTGGAACCCTTCTCCTCCAGCTTCCTTCCCTCCACGGGGACATACTCTTTGATCTCTGTCAGGAGAGCTCCGTGCCAGCAGCTTGTATGCTATGAGCTTTCACGGTGTTGTTTTCCAACTGCCTAGAAAAGTCGTGCATCCAGCCCGAGCCACTGACCTTTCTTCTGCGCTGAGGCAGAAGTCACTGTCACTATGATTAACTCTGCTAATTCCACAGAATAAAAAGCAAGGAAACCTTCACGCTCTGCTCTCCTGACCCATGCTGCTGAGCTGATCAAAGGGCAAAGCTGTTGGAGCCATGCTTTGACAGGGAACCGCTCCCCCACACATGTGAGGATGCACTGGTTATTGCGGTTTCATCACCTACTGCAGTGCAATATGTGGGAGAGCAGAGATGAGCTGAATTTCCCAGGACGTGGAGCCCATGTTGGGGCTGGATTTCAGAAGGGCTCTGCCTGCAGCAACAGGCATGGTGATGGTTTTGGCTGGATATTCAAAGGCCTTCAGCTCAGCAGCCAGTACGATGAACATGTCTGACTCCTTTTGAATATCTGCCTATTTGTTACAGAGCCTAAGCGGGAGCTGAGCTCCTTTGAAAAATCCAGTCCTAATTTAATAGGACACGCTTGACTCAGACTCTTTCCAGACAGACCGACCTACTCCGTGCAGCTGATCTCATCTCGTGACAGAAATACACCAACCTGCCAGCACCACGAGTCGTGGTGTCTCACTGAACAGTTGTTCTGCGCTCTGCTCCGAGATGAATCGGAGGGTGGATTTTTGAGGAGGATGCAACAACTCCTGCTTTGGTTTTGAAGCCAGTATCTAACAAGTAGGGGTATCAGCAGGACTGTCACGGGGCCCAGTAGCAATGCCAGGCTGGCAGCTGGGCAGTCTGGGCCACAGCCCAGGCGTAGTGTCAAAGCACAAGCATGGGGATTTCAAAACCCCAGTCTTACCCTGGTGGTTTAAACTCATCCACGCATCTCATTTGTCCTCCGAGTTCGAAGGTCTCCTGTAACATGCCTGAACTTTCTCACACTGGCAAAAACCTTTGAGATTTGCTGGGAGAAGCCTGCCAAGCGTTAGAAAAGCTTCCTGTGCCCCCATAATGTCAGGTGGTGGTTGCACAGGAGAAACTGCTTTGTGCCATGTGTTTTTCTCCAGAGGTCACCCACAGGTTTCAGAGCATTTGGCTTTTGCTGTGTGCCCAGCATGCCAGCCCCACGGAGGCACTAATGTGAGCAGCAATACAGCCAAAAAGGATGGGCTGCGACCAGGTTAACCGGCAAAATCTGGCTCCAAACCGTTGTTAATGCTTCCCGTCCAATTCTGCTCCGGTAAAATCCAGAGCCACTCTGGTTTGGGGCTGGGGTGCCAGGCAGAAGGCTCGCTGGCACTTTCAGCAGCAGATCTGATGTGCCAGCCTGGGAATGCCATCCCAGGGCTGTCATCCCCCTGGCTCGGCCCACAGCCCCGCAGGCTGCCGAGCTGCTCCCTGGAGCTGCTGCTTGCGCTGCCTCGCAGTCGAGTTCAGAAGACCTTGGGCTAGGGCTCGCTGGCTTCTCCTGGGAAATGCCTACCACACGTACCCTGAGCAGTGTCCTTGCTTTCTAAACAGTGGCTGTTCACTAACCATTAAAAAGACCTTGTGTTGGAGAGGAGAGAAGGCTAATAAAAGGTTTGTTGAAAGGATGGGGCTGTTTGAAGTGCACTTCACATCTACATTTGCTTGGCCTCCATGTACAGTTTGTGTTCTTGTCCCTTCTTTGCTAATGAAGAGATAACAGGAGAGGGGGAGGTCGACCAAGGACACG
Organism: Dromococcyx pavoninus; assembly: GCA_033558185.1. NCBI lineage: Eukaryota > Metazoa > Chordata > Aves > Cuculiformes > Neomorphidae > Dromococcyx > Dromococcyx pavoninus. The sequence goes on along the minus strand of JAUMJL010000989.1, from coordinate 185,073 downwards.
CAGGTTACAAAAACATTTTTCCTCTTCTGAAGCTTCCACCTGGTCAGAGCGAAGCTCCATTTCTGATTGATTGCTTGGGTGGACCTTGCGTATCTTCTGCCTAGGGAGGAAAGGAGCTTTGGAGTGCGGGCACCCCTTACAAACCAGGCATCGTTTTATTCCTCTGGACAATGCTCAGCAGAGAATTGTGCAGAACTGCTCCAGTACAAAGCCAGCTCCCTGTGACCTGCACTCCCTTTGCTGACAGCAGAAGACCCCCACGTGGGAGCCAACGTACTTTTGGGCCACCCTGGTCAGGTTTTGCAAGGATTTGTGAGGTAACAGTTTCATCTAAAGACGCAACAGCTTCACTTACCTGCCAAGTACTGATTTGCCTCTGGGCTGTTGGAGCCTGCCAGGAGCCATGACTTTCCCGTTGGGAACTTGAGTGAGTCACCACAGCTGAGCAGGGCTTTGGAGCTTGCTCGCTATGTCCTGGAAGGAAATCGGCATTGCATGAGCATAGCTGGACAAATGAAACCCGGGGTGGGACTGTGGGCACACCGAGTGATCCCAGTGTGTGGGTCATAGTGGGACCAGCTCCATGCCAGCTCCAGAGTGTTTGTGCCCAAGGAGACAAGTCACAGAAAGAGCAAGGAAAACAAAAGCTGCTTGGTTTCAGTGCTCCTTGTGGTGTCCTTTTCATTGGAAAAGCAAAACTCCAGCCAGATTTTAGAAAGGAGGTGGCAAACAACTCCCTGGCCACGTCCCTGTACACGGGCAGGGGACACAAGGACAGCTGTTGGGAAATGCATGCCCAGCTGCTGGGCCTGGAGCAGGTGAGCAAAGGCAGGGCACGATTGGGGTCTCCTTCTCTCCAAAGTGGGCTGCTCGTAGCCTCACAGTGCTAATGGGTGGGAGAAGTAACTGCGTTATTAACAGCACGAGCCTTTGGCAGTAAATTAAAAATCTTGGCTGCTGCCCTTGGCTCTGCTCTCGCCTCTTAGGAGACATTAATATCACAGCTCCCCAGCATTCCCATTATCACTTCATTAAGGATCCAATAATGATAAATGTGGATGGTTTTATTCTGCACGGAGCCTGATTAATGGCTAATATTTCACTAGGTGTTAATGGGGCCCTTCCTTTACGGAGGGATCGGAAGGGGCTGCCTTTCATCTCCTCCACAAGCCGGGTAATTTTCACTACTTTCGCTAATGTGACAGATTTAACGCAAACCTGGAAAGAGCTGCTGGGGCCTCCTGAGAACCTCTGAAGAGCGTTGTGCTTGGGGCAGCCCTTGCTGCCCTGGCTGTTCTTCAGTGCCTTTCTCCTCCTCTTCTTCTTCCTCTTCCTCTTGTCAGGTCAGAAGCATCTCCTTCCAGTGCCCACACCCAGATGCTGTTGCCCATCTCCCGGGATAGTGAGGGGCAAAAGGGATGAACTCATCAGCACAGCCACCAGGACTCTCCACAGCAGATGTGGTGCAGAACCAGACCCACCCTTGCAAGGTGGCCTCACCCCAAAGCAGCTTGGACACCCCTCAGCTGCCCCCTGAGAGGGCTGGGAAGACTGGGATGCAGGACAGAGCCTGGGCTGAGGCCAGCAGCCCTCCTCCAGCACTTGGGGATAACTTTGGTGGCTCCTCTGAGGCCGAATCCCATGGCACAGGGGATGTTCTCCGCCGTAGGACCCCGGCGTATTGCACGGCTTCAATCCCTATATGAAGTGGGATGAATAATCACATAGGAATAAAAAGCCATACAAGACAGCAGGCTGCGAGTTGCTCCACGCTCTCGAGGCAACGTGCCTGTCCCTCTGCAGTGGCTGCCAAGGTCCCTGCTGGGATGGGGGTGGGCCCTGGGGAGCCCCTTCCCAGCCACTGTGTGGGATCCATGGGGAGACAATGAAGCCCTGCATCAAAGAGAGAAGAAAGGCAATTTTTCAGCCAGGAGAAAGCATGGGAGGCCCCAGAGCTGCTGGAGAGGGAGCCCTGTGGAGTGCCAGCACTTGCTCCCAGCTCTCAGGGCCACCCACCTGAAACAAGACTTGCCCTGTGGTACACCCAGACCTCCCCTCTGCCCATTCCTGTTCTGGAGCATCACCTCCAGGGGCTCCTCCAGCCTGGGGACACTCTGCTCGTACCACCATCATCCCCAGGACTTAGAACCATAGAATCACTTGGTTGGAAAAGACCTTTGAGACCATCAAGTCCACAGTCGTCCCTGTCTACTACTAAACCAGATCCCCAAGCAGCTCGTCTGCCCAGCTTTCAACCACCTCCACAGATGGGGACTCCACCACCTCCCTGGGCAGTTGTTCCAGTACCTGAGAACTCTTTTGGTGAAGAAATTTTTCCTGATGTCTAATCTGAACCTCTCCTGGTGCAACTTGAGGCCATTTCCTCTCCTCCTGTTGCCTGTCACTTAGCAGAAGAGACCAACTCCCACCTCGCTACAACCTCCTTTCAGGCAGTTGCAGATAGTGATGAGATCTCCCTGCAGCCTCCTTTTCTCCAGCCTAAACAACTCCAGATCCCTCAGCTGCTCCTCATAAAACTTGTTCTCTCACCTCTTCACCCATCTCTGGATGTGCTCCAGCCCCTCAATGTCCAGTGTCTCCAGCACCTCGATGTCTTTCTTGCTTTATCAGCCCCACCTAGACAATGGGTACCACAACCCTCCAGCATCATCACAAACACCTGCTGGGGGGAGAAAAAGGAGCTGCCCCCCTCCCCCCTCGGTGGGAGCATCCTCCTCCACGTGCCCAAGCAGAGAGGAGCCCGGCAGGCTGAGCGAGCGGTTCCATGGAGCTGTCAGAGCACAAATCCCCTGGCAGCCCATTAGGAGCAGCTCCTGGCTGCCTGCAGGAGCTCTTGACAGGGGGCCAGGCACCGGCGAGAACCAGCGCGGATCCTCCACTAAGAAGGTGGACGTGGGTGGAATGAAACCAGGGCACCGTCGCCCTGGAGAACTCTGACCACCACGGGCAGCCCCACGTGCTGGGGGGGGGGGGGGGCTGACCAGGGCAGGCTCCCTCAGGAGCCCACCCAAGCGATGTTGGGGACAAAGGCAGGTGGTGGCCAGTGTTGCTTTCTCTTTTCCTGCCTTTCTCTGGAAGCTGCTCACATCCCAGCAGTGATTCTGGCATCCACGGTATGGGAGACCCAGAGCGGTGGCTGTGGCAGGAGGGGATGGGTGGTGGGCTTGTGCACTGCAGCCCTGACACACACCAAGAAGGGAAGAGCTTCTTTTAGCTAAAAACCAGAGCAAAGCAGCGATGCACAGCCACGATCTGCTCACCAGGGGCACAGAGAAAACCCTTTGGTGGCCCCAGAGACCTCAGCCGATCGCCAGCCTTTGGCTGAGCACCACGAAGTTGCCTTGGGCAGCACCAGAGGGGCTGAGTCATCCCAGAGCCCTCACTCCAGGCTCCTTTAAACCTCAGGGAGCAACTTCAAGCTCCAGGCTGCACTTCCAAGCCATGTAAAGCTATGAGGCAGCTCTGGGAAGCAAAACACCTTTCGAAACATTCCAAGAAACTTGCCCCACAGTCAGGGTTTCTCCAGAGGCCGGCGCAGCTCAGCAGGTTGGATGCTGCACATCATTCCTCATGGGATGCTCCTGTCCAGCTGGACCCTGCATGGTGGATGGGCAGGGGTCCCCACGTGTCCCCTGCCTGTGGGGAAGGCAGGAGGCTGCCAGGCTCTGGGGAAGGGGATCACATCCTTTCCAGTTGCCCCATGGTGAACAATTTGGAGCAAGGGGCCTTTTTTTTAGTGCAAAACCTGAAGGGTTTGGCTTTCCACATCAATTAGCTCATGAGATCTCATCAAGTTGCTCCAAGAGCTGCAAAAAGGCAAGGGTTGAGCCGTATCAGTGCTGAGTTTTGGGAGGATGGAGTGATCATCCCCACCCTGGAGGGGGACAGCTTTGATGGGGACAGCCCCGGCTCTTCCCTGGCCAGGCTGTGCCATGGCAATTGGTAAATCAAGCATCACAGCTCTTCAGAAAGCACAAACCCCTCAGCTCGAGGGGCTCGACCCAACCAAACTCCCCAGCAAGACAGAGGAGAGGAGCAGTGTCAACTGTCACTGTGGCAGCAGGAAAAGCAGGTGAGCAACCACCCCACCAGAGAAAACCAGGCACAGTGATGGTGCTGCCAGGCCCTCGATCGCTTCTTAACCACCTCCAACCCAACTCAGCAATTACGGGATCGTCATTTGATGATTTGTATGAAGAGATGCATTTGTGAATCACTGTACCCAGGCTGGGTAAGAACACCACTGGCACTGAGTTTGGGAGTAATTACTCTCCACGAGCATGTGAATCATTAGGTATAATTGCCCTAATAAATAAAAGGGAGATAACTCAGGTCTCCAGCCTAATCTAGCACAAGCGATTTTGGGGGCAAGCTCTGCAAAAGGAAACCAGGAGCACAAGGCAGAGGGAAAGCAGAAACAGGAGAGCTTCAAAACCAGGACATGCCATTAATCCCTCCTGCAGTAGTCACAGCTGCCAGCCATAGATTCTCTCCTGCTGGAGTCTGGATGCAGATAATTTTCTATAGCAGGCTCAGGGTTGTGCCTTTCCAGGGCAGGATCCCACCAGAGCACAGCTTCTCATGGACTGGTTTGGCTTGGAAGGGACCTTAAAGCCCATCCAGTTCTACCCCCCCTGCCATGGGCAGGGACACCTCCCACTGGATCAGGGGGCTCAAAGCCCCATCCAACCTGGCCTTGGACACCTCCAGGGATGGGGCAGCCGCCACTGCTCTGGGCAGTCTGTGCCAGGGCCTCCCCTATCCTCATAGTGAAGAATTTCTTCCTAATGTCTAATCTAAATTTTCCCCCTTCCAATTTAAAGCCATTCCCCCTCGTCTCATCACTCCAGGCCCTTGTAAAGAGCCCCTCCCCAGCTTTCCTGGAGCCCCTTTCAGTCCTGGGAGGCTGCTCTAAGGTCTCCCCAGAGCCTTCTCTTCTCCAGGCAGAACAACCCCAACTCTCTCAGCCTGTCCTCACAGCAGGGGTGCTCCAGCCCTCGGATCATCTTCTCCTGGCAAAAGTTTCTCTGCTGCAAAAACACAATCAGTGTTAAGGAAAATTATTTATTCTGGGAGTAGCAGGGGGGGCAATGGTTTCTCAAGTCTAATGAAACAATTTCACTTTTCCCCTGGGAAGCACTGGAATAAGCCCCCCTGAACCCACCCTACTCAAAGTTGACATTTTGAAATGAAGCGGCAATTTTCTTCTCCACTTAAAATGTCATCACAGACTTTTGCTTTAAAAGAAGAAAAAGCAAAGCAGCCTTCCCCTAGTGACATTTTAAGGGGAAATGTTGAATTAAAACCAGAAGGAAACACCCCCCCCCCAGCCCATGCAATGAGATGTTTCGAGCTGCAGCTGAGACGTCTTGCAGGGAAATCGATGTTTTTTGCAGAAAAAAAGAATCACCAGTAAGTACTGATCTTTTACAGAATGAATTTCCCACAGAACAAATCCATCCTTGAGGAAGCAAGGGTTTGGGCTCCTTTTTGCAAGACCTGCATGGAAAAGGATGGAGTAGCTTAACTGCCCTGTCCCAGAGGAAAGGGCATCCCCAATTCTGAACAAATTTTCTCGAAAACCCTGCAAAGCAAAGCAAAAAAAAAAAATGGGAGTGGAAGCTGGTTTTGTCCTAGAGGGGTGTCAGGAGAGCGGTGCTGCCTCCACACTGTCCCCACGAGATGCCAGCACAGCAGCTGCCCCTGCAGCAGGGAACGTGGAGGCTGAGGGATGCTGGCACCAGAGTGAGGAGCCCTGGAGAGCAACCACAGGGTTTATTCCACCTCCTCCACAGCTTCCACAGGGAGAAACAGAATTTAGTCTGCGACTCATGGGAATCCCCTTACACTCCCCAGGGAGCAAGAGGATTGTGGCTCATCCCTTCTCTGTTTGCAAGAGGAGCTCAGCTCTGCCTAGAGATGCTCCCCAAGCTCCTCCAGCCCTTCTGCTGGGTGGGGTTTGACCAGGAACGATCTGTGCTTGGGCTCACCCCGGGCTGCAGTTACTGCTGCCTGTGTTTTGGTTTTTTAATAACCCATCATATGAGAAGCCTGCCCAGGTGAGCAGAGGGATTATTGGCAAATATCAGTTCCCATTTGCCAGGCTTCAAGGGGCTTCAGCCACGTGGATTAGCCAGGAGCAGAGAGAGGGACACAAAGCACCGGGCTGGGACAGACCAGGGCTGAATTCCTTCAACTGAGGGCTGCAGTGAAACCCCGCAGTCAACAAGTATCCTCCAGCCTCTGAAGGAGAGGGATGGGTGGGAAGGGCTGCAGAATCCTAATTAGCTCTTCAGTATTAATGAACTGGCATTGAAGCAAACAAGCTGGCGATGGCAGCTGGCACAGCTCCTGCCACCACCTCCCAGTCCCCGCACCAGGAGCTGGTGGCACATCCCGCAGGGTGGGGGACAGCCCAGGGACACAGGGACCCAAGGAAAGAGGGGGGACACGTGCCACCAGGGCAGAGGAACCACGTGGGCTTGGGCAGGGAGGGTGTAAAGCACACAGGGTACAAGGACATGGCAGGGCACACGACAGTGCCAGCCTCCATCTCCACAGGTGACATCTGGAGATGACACCACTTGCACAGGGACATCCCTCCTGCCAGGGTCTTTCTGCAAAGCCAAGGCCGAGTCACTTCATCCTCAGATGAAGCCAGCAGCCCAGGGATGGGGCACCCCATCACAAGCTGTGCTGACAGGTGCCTGCGAGCTTGGAAACCTGAAATCCAGCAGCTGGAGACACAAGGCACATGAATAAATCTTTACACTGCACACCCATGCCCCTGAGTCCCTATTTAAGGGCTCCAAAAGCCTATTGGTACCCAGCAAACAAGCCAAGACAGAGCTACAGGGTGCAGAGACAGGTCCCCACATCAGAGGTGCTGGGGACATCCTGCAATATTAATCAGCACTATTAGTTATTAAATGCCACTGGGCAGGGAGGGAATGGAGCCAGTGACTTCCTTGTTTCCATAGCTAACACCTGCAAAGCTGTGGGGCAGGGGGCAAAGAGCCTTCCCAAACATCACCCTGGGTCCAAAGCTGGGAGCCACCCACCAGCAGCTGCTGGATGCAGCCCAGCCACAGCAGAGAAACCAAAGAGCATGAAAGTCCTGGCCCAGCACAGGCTGCAGGGGTAAGCCCTGCAAAAAAAAACCACCCCTAAGCTCAGCATGATGCCAAAACCAAGCAACACAGGCATTCCTGTGCAGAGGCATCACCTGAGACACAGCCCTTGAACCCAGTTCACCTCCTGCCTGCCTTCACCAGCATTTCCAGCAACACGTGGATCTCAACCCAATGCCCAGCAAAGCAGGCTCTACTTGCTACCACAGCCCCACCAAGCCTACTAAACCACCTCTCCTCAGCTGCTTTAACCTCTTATAAACCCTCCTGGAAAGGCAGGAATCGCTGTGTGCTGTGCTGAGCCACCAGAAGTTGATTAAGCCCTAATTAATTGCATTAAGGCCAGCCAATGTACTCTGTTAAGGAAGAAAGCCAATAATTAAACTCCACATGGGGCAGGCTGCTGCCATGAGCTCCCCGGGCTGCAGAGCCCAGTCAGGCTCGGCGGGGTCACAGCCAGCACCGCTCGCCAGCGCACGGCGGTGGCAGTCGGGGAAATAATTAAGTGCCAGGGATAAAACCATCAGCACATCAGCAGCTGCTTGATGAAACCCACCCGACATCGCTGTTGGCAGAGGGGCTGCCTGGGAGGGCTCAGGGTGGAGGGGACTGTTGGGTGACAGTGGGTGCATGGAGAGCATCCTCGTGGGGAGCCCTGGGGAGGATGCAGTGTGCCTGGGCCAGGTTAAGCCATCTCACTGTGGTGCTGGGTGAGAAGAGCAGCAGAGGCTGGCACGGGTCCCCGCCCAGGGAGAGGAACCCTGTGGGTGCCCACAATAGGGTTTTGTGTAGTCCAGAGGAGAGCACCTGCCCCGGCGCTGGGAGCCGGCCAGGGGCACCATATGGAGGGGACCTGCACCTCGCCGCGGCGCTGCTGTCCCGGCGTGGAGCCAGCATGGCCGGGGATGTGGCCCCCGACACGGACAGGAGCCTGGATGCTGAGCTGTGCAGGATGGGGCCACGGAAGCCCTGCTTCTGCCCATTGCTGGTCCAGCCTGGAAATGCAACCGCCAGGCACAGAGGTGATGGATACAACCATCAGGTTGTTCCTGGCCATCCCAGTCGTGGGTGCTACGTGCCCCGAGAAGGCAAGAGTGCTACAGGGTGCTGCAAGGGAACCCCAGCCCTGAGACAAAACCTTGCCTAGTCTTGGAAATACAACTGCAAGGCACAGAGGTGATGGGTACAAGATGGGAACGAGTATTGAGTTGTTCCTGCCCACCCCAACTGTGGGTGCTCTTTGTCCCGAGAAGGCAAGAATGCTGCAAGGTGCTGCAAGAAAACCCCATCCCTGAGCCAAAACCTCACCTGGCTTCGGAGCTTTAGGGGGAGCAGGGAGCATCCACCCTCCCAACCAGCACCTGGGAGCAACAGGGCAGCACGAGGTCCTGCAGGGAAGGAGCAGGGGTGCTTGGGGCCCTGCCCTGTTCAGTCCCTCCCCAGCAGCAAGCTCATTTAAGGCTTTTCTTTGCTCCCAGCTGAAAAAATAAAGGCCAAGGTAATGTGCCTGCCTGTCCCTCTTTGTCTCGGGGATAATAGCAGCCAGCAGTGTGGAGCCCCCCAGGGCTTTGCAGATTACAGCTTTCAGAGATGTCTACAGAGCCTCGACCAAAATGAGAGGTGGTGGAGCAGAGCGGGATGGCAGGGACATCACAAGGTCACCCGCTCCCTGCCTGCCTGACTGCATCTCCCCTCTCCTTCCCCTGCCACTGGCCAGGTGATGGGATGGTGGCAGGTGATGGGATGGCAGGTGATGGGATGGTTGGCAATGGGACAGTGGCAGGGTGGTGGGATGGCATCAGAGCGCTCCTCCGGGCTCCTCAGCTCTGAAGGCTGACGCTTCGCTATGGGCAGAGGTACCAATATTTCACAGAGGCTTTTTACTTTATAATTTACACTTTGCTGATTCTGATAATTACACATCTGATCTGGGGGGCCAGGATAGAGACAAAACCCATGTAACCTGCCACAGTAACCATGACAGTGTGAGCTGCTGCTCCCGTACTCACGCTGACTTGTTTGCAAACCACCTACAGACCTGGAATGACTGGCTGGAGACACGCGGGAATCGCTGCACGGGGCTGAGCTGCAGCTGGCTTTTCAATAACTCAAAGGGTCAACACACAGGAGAAAAAAAAAATCCCAAACCAATCCCCTCATTTCCCATTAGTTTTGTCTGCCAGGAGGCATCCCAGCCCCAGCAACAAATATCCGCTCAGGAATGTCTCATATCTAAAAGCTAGCAAAAAAAAAGAGGCGGGTGGGAGGAAACCCTACGTCTGGCCTTCTTTCCCCGTGGCTGAGTTCAAACAGCTTTGGGAGGGCAGGAAGGGTCTCACAGCTCTTTATGGTTCTCAGCTCAGGGATACAGGCAGAGGGGCAGATTTGAGGAAGGTGCTGTCCCTTGTGCACCCCTCTTCTCGTCTCTCAGTCCCCGCAGTGGCTGCCCACGCCAGGCCCGGGTCGCAGCCAGGTTTTGGCTCCCACTCATCTCCTGCTCACCCTCCCTCCTGTCACCACACACATCACTTCTCCAAACACAGCCCACGTAGCTGGTGCAGTGGTGCCCGACACCGGTGAGCCAGAGGGGGCCTGGCCAACACACCCCCAGCATGGGGCTCGGTGCCTTCGCAAGCTTTATTTAGTTTATCAAAACCACTGGGTCCCAAAGCCACAAAAGCATTCTCCAAAAAGAAAAATTCCTGGGGATAAGGCATCTGTGCAGGTGTTTTGTAGACCCTAATGCATACCTGTCTCCCCAAAACACCCCGCATGCCCTCTGTGTGCCACCAACCACCAGCATCACCTCTTTCCTACCTTTTAGAGAGCAGAGCAGAGGAGTGACGGAAGCACCAGACAATAAGACCATGGCCAAACCTGTGATACAGACTCAGCAGACCTCATTACTCTTCTGCCCCACTCGGGGTGCCCATGCTTTCCCACAGGCACCCCATCCCCTGGGGGTAGCACTCACACTATTTGCCACCCCAGGGTGATCCACAGCATCCCTTGAAATTCTAGCTCTGGCCTCCGTAGCGGATGGAGATAAGGACTCAACTACTCCCCCGCTTAGAAACAAGGGGCCAGATTCTGCTACCAGCATCCGGCAGGTGATACCCGAGCCAGCGAGGCCAAACCCAGCCACAAAGCAGCTCCGAGCAGGAATCGCAACCAGGATCCGGCAACGGGGAGCAAGAAGCACGGATCAGTCCCGGCTTCTCGTTTTACCTGCGTGAATCCCGGCGCACAGGAGGGCGATGCCTTGGGGAAACAGGATCCCCCCCCGGGGACGGTATCAAAGACACGTGCAAAGGGGAAAATAAAAGACCAACCCCCGCCCCATCCCTGCTCCACACAAAGGCAAACCTGGGCATAGAAGCGCACATGAGAAATGCAACCCCCTGGGGACCCCAGGCTGTCTGAGGGCCCTCCCCCAGCCCTGCAGGACCCCCAGGGACCAGCACCGACCCGAGTGACAAGAGATGCCCAAACCGAGACACGGGGTGATGAAAATCGTGCTGAAGAAAAACCCACCCTGGGGAAAGCAGCGCTGGGGAGGTACCTGTGTGATCCCCAGCCTGCGCCCCCCAACCGCGGGGCGTCCCAGCTGGGAGGTGACAGGTATTTATTGGGGCGAGTGGCTGTCCCCCCGCGCTGGGGACCGCGGGGGCTGCCATGGGCTCCCACACCCCCCGGGCAGCATCGCCCTCCAGGGGCTCGCTCTGCCAGGGCCAACTTTACAAGGGAAGCAATTATTTCTTCTTTTTTTTTTTTTTTTCACCCCCAGCTGAAACAAAGACGAGGGCCAAAGCGAGTGAGAGCACGGATGAGAAAACAGATGAGGAGCAGGGAGGGCTGGAAAAAAATCCCACACAAACCCACGGATCTCGAAACAAGAAGGAAGGGTAAAAAAGAAATCGGAGGCTGCAGAGGTAGACGTGGAGATGGGAGGGTAGAAAATTGCAGGGGGAAGAGGCAGCAGGCAGGAGCTGAGCTTGGCCGTGTCACACGTATCATAGACCCCAAGGCCACCCAGGGGATGCTGTGTCCCCACAGGGTGTCAGTCCCTCGGGGGTCGGGGCTCTGCGAGGAGAAGAGGGGGACGGCTCCTACATCCCAAAGGTGGTTCCCCCTCATGGGGGCTCTCCCTCAGGTCCCCACATCCCCACTGCTGTGGACAGAGGGGTGACCACAGAGGGACACAGCGAGTGTGCACAGCTCCTGCATCCTAATGATGTTCCCCACTCGGGTGGGCTCTTCCCCAGGTCCCCACATCCCCACCGCCAGAGGGGTGACCGCTAGGGGTGTAGGGGACACTGCGAGTGGGCACGGCTCCTGCATCCCAAGGATGCTCCCCACTCGTGTGGGCTCTCCCCCATGTCCCTACATCCCCACTGCGGTGGCCAGAGCGGTGACCGCAGAGAGGACACAGCGAGGGCTCCCACCGAGCTCCTCTCGGACCCACCAGGCTGCCCCACGCCCCCTCCCCCAGCATCCCGCGACCTCTCTTGCCATGAGGCACCCGAGAAGCACCCCACCACGACCACCCGGGATGTCTCTGGGACCACCAGCCCACCATCCCGGCAGCCTTTTGTCCCCACTGGCTCCGGGCTTCCTCCGGTGGCTGGATCCGTTCCCGGCTCCATCCCAGCGCCACCGGCCGGGAGAGCGGGGACAGAGGGGACCCCCTCTCCGCGCTCCCCATCCCCAGGGAGGTTCCTGGATACCGGGGAGGAACCGGTCCCTCTCCCTATCCCCGGGGATGCTCCCGGGTACCGGGCGGGATCTGGTCCCACTCCCCATCCCCGAGGATGCTCCCGGGTACCGAACAGGATCCGGTCCCTCTCCCCATTCCTGGGGATGCTGTCGGGTACCGGAGGGGACCCGGTCCCTCTCCCTATCCTCACGGATGCTCCCGGGTACCGAAGAGAATGCGGTCCCGCTCCCCGCCCCCCCTCCGCGTGGTCCCCGGTGCCGGTACCGGTCCTACCTGCGCGGCGCCACCGTCCCCGTCTGCAGCCGCCGCCGATTCGCGCTGCCGCGGGGGCGGGCAGTGGGGAAGGGGGGGGCCGAGCTCCCCCTCCCCGCCCCCGGCCTCCCCCCGGCCCGCCCTGCCCTGCCCTGCCCGCCTCCCCCTCGGCCCCATTGCCCGCTTGGGCTCCCCGCCCCTTCCGCAGCACCCCTTGCCCTGCACGCACTGCCTTGCAACCCCCTGGGACCCCCGCACTGCCGTGCATCGCCCAGCCCCCCCCCCCACTGTCCTGCATCTCCCCGGGATCCCCAGCACTGCACCAAGGGCAGGATGGGGTGCACAGGTGGGGTGGGGGCACAGGTGCAGTGGGGGGCACAGCCCAAGGCAGGGGGCACAGGTAGGGTGGGGACACAGCTGGGATGGGAGCAAAGACGGAGCAAAGCGTAGGACAGAGATGCCCACCCTGGAAGGAAGACCAAAACCATCTCAGCCAGGTTGGAGCCTCATTACCATCTTCTTTTCCACTTGCTGCCCACCAAGCCACACAGGTCCCGGGAGGGGCTGCAACTCTCCCCAGGCACGTAGCCATGGGGCACTGCAGGTGCCTCCACACCAGTGCTGCAGCTCTAGGTGCTGGGGTGCACACGAGTCCTCAAAACCACACCTGTAGGGATACCCCTCTGTGTTCTCAAACTGGATGCCACCACCTTTGCCTGATGCTCCAAGGCAAGGTGGCTGCCACCCACCTCCAGGATGGCACCAACTCAGAGGGGACACTGGGGCTGGTCCTGCACCCCATCCACACGCATGCCTTCCCATTTGATGCCTCACACCCAACTTGTCTCCCTCTTCATCTCCAAGGTGGTGGAAAACATCAAAGGGAGAGCACAGGTGGCACCCAGGCTCGGGGATGCCAGCCTGGAACACTCCCCTCTATGCCAGGCTGAGATGGGACAGCAGGAGAGGGATTCCAGGCTGCAAGATGTGGACCCTGGTTTCCCTTTTGTCCATGACAGTCTAAGGGAAGCAACTTCATCCCAAAACCATGAGCAATGGTGGTGGCCCTTGGAGCTGCAAAATGGCTTAAGGATGTGGGTGTTTTGGATAGATGTCCCTACTCGGCCACTTCCCAAGAAGCCTCCCTTTGCCCTTTCATGGTGTCCTCCCAGCCCCACGGTGCTGCTGGCTGGACCATGGCACAGCCGTGGTGACAGAGGCGGTTGTCCCCTTGGATGGGGACAGGGAGTTTATGGGAGATGTGTCTCACCAGTGCTGACCCCTTAAGACAGGCCCGGTCTTCTCCTTTGCGCCCTGGGTTCACCCAAACTCTCCTGCCCCTCGTGTCCACAGACTCTGGGCACCATTCCTCTAGCATTAATAAAGCAATTAATTAATTAATAGATTGGAGAGATGGCTCAGAAATGCCGCTTTGCAAAGCACCTCAATTGGGATCTGGACAAGAAGTGGGCTCGGGGAGGCAGAGGACGTTTCAGTGCTGGGGTGGATGTTGAATAGAGGCCAATCCCGCTCGGGTGGCTCCTGAACTCCCGGCACACACCGAGCACAGGGCTGAGAAGGGAATAAACACGGTAGATGAGCCGGGTTTCCCAGGAGAAGAGCCCAAAAGGGGAGCAGAGGAGCCCAAGCTGCTGCTCCACACAGAGCTGCCTTTCATTACAAAGCAGCTCGGAGCTGCCAGCAGCACCGACACGATGCGAGAGGGGATTTTTCCGGCTGATGCAGCAACAAAGGCAGTTAAATCCAGCCAGGTAAGAGGCTTTCGAGGTTACCCGGCCGTTCCCACAGCACAGCCTTCTTTTTGCTTTTTTCTTTCTTAATTTTTTTTTTTTATCTCTTTCTTTCTTCCCTCCCCTCCTTTTCTAGGGGGAATTATTTTTGGTAATCCCTGCGTTGCTGCTCGTTGGGCGCTGGAGCAGAAGTAAGCAGGTAAGCAGGGCTTTCATCCCCAGCCCGGCTTCCCACCGCGGCCGGGACTCCGAGCGAGGGGCTTTGAGCCTCAAAGGGACTTGGCGCGGCTGGGCCGAGGCAGCTGGAGCAGCGCTAAGCTCGCAGCAGCTGGGAATTGCTGATTCTTTTTGATTGAAAGGATGGAAAGCTACCTGGAGGTGAGCAGATTTCACACCAAACATCTGCTGCACCGGTGGAGTTGGGTGCCGTAAGGAGTCGCTGGGAGGTTTGGGGTGCTGGCACCCCACCTGGGGACAGAGAGCAGGGTCCAACCCCCTCCTTCTGGTGTAGTAGTGGACAGGTATGGTTGGGCTCAATGATCTCAAAAATCTTTCTCCAACCAAGAGATTCTATGATTCTGTGATTCCTCCTGCCTGGAAAGGTCAGAGGGATAAGGGCATCTCCCACACCGAGGTGGACAGAGAGGTGACCTTGCAGTGTGAAACTGGACTTGGGTGCTGCATTGGGTGGCCCAGCCCCTCCTGACAGAGCAGAGGGAATGGGGAAAACCACTATGACGCCCCTATCCATCGCCTCCCAAGGAGCCCAGAACCCTTGCATGATAAGAGACAGGTCCTGTGGTCCTAGGGGATGCTGTGGTCCTAGGGCAGAAGGATGCTGTGGTCCTAGGGCAGAAGGATGCTCCCATTGCCTGACGCTCCATGCATTGCTGGCTCCCATTGAATGTAGCCAGGGCCGTTCAGGCACCTCAGAGAAGTATTTTGGGAATGGAACAGGATGGAGCCCAGACCTCTAATCCTGCTGGAGGCCCGGAGAGTGTTTCCAAAGGGATCTGTGTCCCTGGAGACCTGCGCGCCAGACCCGGTTGTCCCTGGTGAAGCCCCCTGGGCCAGGGTGGCCTTTGCCCTGGGCTGCTGCCTTCCCACGGTTCAGCCGGGTGAAGGATGCGCCACTGGCCCGTGACTCAGCGCCTCCTGATGCTTCACATCAGCAGGTGGGATGTGAAATGAACCCAAAGGCTTTAATGAGCCGTGGTGATGGAGGCAGCGGCGGCTCAGTGAGCTGTGCTACTGCGTGGGGACCCGCAGGCCCTCGCCGTACCGGGGTCGTGGCTGTGGCAGGGGGTGTCCACAATTCATCTCCCTGATGAAGCTCATGATCTCATCCTTCCTCTGCTGAAAGCTCCTCAAACATCACCCCACCGAGCCCAGATGACTCTTCGTTAATCCAGCTGCTGCACCTTCCATTCACCCTCTCGTGATGATTTTTACATCCCCCCCCAGGCCACGTGGTGAATGACCCACGCCGGGACGGTGCCACGCAGCGCCTGCTGCTTCCCACAGCTACGTGCCCACCCCCTGCTCTGGTTAACGGCGCGAGGAGAGCACCCCACCACGCTGGGCCACCCTGCTCAGGGACCTCAGGCCCTGCCTTGGCACGGAGAAAAGCAATGCAGGATCCTCTTTCTCCCCATCCTCCTCCTCTCCTCCTGCCTGGCATCCGCTGCCAAAACACGATTAAACCAATTGCACCGTTATTTGTTTCATATTTAATAAGGGCTTGAGGAGCAGATCTCCCAGCAAGCCCCTGCTATCAATCAAACCTGCACAGAGTCCCCCTTCGCGCCTGCCTTTCCAAGAAGAAAGAAAACAAAATTGGACTAATTTATTATTCATTCGTTCATTAAGTCCGTATTAACCAGATATATTATAAAGGAAAACAGGATTGCGCCTTTTGATCAGCTAACTCTCTGCTCATGAATATCCATGAGGCTCCCCAGCACCTCTCCTGTGTGCAGAGCAAGCCGACGGCGGGTGCTGGTGCCAGGCTGGGTCCTGGCACGTGGTGGGGCCGGGGAATTGCTCTCAGCTCTCCCTGCTCACACGGCATCGGGGAGCGGCCGTGTCATCCCGTGGGACTCCGGAGCTCAGGCCACCCATGGGTGCTGGAAGGGTGATGAGGGCATCCCGAGGGGCACCGGGGCGATGGGCTCCCCTCGTGCCTGCCTGGGGCTGAGCAGGGAGCACAGCAGGTGGTGTTTCCGTGGTGTGAAAAAGCAGCATATGTCCTGGGTTCCCCAGCACGCTGCGGCGGGCGGCGATGCCCACAGCTCCTCCAATGCTGCAGGGAGGTAGAGTGGGA
Source organism: Dromococcyx pavoninus (assembly GCA_033558185.1). Lineage (NCBI taxonomy): Eukaryota > Metazoa > Chordata > Aves > Cuculiformes > Neomorphidae > Dromococcyx > Dromococcyx pavoninus. The sequence continues at coordinate 168,879 of JAUMJL010000989.1, read as the reverse complement.
CCCCACAGTGCCAGCAATGCCCGGTGGGACCAGCACAGGACCAGCCCTTTGGTCCAGTTGTGGCCCTGGGGCAGGTTGTAGGGTCCAGCTGGCACCATAGAATCATAGAATGACCTGAGTTGGTGGAGACCCACAAGAATCATCAAGTCCAACTCCTGTCCCCGCACAGGACAGTCCCAACACTCACACTGTGTGTCTGAAGGTGTTGTCTAGATGCTTCTGGAATATTGTCAGATTGGTGCCGTAACTGATTCCCTGGGGAGCTGTTCCAGTGCTTCACCACCCTCTGGGTGAAGAACTTCTTCCTAATGTCCAACCTAAACCTGCCCTGGCACATCTTCCTGCCATTTCCTTGAGTCCTATCATTGATCACCAGTGAGAAGAGACCAGTGCCTGGCCCTCCTCCTTCTCTCATGAGGAAAGGTCTTAAGCTCATGGTGAGACACATCCAAACGAGCCAGCAGAGCAGAGCACAGGAGAGTCACATCCCAGCCATGCCCAGGAGGTGCAACCTGCAGCACCGGGCACACATGGAGAGATGCAGGGCAGCACATCTGCACGGGTGTCCGTGCACCCATGCAGTCCAGCCAGACCCAAAAATAGGTTGGTTTTTAAAAAATGCATCACTTTGAAGTTATGTAAATGAAAGGCAGTGGCAGACAGAGCACACTGGCAAAAGGTTTCCTATTTTATTTTTTTTCTCCTCCTCGTCAGCTTCCTCCAGTTAAAATTGGGTTGCAATTCATTAATAAAGGAACAGTTGTACTGAATAAGCTCCCATGCTTAAATCAGGACAGAGAAGCGTAATTAACCCAGCTCCAGTCTGATGTGATGGAAGAGGAAAATGCTCTTCTGTTTTGGTCCCTTCTCTTAAAAGCCCGCTGCGTTCTCCTGGCCTCTTGGGAATAGAGTCGAGCTTCTTATTTAAAAATGAAGCTTGCAGCCTGGCGGAGCGGGTTCATGTATATATATAAAAGCTGTCATGATGATATTTTATTCATACCCCTCTTCCCCTTCCCTTTGCTTGGAAAATCCAGGAGCAGCCAGCAGGCAGCTTGGAGAGAGAGAAAGCAAGAATCCCCTTTTAAAAATAAATTACAGATGCAAGTCACATTGGTTGAAGCCCCACGAGGCAGCAGATTCCCGAGCACTGGGCTGGCACCAGCAGCTTGGCCAGCCCAGACCAAGCGTGGCAGCTTCCCAGCCTAAATGCCACCCCCGGGGAGCAGGAGGGGACAGGTGGGTTTGCTTCAGCGCTGGGGTTACACCTCTGGTTTATGTAAGCTGAGGATGCAGCCTTTCTTTTCTAATTGGAGCCAGCGCCTAAATTACAGCCTAATTACAGACAAGGCCGCGAGGAGCTCCCATGGGTGGGATTCAGCCCACCCTCCCTGGCTCCAGGCAAGGGGGCTCCTTCTCCACTGTTATTTTTGAGGCTGGATTTGCCACCTTTTCCCCACAGAGGTTTGTCTGGGTGAGCTAGACACCGTCCAGCCGCCGTCGAGCTGGGACGCTGCTCTGCATGCTGATGCCACATCCCTGCAGCTCGACGCTGCTCTGCCCAGCCCTGCTCCCCCATTCCCCCGCTGCCCCTCTCTCACCTGCTGTAAAAACAGCCAACTGCTTGCACGGGAGGGTAAACCATATTTTGGGTGGTCCCAAGGCAGGGAAGAGCTGCCCACAGTGAGGGGGTTGGATTTGCTGCGCTGGGGGAGAGGGATCCTGCGAGGCACAGGATGGTCCATTGAAATGGGGAGTGCTGCAGGAGGGTGGTGGCGTGGAGAGACAGCAGCTGCTGAAGTCCCTGTGGGACCACCCATTGCCCCATCAGCATCTGCTCAGGTCCTGCTGGGGTGAGCTGGGGTGACTGCCCAGAGGGGTGCAGCCAGCACCAGTGCTCTGCAGGAGCATCCCCACCACGGGGATGTGTGGGAGCTGCCCCGAGACGGGGACATGCAGGAGCACCTCTGTAGTGGGAACGTGCAAGAGCACCCCTGTGACAGGGACATGCATGTACATCCCCGTGACAGGGACATGTAGGAGCACACCTGTGACAGGGACATGCAAGAACATCCTGTGACAGGGACATGCAGGAGCATCTCTGTAATCGGGCCACACTGGAAAATCCAGGAGCAGCCAGCTGTCCCCTGACAGGGATACACAGGAGGATCCCTGTAACAAGGATATGCAGAACCATCCAGGCACCCCCATGACAAGGATGTCCAGGAGCTTCCCTGCACCATGGCACTGCCTAGATTCCTGCTGCAGCCTGCCTGAAGGCCTCAGACCTGAGGATGCAGCCAAAGCAGGAGGTGGCATTGCCCCGTGGCACTGCTGCCCCCAGCCCCATCAGGGACCTTCTTCATATTTTTTCACACCTCATGTCCACTGCCTGTTTCCCTCTCCCTGTAGCCCTATCCCAGATGGTCTCAAGGCTGCAGTAGTTTTGTTATCCGTGTTGATTCCCAGTGTGTGGTGGATGTTGGACCCTGCTGTGCTGGGAACCCATCATATAAGCAGCCAGCCTGGCACTGCTGGGTACCCACATGGAGGAGCAGGAGCATCACTGAGACTCATCCTCCCCTGCCCATGCACCAGCAAGCTTGGAAATCCTTAGTGTGGTAAGCTGGGACCCCCTGGCTGAAGGAGATGTGGGACAATGCTGGCCAGCCCTTTTGCAGCAGAGATGCTTCTGGTGAGGAGGGGAAAAAAAAGAGAAATTAGTGTTTGTTTCTTTTGGAGAAGATTGCTCTCTGCACGCTCCTTGTATTTAGTTGTTATTAAAGGGTTGTTTTGCTGTCAGTGAAAGCCTGCAATTACAGGCTCTCTCTTTTTTTTTTTTTCTGGCTGTCACTACTATTCCCCACGAATTCATTGCCCACAATTTTACCATTTCTGAACTTCGATGTGGAAAAAAAAATAATTGAGATCTGGGTTGACACTTTTCATGTGCACAATTGTTTCCCCCCCTCCTACAAAACCCCATCATTCTAGGGGCTCAGACCCGAGCAGGATGTAGGTGGGCAATAGCAGGAGCTCCTTGCTCTTCCCCCTTTGCTTGCTTGACCTGTATTCCTACAGGCAAAAAGCTGGCAGAAACTGCACCGATGTCAGTTCCATGGCCAGGAAGCCAACACAGTGGCCAAGATTCCAATGCCGTGGCCAGGAAGCCAATGCCACCTCACGCCCTGCTCCCATGAGTGCAGCCAGGGAAAAAAATACACTGTTTTCATTGAAGGACCCTTGGTCAAAAAAATAAGAGCTGATGGCTGGAAACACACTTCATGCCCTGCATCTGTCCATGACAGCTCCAAGTGGTGCCTTTCATGCCCTACATCCCTGTCCCTGTGTGGTGTGGGGCATCCCCAGCCAGAGCCAGGGATGCAGCAGGTGGGGCAAACCCAGCTCCATCAGATCCCAAATCTTTGATGTGCCTGGAGGAATCCCCTCAAAGTTGATGGGTACACAGGTCCTCTCTCCAAAACCCTCCTCCCCAGCAGTATCACCACTAATCTAATGTGGCTAATTTTAAACGAATCTGCCCTCCCTTGACACGTATCTCCCCGTGGCACTGAAATTAAATGTAGGCTGTAATTTGGCATTTGAGAAGCGAAAGGGATGGTGGCCCTAAGGGAAAAGATAACAGCTTGGCTGTTTGTGTTAAATAGCTGTCTGCGAGCTTCAAACTGCAGCCGGAGACTCAGCTCGCCGCCGGGCAGGCTGCCAGCCACCGGCCTGCTTTTTGGCTACAGCTCCTTTGCAGAGGGAAGCTCAGCAGAGGGGATCTCAGTCCTGACCACCCCATTGCATCTCACAGCACATCTGCTTCTTCCCCACCCTCCACAGCTTCTGCTAAAACTGTCCTGTTGACTCCTCGCTCAGGCAAGAGTCGGTGTCCAGAGCGATGGCCACCAGACAAGCACTAAGGATGGATCCATAGCTCTGGGGAAGAAGAAATGTGCTCCTCTGGAGCATCCAGAAGCCCAGCGTGGGGCAACACAGCCCATTGCATGGTGCACCTTGCACATTGTATGTTGTGTGGTGGGACAGTCCATCAGCGACAGCTTCGTTGCATGGGGGGGTACAGCCCACCAGGATGTGTTACACCTTGCACATTGCATGCTGGGGACAACCCTTCAGGGACACCCCTTGCAGATTGCACAGTGGGGACAGCCCATCAGGGGTGTCTCCATTGCACATTGCACGTTGATCAATGGGTGCCACACGGCTGGGGATGAGGGATGCACTGGGTGACACAGAGTAGGAGCACCCTGTGTGGCACTGAGCCTTGTGCCAGGCCCCAGGGCAGCACCAGTCCAAGGTAAAGGTTGGCCTTGCACTGAGCAGGGAGGCAAGTGAGCTCAAGCCAGTTTGGATTCCAAGCTCAGTTGCCACCAAACACCACACCAGCGTGGACTTGCAGCTGGTGATGCTGGGATTTGGCTTCGGCTCAACTCGGAGGTCTCTAGAGTGACTCCAGCCCCTGACACTGCCTGTGCAAGAAAGCTGTCTGGAACCTGAGGACTTTGCTTTCAATAAAACTTTGCTTTGCTCAAATCAAATGTTTCTCTTGGCCTGCGATGAAAATTAATTCTAATATAGAGCTCATTCTTTTTTATTTTAATGGATGTTGTTAATAAAAGTGAGACTTCGAGATAGTCATTTCCAGCAGCAGAACATGCCTGTTTTGGGGGCAGTTTGTTTAAATGGGTGAAATTTGCCAAGCTGGTGGGAATTTGCCTGTGCTCACCTTTGCACACGGTATCCTTCTGGCTGGGGGCGCCCACTGGGATAGGGACTCCACTCCCAAAACACCGACACCACGAGGTGGGCAGGGGCTGGGGGGAGGGAAGAAGTGGGAGACACCCCCGTGGCCGTAGCGTGGGAACAGGGCTCCGCAAGGGGACGAGTTACCTGGTGCACCGCACAGCCCTTCAGCTCTCACGGGACACGCAGCCCACCCACCATCACCCCTCCTCTTCCTCACCTGCACCCGGTCGCCTTTTCCCAGGAGCCGCTTGGCCCTCCCAGCCCTTCGCACCATTCGCCTCCATCCTCCCCTTTGTTTAGCATGTTAATTATTTTAATTACCTTGTTTGCCAGCTTATCGCGGCGCTCAGACCCATCTGCGTGCGCGCAGGCAGACACCCAGACTTTTATCTCCAGCTCGCCGTCAGCCCCATTAGCATTTTTTGCTCCGGCGTTTGCTGGAGGAAAAGGAGAAATTAGCATTTCTGCCTGGACCGGTGGGGCAGGCACCGCCACCATCCCTCGCCTCGCAGGGTCACTTCATTCTTCCCAGAAGAATGGGGCTAATTTATCTCTCCCCGCCTCGTATCCATTTCAAATGAGAGATTAACTAAATAACAAACATAAAGCCCAAGCTGGGGGGGCGATGCCTGTGCCCTGTGGTGGGGTTTTCCCTTCCCCGGGGAGGCTGCAGTGTCTGGATGAGGTGGGTGCCATCCCCAAGGAGCACGGTTGGGTCGCCAGGGGCAAAAGTTTTGGAAAAACCCTTTTATTCTGTTGAATTTAGAATTAAATTCAAATTTAGATTCCAATTCAATTGTAATTTAATTCAACTGGAATTCAAGTTGTATTTAGTGTTAATTCAAATCTAGATTTGAATTTTGATTCTGTTGAATTTAGATTTTTCCGTTGAATTAAGAATTTAGCATTTAGCTAAGAATTAGAATTTAGCTAAATTCCCCACCATGCTGCTTGATGGGGAATGTGAGGGGTCAAAGGTGGAGATGTTTCACCTGATGGCGAGTGGGAGGGGATGGGAATGTGGTCCGGGCTTCGGTCCACGGTTATAAAAGCCGCGTTGCTACAGCAGTGGGTGATTTTCAGGTGGGCTCCGTGGCTGGAGCCCCTTGCTCTCCTTCAGGGGCAAATGACAGATTTCACTGCTGGAAATACATTTCCAGCATCCTCTTAGCACTACTTAAATGCCTCTCCCAAAGAGACCCAGCCACTGATAAATCTGTATCAGCTCACCTTCAAACGCACTTTGATGCCCTATTTTCTCTCCACAACAACAAAATAACAGCCCTGTTTTTGGAAACGGCTGCCAACCCCCAGCTGGGCTCTCCTCAGTGGCTTGAGGCCCCTTTTTCCTGCAGCAAAGCATTGTTTTACAAGGACACCATGATCTGCCCGTGGAGAACCTGCCCATGGGGAGGCTGGAGGGTAGTGAGGGATTGTGGGGGTCAGAGTGGATGAGTGCTGGTCCCTGGGGGAAAGCTGGGACATCTTGGGGGCTCCTGGGCTCCTGACTGTGCCATGGAGTGAGCAGGGTGGGAAGAGACTCACAGAGCAAGGCTGGGAAGCCAGGAGTCCCATCTTGCACAGGACATCCAGGGGAATAAGATGAGGACATGGGGACAGAAAACCCCTCAGAGAGAGGATCCCCATCCAGGGAAGGATGACTCCTGGGGGCAGGACCCCATCCAGCACAGGGTGTCTGTCAGGGACAGAAATCCTGTCCATGACAGGACATCCCTCGGGGACAGAAAACTCATCAGGAAGATCTCCCCCCTTCCAGGACAGGATTTTTCTTAGGGACAAGACTCCCATGCAGGACAGGATGGCTGCTGGGGACAGGTTGCCCCTTGGTGACAGGGCCCCTGTGCAGGACAGGTTGTCCCCTGGGGACAGAAAAACCCGGGGGGCAAGGACATCCCTTGGGGACAACACATCCCTTGGGGACTTGATACCCCTTGGGAAGACAATGCCCCTAGGGACAAGCCAGCCCCTTCACTGGCAGGGGGTGCTGGGCAGCCCCACCAGCCACCCTCAGAGCCCTCCCCACTCCCACCACCGGCTTCTAAACCCTCGCTTAAACACTCGACACGCTTTAATGTGTGAGTGAAGGGCCTGGCACTTTTGATTCAAGTCATCGGGGACAACAGAGTGAATTAAGCAAATTCCAGATCAGGAGGAACTTCCTGACAGGCTGTGTGCCTCCCCCATGCCCAGCAAAGCCATTTAAGACCCAGGAAAGGCAATAAAAATCAATTTATTGGTCCTTAGCCTGTTAAACAAATGAGCTGGATGTGCAAAAGCATCCATCAGCCTGGAGAGGCATGAGGGAGGCAGGGAGGGGATCCTGTGGGATGGGATGCAGGGACAGTGGCCCTGGCAAGGACCATCCTGGCTCTGCACCAGGATAGCAGCAGGAGAGTGATTTGCCAAGGTTGGGCAGTGATGATTTAATGAGGAAGAAATTAGAAATAGAAACTTTATTAAAATAGCGTTAGGACATCACCCCAGCAAAGCGATGGGATGAGGAGTGAGGGAAGGCACGGGGACAAAACGCAAGGGAAGGTGAGATCTGGCACAGCACTGCTCACCAAACCTGCCTGGGAAATGGATGAGGAGGAGGAGGGTGAGGAGCACGGGCTGCCCGACCGCCTTGGCACAGCCCGTTGGCACTTGCTGGCGAGGACAGGCTTGGCCGTGCGGTGATGGAGCAAGTGAGAGAAGAACATCAGCCCCACGGTGTCCAGCCGTGCCACGCTGTTGGGGACAGCCACTCCGTTCTCAAGCACGTCACAGGCCCAGCTGCTCCACGGTGGTGAATTGGATCTATAGGTTACAGAGATGTTCATCTAGGGAGCAAGCCCAGGAGAGCGGCACTTCCCTCTTGGATCTTGCTCTTCTTTTAATTTAGAGAATCCTTACATGGAGGGACAGCATCACTATGGGCTGGTGACAGTGCTGTCTCTTCCCTACCCTGCCATCACCACAGCAGGGACACGGTTTGGAAGTCCTGGCTCCTGGGTCTTTAACTCAGGCCATCGCTTAAGCCCGGTTCCCCGCGGGAGAGATCAAATTGCTGCGATGGATGCACTTTCTCAGGAAGCCCCCAGGGAGATGATGCTGCAGCTACCAGGGCCGGGCCGGATGCTGCTGGTTTCTGTGGAAACAGCAGGGCCAGTTCCAGGGACCACAGAATCCTCCCTGCACCTGGAACCGGCTCTTCTCACCCAGTTTGCAGCCAGAGAGTGGATATGAGAGGGCAACACCAGCAGCATTGGGCTGTCCCCATCCCCAGCCTGCCCTGGTCCCACCTTCCCCTGGGAACAGCAGGGTCACCCTGTGCCACCCCATCTTTGCCACATGCAGGGTGTTTCCTTGCACAGGGCTCCACAGGATGGCAAATGATGCGTTGGACTGTGGCCACCACCCCTCCTCCCAGTCAACCAGGGGGTCAGATCCAACCATCCCACCAGGCATGGCATGGCACAGCCTGGCACATCCAGGCCACCATGCCCCCAGGAAAGCCATTTGTCCCAGCACCAAGACTTCACCCACCTGGTGCACCACCACAGGCTCTCCTAAACATCCAGACCTGGATGGGAGGTGGGACAGAATGACAAGCCACACAGGGTCCCCCGTGAGCATGGCCAAACCCCTCAGCCTGCCAGGCAGGTGCCCGCTGGATGCCAGGCTCCCACCTATCCCAGGCACATCCCTGCTCCGCAGCTCAGCTCGTTAGGGATGCCGGGATGATGGAGTATCCTGGTGGAGCAGAGGAAGCCAGGCAAAACCTCTTCATCCATCAGGGCCCCCACTTTCTGCCAAGCACATTAGGGGATAATTAAGTAAAAATAGGCCTTCCGACCAGTGTAGCTCATTAAGGGCTAATTAAGTTAATTAGCACCAGGTGTGGATTGCAGCGCTTGCGCGTGTGGCTGTTGTTTGCTGTAATTGCATTTTCTCAGCAGCTTCCTCCGCCAGGCTGGAGCGCGGCCAACAAGGAAGGTACTCAGTGCCCTGCTGTTGGTGCAACACAGAGCAGCTGATGGGCACCGAGCGCTGGCACCGCACGTGGGCCATTAACCCTTCCCTCCCCATGCCCCCCAGCACAAGTCTCCCACCCCAAAGCCAAGGGTTGGCCGTGGGGCAGCGTGTGGTCCTTCTGCCTTGCCGTGGTGGTGACCAAAAGCATCCAGGAAGGCAGAGGACAGCAGCAAAAACATCTCTCCAGGGCCCAGCTGGGTCACCAGGACTGAGATCTCTGAAGTCTTTTTACAAGGGGTTGTAGTGATAAGATGAGGAGGAACGGCTTTAAATTGGAAGGGGGAAAATTTAGATTAGACAGTGGGAAGAAATACTTCAAGATGAGGGTGCTGAGACCCTGGCACAGGTTGCCCGGGGAAGTCTTGGCTGCCCCATCCCTGGAGGTGTTCAAGGCCAGGCTGGATGGGGCTTTGAGCCCCCTGATCCAGTGGGAGGTGTCCCTGCCCGTGGCAGGGGGTGGAACTGGATGGGCTTTGAGGTCCCTTCCAACCCAACCCATTCCACGATGCCATGATTCTAGGTCATTTGAAGGCAGAACCAGGCAGGGATGAAGCAGCTGAGACAGCCAAGCGCGCTGGCTGCATCGGTGCTAGCAAATGAAAGAAGATTGTAAGAGAAAAGTGTGGAGACGATGAGAGAAATGCAAAAAGAAATCATGAGAAGATGAGGAGAGAGCTGCCAGGCTCTGATCTCTGCTCCCTGCACCCAGGAGCAATTAGTGCTATTCCAGCTGTGCTCCGCAGAGACACCGGAGGGATGAAGATGTGACAAAGACCAGGCTATTTTTTTCTGGGGTTACTGTCACTATAAATGGAGACTGTTCCTTGTCATGTGTTCCTTCTCCTTCCAGTGTCTGGGCATTTGACATCCTCCTCTGAGTGCAGCCTCTCTCGGAGCTGATCTGTGCTCCCTCTGGAGAGCCGAGACTCGGAAAGGATCCCATGAAATACAGCTGCAGCCGGAGAGGGGCTGAGAGGCCCCACAGGCACAGCTCTCCTCCCATCCCTTCCCTAATGCCATGAAGCTGCCCCTGCTGAGGCCGGAGCCAGGCAGAGCGCCCCATCCATAACCTGGGATGGATGCTGGGGCCACAGCACCCCAGGGGGCTGCCTGGCCTGTGCCCTCCAACCAGTGAAAAGTTGCTGCTGCCTGTGCTGAAGGGAAAAGGATGCTGGAAGGGAGGCAGGAGGAGAGCTGAGTCCTTGCATCCCCACCAAGATCTCTCAGCACCGAGATAATTGCCTGCTGGTGACAGCTGAGGTCAGGCATGACGGATACCTCAGGAAGAGCTCCTGGCTTCCAACCTCCCTGCAGCAACCAGTTCAATACTGGGACTGGAGAGGCAATTTTTCAACCTCGCCCAGTGCAGGCTCTTTCTGGGAGGATCCAAAAGGTGATCCTTGGGGCATCCCTGCCTTCAAATTACACGCAGCCCCATGAAACATCCTCACACATGGGCTGTGACCCCAGGGGAGGGATGGGGAGCAGTGGGGTACCAAGCCTGAAGCCCTGGATCTCCCACGGGGTGCAGCGAGGGCACTCAGGCAGGAGCCTGGGTGTCAGCGAGGCACACCTGGACGTGCTCCTGCCCTCTATCCCTCCATGACCAAAAGATGCTTCTCCATATTCCTTTCCCCACTCCCTGCCACCCCATCCTGATGTCCCGAGGGTGCTCAGAGCACCGGGCAGCCCCACATCATCTGCCATGGGGAAGGAGGTGTCCTGCAGCCCCCTCAGACGGCTGGGAGGCTGGTGAGCACATCCTGCGACGGGCAAGCGCTTTGTCCCTCGCTGCGGTGGGGCTTTCCTCGCCTCTCCCCCGGCTCCAGCAGTGGGAGCGGGGCAGGGTGGGAGAGCTGCACACTGGGGACGGAGAAGCCAGGATGAGGCGTGGAGCGTGATGCCATCAGCTTGGCACCTGCAGGAGCAAGCGAGTGCTCGGGGAAGGATGCAGGGAGGCAGAGCAGCTCCACAGCACCCTGGCTGCCCTCTCCCCGGAGCCGGGCGCGGAGGCTGACAGGATCATTACAGCTGCTATCTGGGCTCACTGGCTCGTCCCTCTCCCTTTTGCCTTTTGCATAATGGATAGGCTGTGAGTAATGGGAAATGGCAGCCCAGCCGCGCTTGCTGGCAGCCCCTTAATGAAGAATATGGAAATCTCATCAGTCCAATCAGGCCAGCAAATGAAACCGCTTTCCCCCGCCGATGTGAGCAGAAGGCTAACGACCCACACTCCCCAGCTCCATCCCTCTCCCAGGAAGGCCCCCCCTTCCCCTTTCTGTGTTGACAAGCGAGCTGTGAACTTCATTTTTTCCAGCAAGCAGAGCCCCAGCTCATCTTTCTTCCTTTCCCCAGGTTTGGGCCAGCAGGTATTTCTGCCCTGAGCCTTCCTCTTGATCCTACAAGGACTTCACTCCCCACCCATGGTGGTGTCACTGGATGGGTAACACCATCTGCAGGTGTCACCCAGCTCCAGCCCCTGGTCCTCTCTTGTGTCCTCCCAGACCATTTTACCACAGTTGCAGGTGCAAGTCTGTGTCCCACGGTGGGGATGAGGGACACATGTGGTCCCCCAGCCACAGACACCTGATATCACTGTGTCCATGGTGGTCTCTGCTGGTCTTGTGCCCAAAGAGTTCCAGCAAAATTGAGCTCTATGTATTTGCAGCATCTGCAAAGAGCTACAGCATGGAGAAACTACCATTTCGTCTCTCATCTCCCTTGTCCATCACCCATAGCCTTGAGCCTGGTGTCGAGAGGACAGGTCCATCTCCATTTACCTTCTGCAGCATGCACCATCTCCAAGCAAGACCTCAAGGCATGACAACTGCACAGTGACATCTCCAGTTTTGCCAGAATTCAAGCATCTTTTAAGAAACTACATGCCTTGGTCACACAGGAACCACCCTGCTAAGAGCTGGAATGGGCACCTCTGCTCCAAACACACCCCTCTTTGCTGTCATCCACAAACCCATTGATGTGTCTTTGTCTGCTCCTCCTCATAAGTTCTCTTTTGGTCCTGAACAGCCTGGAAGCACCTCCAGTTCATGTCCCATGGCTTTTGCAGTTGCTCTGGGCTTCTGAGCTGTTGTCTCCATGGGTCTGTGAAATGCTGTCCTTTAACTTGGCTACCAAGTTCTTGGTCTAGAAGTTTGGCTTGTGTATTTTGGTTGAATGTTCGGCTGAGAAAGCCTGGCCTCGACCGTAATGGGATGCAAGATGCGGTCAATACTTGGATCTCTGTTCACCCTGGGATCTGTAGAAGGATGGTCACCTTGGATAAGAACCTGAGGGATGCAGTCTCAGCTCTGCCCTGGACTCCCTGCACAGGCTGCTTGCGCAAAATCTGCACCCAGACTTCATAGCTGGACTTGCCAAAATGTGGCTGAAAATAGGTGTTTGCAGAGCAAGTTCTGACCTCCAAGGCAGCATCCTCTGGCCTTTGAGACGCTGAGGCCGGGGAGAGCAGTGGCATCCTCCCCTGCATCCATCTGCTCCATGGGCCAAGGCTGGAGGCTGGCAGGGAAACGGCCGCTGGCTGGTTTGGGGGGCATGTTTAATTGCTGGCTTTCACAGCCAACGTGTGGCTCCTAAACTGCTCGTGTGCCTCAGCTGTGAATTTGCCCAGAAGCACCGAGGTGGGTGTATGTTTGAATAAAAACCCAAGCTACGTCTACACCCAAGGCATCCACCCGTGCATAAACGTATCCGTAGCGTACGGTCTCCGCGCAGCAGAGGATGCGAGCTCAGGGCTGGAGGGAACCGTTCGTTTTCATGAGTTATAAGATCATATCTGGAAAGACCTCCAACAAACCAAGATCAGTGAGGCAGCTAAGCTGGCGCCGGGCCCCAGCGCAAGCTGTTTGCACACACCAGTAATGATGTGAATGGGCTGCTGTTCAACGGGCTGATCAGCATCAAACCGTGGAAATTAAAGGCTGAGGAGAGGCAGAGCCATAAACATTTATTGTAACACTCTGCGTATCATCAGCCACTGATTTGGAGGCAGTGGAAATGTGCAGCTGAAATAATAGGATTTATCGGAGACCGGGATGAACTGTCCTTGACGGATCATTGTGGAAGGGAAACAATGTGCCAGCTCCAGCACAAGGCCATTCTTAAAATAAAGCAAGGGGGTAAGGGGGGTTATTGCCTTTATTAACACTAATCTTTTATGATTTTAGAGTCCAGAGTAGCTGTCAGGACCCAGCCGTGGCTGAATGAGGAAGCCAACTTGAAGAGGATGCACTGGAATATCCCAGGGGAGTGGAAACCAAAGTTGTGGTCTCTAAACACAGAGTGTGTTATTTGCTGGAAAGCTGATGCCATTTCTGCTTCGTCTTGATGCATTTTCCATTTGTTTGATCCCCTTTGCATTTTTGTCACCATTCTTGAGACTGAAAAGGCAAACATAGGAATTCCTTCAGCTGCTCCCTTCTCTTCCCTGTTTTTTTTCTGTTGCTGCAACAACACAACTCAAGTTCATAAAACCAATACCAACAAGTCACCTTTTAAACCAGAAGCATCTCCATCCCCTGCCACCCACCAAAGCCATGGATGCCCACCTTTGGGAGGGGGACACACGACTGCTCTGCTCCCTGCGAGCAGCAGGTAAAGGCAGAATCCAGTGGCGCTCAGCGCTGCTGAAATCGAATGGTCTCACATCCCCACGGAGCACCCTGTAATGCTCCTCCAGCTAATGGGCTGGGAGGAGGAGAGTGCTGAGAAAAGCCGTGTCAGAAGAAAGCAGGAAGAAAATCATTTGATAGATTTTCTTTTTTTTTAATTTTTTTTTTTTACATTGATCTGAAAATTGAAGTTATGGATTGTTTTTTAAAAGGGAGCTTCAGATAAAATCTCTCTGTCTCTCTCTCTCTACTGGAAGAGACCCCAAGGAAATATTCTCACGCAAGAGTCTCTGACCTACAGATCATCCAAGGTGTTTCATGCACATCAAAGCACTTGATATTTGAAACAGGAGACAAATCCAATTTAGCTTCATCAGGTTTACAAACAGTTTAGCTTTGTCTGCATTGAACATCTGATGCAGGCCACGTGAAGAACTGTCTTGTACCTCTGCACCTAAACCTCTCCTGGGGACCCACGGGCATGGCTGGGTGCAGAAAGGCTGCTGCTGGGACAAACTGGCCCTAATTTGCCCTGTAAAGAGGGGAGGTCAGACTTAACAGCTAACGCCTTGCCAACCGGCTATGGCACTGACAGGACAAACCCACCTGGACTGAAGCAATAGGGAATGGAATGACATCCCTCTCCCACATGAGACGTTCCAGACAGCCCAAAATTTAGTGCAACATTCATACCTCATTGGTCTCTTTTCTACCCCCTCGACACTGGTATCTCTGATAAAACAAGCCTTCCCAGGAGCCTCTACCATATGTCATTTTTCTTGCACAAATGGGTTGCAGAAGAGACTTGCTTTTGTTTCCACCAACACAAAACCAAAAAAAATCCTAAGGCTACATCAGTATGGGACGTGGGTGGTTGGAGAAAAATGGGTTTCCTGCTGCTTTGTGTGTCCTAAAGCCTATTAATTGGTACTCTGTCTCCACCACTTCTTGTTTTGCCTGACAGGTTAAGCCCGCATTGGCTTGACGAGACATTAGCAGCAGAATTTCTCTTGTGCCAGCCTGCCACAATTCCCACTCCTACAATTCAGGTGCCCAGTGATTCACTGCTGTTGAAGACAGGATTTGAAGTCCCTGCATCACTTCTTCTGGCTGAGACCACAAACAGACCCCACAGCCCTCTGAAGATTGCTGTGAAATATGTAGAAAGAAAATTACTTTCTTCAAGAAGAGGTTGGTTGCAGCGAGTGACCAAGGCAGCGTGGAGGTGCAGGGGCACCTAAGCAGAGATTTGATGTCTGTTCTGCTGCTTTGAGCATTTGGCTTCTCATTGCCCAAGTCCCTACATGCACAAAGGTCCCTGCAGCCCCTCCTCCCTGGGGCATCCTTGCTTCTCAAACTTTCTCTTTGTGAAGCAGACAGTGAGGTATCCGAAAGGGCTGGGACGGGCTCTAGAGGGGGTCTTTTCCATAGGGATGTGATGGTCTTGCCTCGATGGTGCAGGTCCTAAAAGCAAGTGACCAAATATTGTCCTTTCCCAGAGTGACCTAGGGCTGTAACCCAGGGCTGGAAGATCTGGGGTCAACCCTTCCTGCTGCATTCTCAGGAACAGGAGTAACTTTTGCCCAGTCACTTTGGGTGAATTCAGTCTCCCGTGACTGCTGCTGTTTAAAGGATTAGGACCTAGCGCTGAACCCATCAGCGAGGCTCTTCCTATCATCAGAGAACAGAGAGGGGCTGCTACAGAAGATGAGTCTCTCTCTGCTCAAATACATGTCTCAGAGTGAGATAAAACCTCCATTTCAGAGAATCGCAGAATGAGAGAATCTTTAAGGTTAGGAAAGACCTCTAAAATCATCCAGTCCAACCGTCAGCTCAACCCCACCGTGCCTACTAAACCATGTCCCCAAGTGTCACATCTACACATATTTTGAACACCTCCAGGGGTGGTGACTCCATCACTTCTCTGGGCAGTCAGTAGTTTCAATAAAGAAATTTTTCCTAATATCAAATATAAACCTCCCCTGGTGGAACTCGTAGGCCATATCCTTAGATCAGACAGCCCATGCTTCTGGAGAGGGATCCTCTCTCTGGATGTCACTAGATGGTTACTGGGAAGCCTTTCTGCTGGGATATGTGACACGTGGAGGAAAAGCAGTTGCTTTTGGAAAGACCTTGCCAAGACTGGATGAGGGAAGGAAGGACTGCCGTATTTTTCTGTTTGGATTGACATGTTTGCCCCATTATTCATGGTTGGCATGTATTTTGCTTCCACTTGGTTCCCAGCTTACTTTTTAGCTGGGTTTACATGTCTTCAAGGCAATCAGCATTGAAATGGTGCCAGAGCAATAGTCCTTTGCCAAGAGCCAACTGTGTGTGCCCTAGGCTTTGGTTTTCATTGGCGATAGTCCCAGAAGAAGGTATCTGTGGTCCTCCATTGTCTGTGTTGCCTCTCCTCTCCCCTGCCCAGCTCACTAATCACTTTTTAAATCTACCAGCTGATTTCTTTTAAGTAGACGTGATAGCAGAGTAGGAGTCTCAAAGACAAGTGTTATGAAAACAGGTGTCCAGGTCTTTTTACTCCATCTTATTGCAGTGCCAACTGAAGGGAAAGGCTATGACGTATGAGATCACCTCTAATTAGACATCAGGTAATCCACCTGGGAGACAGCAATTCCATATAAATCCATTCAGGGCTAAAAAAAGCCTTCCACCAGTGCCTCTCACTGTCATAAGACACTTAGTGTCTCTGCCAAGAGTTGCAGGCTCTTCTCTGCTGCCAGATCAGCCAGGGCAGAGTCCCTTGGGATGGCTGAGGACTGGGGAAAGGTGGACAGCTCTGGGATGCTGTTCACAGCAGGAGCCACTCACTTCTTAATGGGCCCTTGCACAGCCAGACAGCAATGACTTGGGCTTTATTTTCTGTTCATGATCCCAGCAGAACTGAAGAAAACCCAAAGCCCTTCCTGCCCAACATCCCTCCTCTGCCCATGTCTTCTGCTTTGCCCAGCTCTCCTGGAAAAAAAGCAGCGTGGGCAGGGTATGTCTGATACAGCACTGCCTTAGCAGTAACAGGTCCTCAAATTCTTCTGCCCAAACCGTGGATCTATTTGCCTTCTCCTAAGACACTGTGAGGTCTGAAGGCCAGGAGGAGAGTAATGCTATGGGGTCCACCTCTGAGATGAGCAACCTGAACCCAGGCACAGGTCTGGTCAAGTCAGGTAAGAGTTTCTCCAGGGGGATTTGGCTGCTGCTGGAGCTGCTCAGCAGCACAGGCAGACAAGGTGAAAGACTTGCTTGCCTTTCCTCCACAAAGGCACAGCTCAGACAGCACTTCTGCCCTGTAACCTGGTGCCAGGAAGGTGCTGCTGCTCTCCCAGTGACTGGCACGAGGAAAGCAAACTGTCCATTCTCGGCATTTGATATAAGGCTTTCCACAAACACCAGCTAATGGGAATTCCTCAGTGGTGTCCCTGGGAGCTTCAATATTGGATGTCAAGGCAGTCTTTTGTCTTCTCAGCAGGCAGTCAGACCTGATGTGCTTAACCCTTTCCGGCCTGAACTGGTGGGAGAGGCACTGAGTGTGGCAGGGACTCGGAGTGGGCTGGAGGTCCTGCTCCGGCTTTCTGCTGTGCTTGGCTGCTCCATGCCCTGGCCTCAGCTTCACAGCCCTTCTGCTTCATCCAACTCAGAGCATGCACAGCTTCATTTTATCAGCCAGGTGCCTCAGAGGACAGGGATCCAGGAGGATTGAATGTCTTGCAGCTTGGAGCTGGCAGGCACACGGGGCACGCTAAAGGGTTTTGTTTGTGCCCAGCAAGAGCAGCTGTGGGCAGGAGTGGGTGAGCAGGGAAGTTACAAAAAAGAGAAATAAGGAAACAAAGACTCGTCGGGGCAGGGGGGGATGTTTGCATGGGGGAAGGCAGGAATTTCTTTTCTTTGCCTGAAAGTCTAAAGTGTCTTTCTTTAGTGCCTCAATCGCTGCATGGGGCCTTGGTCAATAACATTCCTCCCTCACCCTGCGGAAGGAGACGGGCCAAGCAAGACGTGGCTGAATGAAATTCCTCTCACCTCACCCCGTAAACATCCCAAGAGTCTGGCCCCATTATGGCTGGGTACAAAAGTCTGGGTCCGAGGCTGAACAAAAGGATGGGGAAGAAAGTGCAGGTTGCCAGGGCAACGCTGTCCAGGCCGCCTGGTTTTATCAGCAAGGGGCCTGGGTTTTCTGCCTGAGTTACAGGAATCTGAGGCAATTTATTTCCACCGCAAGACAGGCTTTAGAGGACAGGCGGGCCGAGGCTCCGGCTTCACTTTTGGTGTTCCCAGCAGGGCAGGTGAGGTGGGAACGACTGACAGGGTCTCCAAGGAAGCCGGGTACCCAGACAGCTGACAGCAGCCCCCGTGGTGCAGGGAGCAAAGCAATGCTCAGGGCATCTCCTGCAAAGGGTAACGCAGAGCAGTGACCTTCTGGGGTCTCCTTCCCACCTGCCCAGCCTCCTCTACAACACATGGAATCAGCTCATCTCTCTGTTCACTGAGTCCATTCATCTCTGTTCACTGAGTCTGTTCATCTCTGTTCAGCGAAGATGGATTCACCTCTTTCTCCCTGCTCAGAGATCCCAGAGCCCTGGCAGGTTGGATTAAATCGGGAAAAAACTGGTTTTCAATGGCTTGAAGGAGAGGGTTTTACGATTTAATCAGGACACACTTTGTTATTTTACTGCCAGACAAAGGCTGGTGACTCCTGGGTCTAGTGTTGAGAACATCAGAGTTGTCTCTGGCAAGCCAGGACTGCAGTGGGAACATCTGGGACCCAGTGCCTGAGGGTCAGAAGAAGCAGGAGTACCAGGTACCCTGGTGTGGCATTTGGAAAAGCTTAGGTAAAACCTTAAAGCTCCCAGATCCCCTAACTGAGGACTGGATCTGGGATGTGTTGGCCCCATAGTTGACAAGGAAGAGTTCAGCTCTGGAAACTCCAGTTCCAACTGGATCAATATCCTCCCCTATTAGTTCTGGTGGCGAGAGAGATGGTACAGCAGAGATCTGGAAGCAGTAAGGATAACCAGCCAGCTGAGACCAGATAAATCTTGCAAAACATGTTATAAAAGAGGAGAAAATACCACCCAGGCATCAGTTCAACATAGTAGGTCTATTGGGCAGCAAAGATGTTTGTGATGTGGCCCCCAACCAGTCTGAAGGAGATGATAGCGCTGGGCATAGGGTCAACATGCAAGATAGAGAATGACAGTATAAAAACTGAATGGTATATAAAAATAAGAGACAAAAGTCAGATATATTGATGCGCTGCAGCCAGGACAAGCAGATATTTATGCTTTCCTAACAAACTAATGTGCCAAACTGCAGGTTGGTGGCAAGGTTTGTAGAGGCAGGACCTCTTGCAGAAGAGAAAGAACCACACTGAAGACTATGAACATAATACCTGTTTTTCTTTTGCTTAATTTTCTTATTGTGAGGGATGGGGAGTTTGTAGGATGGGTCAGTAGCATGCAAAGACCTGCAACAAAACTTGCAGACAAGCATGGTTAAGCAGCTGGAGGAAAACCAGCTCGGCAGACCATGGAAAGCATTTTGCCAGGACAGGCTGCTCATCTCAATTTATCTGGGCAAATTTCTAGACAAATACAGCAAGCTGTGCTCAATGGAGTTACAGGGAAATTACTAATTAAAATGAAGGTGATGGGATTAGGGGAAGAAATAGAAGTCAGGTGCAGAAGCTGTGCCTCCGGACAGAGGCAGCAGCAGGCTAGACAGAGTTCACCACTGAAGTTTCTCTGGAATCGATCCTGGGATCGATGTTGTTTATTCTCTCCATGAATGATGTTGTCATAAGAAGTGGAAGCGCTTAGGTTAAGCCAGCTGATGACGCAGGAGGAGGAGGCATTGTGAATGCAGAGGAGACGGGAGATCAAACAGAAAGCAGCAGACAACCTTGAGCACGGAGACACAGAACGAGTTGAAATGCAACAGCACGAAATGCAAGACTAATCACAGGGGTGGGCTTTTTTTGTGCTAGACAGGGAGTGTGTCAGTTGGACATGACTGAGGAGGAGGTGAACTTAGTTGTAGCAGTCATGGGTGATTACGAACCACCAATGAGCTAAAGACACAAAAAGGCAAACGAGACCCGAGGGGCTTGGGATATTTCCAGTAGAAGCAGAAAATTATTAATAGCATTTGAGAAGTACTGACAAGACCTCGTCTAGCATCAGGCAGGAGTCCTGGGCAGGTAGGATGACTTCATGCCAAAAGCAGTGCAGCAAAATTCTCTGAGTATATTCAAGAGACTGGAGACCCCATTTCAGAAGTAAAACAAGGGCTGGAAGGAGTTATCTTCTCTGTTGGTTTGCTGGAAGGAGCACACGTGAGAAAGAAAAGCTGTATAAAACAATGGATGGTGTTGGCACAAGAATAAGTGAGATCCAAGCACACCAGAAAAACTCAGTAATTAGAGAGCAAGGATCTTGATGACCCCCAAAAGCCCACGGCCCCTGCGTCTCCAGCCCACCTCAAGCCACCTGTGCCCCTGCCTTCTGCAGGATCTCTTTTCGAGAGTGACCGATTGCACCCTGCTCCTTACCCCTCCCCGCCTGCGTGTCTGGAAACCGATCCCCACTTCAATTTTAAAGAGGGAAAAAGAAAAGGAAAGCCAGTAGACTGGGCCTTTTGTACAACAAAGCAGATTAGGGGCCTCCCAGGGTTGTGTTCAGCTTGTGTTCAGAAGTGGGAAGGGCTGGGAGACAAGGGAGGGAGGGAGGGGAGACTTTGCTCTTGTCTGCCACCGGTGAAATTCAGACCTGCCTTTGGTCTGCTCCTTGCAAAGTCTTTTTTGTCCACCTTCCTTCCTCTTTTTTCCTCCCTGCTTGACACCACAGATCAGCATTTTGGGGACTAGGATCCTTTCTGTGCCTGCAACGGATTTAATTCCTGAAACGTGTGTCATGTTCCCCCACTCCCATGCTGAATCAGGAAAGCATTCGCCCAAACAAAAGCAAATCCCCCTCCTAGGGGCAATCAGGAAAAGGGGTCCCTGCAGTGGTCTCTGCTCTGATGATAAAAGGTTCCTTGGACCATAGACAAGAAGGTTAGTGCTGCCCTGGATTATAGAAACAGCTGTGGACAGCAGGGATTAGCCACCACCTGTGCGATGAAAGCTATGTGGCTCCAGTCCTGGGGCCAGGATAACACATGCCAGGTGCTTTGTGATACCTGTCTGCCCAAGTTTGGTCCTCCAAGTGCTTTCTTTATTTTTCAAGTCACCCTCCTAAATGCAAAATGCCTTGGCTAGGATGAGCCAGACTTGCCTAAACCCAGGTATGGACAATCTCAAGTCTCTTTTCATTTGAAATGACTGATACCCCCTTTGGTTCTGGGCTGTAGGAAATGATTTGGCACTGGTGAGCACGCTAAGGTGGTGTAATGCCTGGGTACGGTGATAGCACAGACCCCTCCACTGCCAGCTGGGCACAGAGCTGCTCTTCATGCAGCAGCTTGGTTAAGCATCTCCTTCCACGCTGGTGTGAACTTCATTTTCCAGGTGTTTGCCACGAGGCAGCTGGCTTTCAGAAAGACTCCTGCTCTTAAGGGAAGCTGCGGCACCCTTCTAAGTGCTGTGAAACATCCCATCTGAGGTGTGTCCATGCAGCACCCCAGAAATCCCATCCCTTTAGCCCTTCTGGCCTCAGGTTTTGTTCTCTGTAAAGCAGCCATAGTGCAAACCCATTCTCTGGCAGGGGAGTTGCAAAGCTAAAATCATTAACGGTTTTGAAACATTCAGCTACTTTAGTGAGCTGGATTGAAAAGCTTTTTAGAAGACTAATAAACTTACCTCCCCAGCAGAGACTGAGTAATGAGCAGTAAATCCTGCCTAAGGCTTCATGCACTGAGCAACAAAGTGGAAACAAAGACATTTTGCTACCTGTGCCATGTTTGTCCTGTGCGTGGGATGAATCTCTGGAAAACAGCTCAACCGTATCATTAACCTTACAATTAAAAAATTTGTGTAATAAAAGAAATTAAGGTCTGTGGAAATTACTGTGACCCAGCATTTCGCATGCTGCAACCAGATTGGTCTTTGAGCAATTTGCATGTGTAGATGCCTGCATGTTTTGTTTGTTACAGTCACCTATACTCTCCTTTTGCCAGAGAGTTTCTGATTTTGGCCAAATTTGAGTGTATTTCACAGGGGCAGAAAGACCTGGGACATTAAACAAAAAACTTTACTGTAAGAGTGACTGAACACGGGATCTGGCTGCCCAGAGAGGTTGGGGGGTCTCCAGTCAGGGCATGGTCTCAGAGCACCTGAAACTATCAAGCAGAGCCAAGTGCTGATAATGGAAGATCAAAGCCAATCCCAGGTAAGGTAAAATGATGAACGGAGTTCACCCAGAGAGTCCCGTTAGGAGCAAAAGAGCCAGAGGCAGAACTGGAGACAAGGCTACAACACATCTGAAGTCCACTCAGGAGACAGGGCCAGAGATGGGACTGGAGCTGGGTACACTGATAACACAGCTCAGGCAAGAACTGGGTGTGCAGGTCCAAGCTTAGATGATGCTCCTGGAGCAGAGTGGGGAGGAGTACACCACAGGTGAGGCTGGCCAGGGCCACTAAGTCTGTTGGTGACCTCAGGGCCCTGGCCATACAGGCTTCACAGCCTTGCTGGTAGCAATAGAAATACCTTAAACCCCTAGAAAACCTCAAAGGTTGATGCTCCTCCTGCCTCTGCCAATAACCACGTGAATTTTTCCTGCTGCCTTCTTGTGTGTCACTTGTACCTGGGAGAGGGGGAGGAACTGGAGCTGGGAATCAGAGTGCTTATATCAGCCCCAGGGATACAGCAAACATATCAGACATGTCCAACATGAAATGGGATCTAACAGGGAAGAGGAGAGGGAGGGTGGAAGGGGATTCATTATTCATGAAGGCAACAGTAGCACAAGACAGCCTGCACAGACCCATGCAGGGACGGGTAAGGTTACTGAAGAGACAAGGGCTGGTAATGGTATGCTAAAGCTCTGCTTCTTGGGGGCAGAAAACAGAGAGGTGTGGAGCCCAGTCCTTCATTTCCCATAACAATCTCCTGGGGTATATGACAGGATAAATAAGCTTTTTTGGAAAGCTCTGCTCGTGGTCCTTTGAGGAAAATTTGGGAAGTTAGAAGCCCACACGGGACAGTGAGATCAGGGTAGCAGGGAAAGCACGAATCCAAACCAGCTGACCTCAGGCTTCTGGTCGCCCACCTCAGAGGCTGGGGCCCAAGAGCATTGGTGCAGGCTCCTGGATGGATATATCAGAGCTTTCCATCTCCCTGTGCATGTTGCCTGCCCCCCTTCTCCACGTCTTACCAGGGGTGACCCTGATTTACTCAGGAAAACTATTAGGCTTGGCACTGTCTCAAATGACAGCATGTGTTCCCTGTGCCTCTACTGTTTCTCACAAAACAATGATTTCTATTACATCTCCCAGACGTCCTTCTTTACTCTCTCTTTCTTCCCCTTGCAGCCAGAGACAATGGCCCCTGTTTTCAGGCTGGCTGCAGACACCTCTTACCCCTGGGTGGGTGAGCAGGTAGCTGTGTAATGCTGAGTGTTACAACACAGAGGATACATCCCAGCAACTGTCCCAGGGAATTAAACATCCCTGGCTGTTCGGGCAGGAGAAAGGGCTCTAGCTTTGCACCACTTGGCCTGGGAGCATCGTAGAGTGTGCCAGAGTATTTGTTACAAAGAGGAGGAGGCACTAGCTCATGGGAAAATGGAGGTTAGAAGAGCTACATTGATTTACAGACAAAGGGCTGTAGCCCTCATAGTTTGTTTTTCCTGAAGTGGTATCACCTGCAATGGTTTCTTTACCAGCCTGCTTAAATTGTGCCTGATGAGCTAGATCTAGTCCCTCTTCTAGGTGGTAGATGATGGCTGTTATCTACATCACTGTTGCTGCTCGAGCTTGATCAGGTCTGTGGCCAAGGAGGGGGATTGCTTTCTGGGCACTGGGTGGTGTGTACATATAACACAGGTGTTGGGCAGGAAAAATATTGAGGCATTTTGCTTGAACTGGTTGTTCCTGCTCACGTTTGGGTCTGTTTGATGTGTAGGGGAGAGGATTATCTTTTAAAAACACAATCAGATGTTGAATGTAAATGTGGACTACGGGCTGTCATCCAGGGGAAAAGTCCACCACTTACCACAATGCTTTTCTTTTGCCTTAAACGGAATCAGACCTGAAATCCTGGAGCTGGTAGAAAATGAAGTGTTTCCTACCTTGGGCAGCTCAGGTGAGGCAGAAATGCGTGCAGGCATGCAAGGAGAAGACCATCTCTCAACTTGGCAGGTGAGGGAGCAGCAGCAGATGTAAGCTCACACTGGCAGCGTGGTGGCCCTGGGACTGCAACACATTTGTAGAGGGTGCTTTGATGGACTAGAGCAGAGGCTGACTCACGCCCTTGTGCAAGAAGCTCTTGCTCAGCTGAGGAAGGCTTTGCAGGATCATATCCTGTTGGTATTACAGGAGGTGCTAATATTGAATCAGTGCATGCCATTGTCAGGCTGTGCCTGGAGGGACGCATGGCTCGAGCACGCTGGCTTGGATCACATCCCAGGTAGAGTACTGAGGCTGCCAGGCACTGCACCAGGAACACTCAGCGCTCACCTGGAATACTTTGCATGATTTATTTAGAAACCTTTTTTCTTTTTTCATTGTTTTTAATTACATTCAGCTATTTTTGATATTCCTGCCGGTGGTCGGCCGCGTGGTTTTGCAATAAAACCTGCCACCCAGCAGTGTGTGGGCCCTGTGCCTGCCTATGAGCCAGGTCCCATCTGGCTGTAATTACCAGCTTCACATCAGCAGAAGAGTGTAATATTTAAACACAAATGTTCGATGTTTGCACAGCAAACCTCAGGATGGAAAACTCTTGATAATCAGCCTGCAGGAGAGAAGGTGGGCCTGCTGCAGGTGAGCACTGCTGCGTATGGGTTGTAGCAAGACTTTGTGAGTTTTTATGGGAATGGAGGGAAGAGCAGCACTGAGTCCAGGAGCCCTGGAGGCCTTCACGCCTGCTCTGGACAAAGGAGCTGCAACTGCAGGTTACAAACCATACAAAGAAGTGAAGTACAAGGCAGCTGACCCTGGCAGGGGTCTCCCATCTCCTCCCATTCAATACCTGAGAGGTGTTCCTCAAGACTTGCAAGATGGTAGAAGAGCTGCTGAAAACAGCAGAAGCTTCTTGCCTGGAGCAGTAGCCATCAGGATGGATAACAGTGTCTGGTGGATCACAGCAGCTCCATGACCAGAGAGGAGCACAGGCTCTGGCATATTTCTTGAGTACCCAGCCTCACAGAAAGCATCTTACACTGGCCTCTAAAAAGGCTCAGACCATAGCAGGTCTTAACTACTACAAGGTGGACTTTATCTGCCCCAGGGAAGGTGGCTAATGGTGAGTCCCAGCCCTTCCAGGGGGCCTTCCCTTACCCACAGAGGACCCAGTCTGATCTTTCCTGTGATAGACTTTGCCTCTCCACCCTTCACTGCTGATTCTCTGGGGAAGGACAACAACAAGTCAGTACTTCACCTTGCTCCGAGTGGGACTACAAGTAAGAAAATGATTTCATCCATTCCCAGGCACATCTGGAAGGTGACAGAGATACACGTGCTGCCTCCAGCATCCTCCTTTTAGCATTGAAGTCCGAGGATGACCTGGCAAACCCAGCCAAGTGACAGTCCTGGAGCTGCTGGTCCGTACGCCACCTCCTGAAGGGTAAATGGCACTCGGTTTGCTTTTGTGATGGAGAAGAAAGGCACACCTGGAGATGGCATCATGTGGCTTTCTCTCCCTGAGCTTTTCCAGCCACGGTTCAACCTGTTGCAACTTGTCATTTTATATCAGTGGGAGGCTGGAGCAGATGTAGGATAAGAAATGCCTCTCTCAGGAGGTTTCAGGGCCTCTTCTTTGCAGTTTGTGCACCCAAGGCAAACCAGCCCTACTGTCGTCATTGCCTCGGAGAAGCATTGCTCATCTCAGCAAACTTTAAAGCCGCCTTCTGACAGACCAAAATAAATCAATCAATAAATAAATCGTCCATCTCCTCTACTGGATTCTGCAGTTTATTTCCTCCGTGCTGATGAAAAATAGTTGGATGCTTAGTAGCTTCATGAGACTAATTATGATAAACGGCCCCATCGCTGCTAATATCCGGCCATTAATTCCCAGATGGAGCTGCAGAAAATGTCAGGAATGGAAATGTCAGCTCTCTAAAAGGACCTGGCAGGTATTGAAGTGGGGACTGGAGCGTCAGCAGAAGAGGGAGCAGAGGGAGAGCGAGGAATTAGCAGGATGGCGATTCACATTTGCAAGCTATAATTCTTGTGACTTGATTGCCCAGTTTCTCCTTGTTACATCCGTCTTGAGCAATTCCACATCTACAGCTTCCTTTGGATTTTGCCTACTCTGAGCTGTGTTCCCAGCACTGAGGCAAAAGGTTTGGCACTCACTGAGTGGGTGACACTTTCTTGGAGCAGAAGAAACTCAACTTTAAGCTTCAGGAATCTCCTTCCCACTGAGATCCCCAGAAATGTTGCCTTGTTCTGCAGGATGGACACATCAGCAATTCCCTTTCCACCAAGCGCAGGGCAGGCACGCTGACTTGCAAGAAAAGGTCATGCCCAGTGTGTTCACATTCATATTTATATTGCTACAATAATCACAGTTGCATACAGAAATCAGAGAGACAACAGCAAAAAACATGAGGTTATTTTTTTCTGCTTTCCACCAAGAGTTTTTAATGGTTTCTCTGTAAGAGAGCTCTTCATGGGAAAATTCACTGCTAAGTGAGAAAGTGCTTCAAGAGTAGATGAACCAGCCAGATAAATGATGTGAGTGCCCAGATACGGACAGCACTGTGCTACTGGTGGCAGGAAGTCAGGCTGGCAATAAATCAGCTGATGAACAAGTGTCGGGAAAGTATGTTTTGAAGCCATTCTAAATCAAAAAATTGGAGAGATGCCACTCTGATGCCTTGGTATGCTTGAACCTCTGCTGGTGATGGTGTTGTGCTCCTAAGGCCTGGTGCAAAGAAATGCATCGATTCTGTCTCTGTTCAGCCCATCAGTTCAAGCCTCGCTCTGTACTGGTTCTGGAATGGTGGTGTTCAGGTGAGGATCTATCCCAGCTTTTGGCACGTGTTTTCAAGTGCAAAAAAATCTGAACAAGTTGGGGATTCCTTGATCAAGTGCCAGTTGGTTGGAAAAAAAGTCCTTTTTTTGCAGGAATCTGTTACTGTTTGTCAGCAAAGGATGGAATTTTTGTTCAAAACCAGATGATTTTGGCACTGATCTTCTGAGATGAGATATAACATTGAGCCTGATGGGTCTGGGCCAGAGAATAGATTTCAACCAGGGCTCCCTACACCAAGTGCCCTGCTGGTAGGGAGCCGAGATGTTTCTGTCTCATGAAAAGCTTGATGTTCCTCTGGAAGCCTCAGGGAGAATTTCCAGCCCTTCTGGAGGGCAGGCAAGTAATTTCTTCTGATCCTATGAAAAAAAAGTGTCTCCCTGGACTCTCTTGAACCCAAAACATTAATTGGCTGAGGACCTCGATCCCTCTACGTTGTCTGGGAATGCCTGAGTTGTAAAACTGCTAGTAGCTCTTCAGAAATGGCTTGCAGTTCTTTTAGGATCGATTTCACTGGGGGCGGGTGACAAACCTCCTAGAAGAGAGCAGGCTCTATCTATAGCCTCCCAAGTGCTGTGTTTTGCATGCTTCAAGAGTGTTTATATGCAAATCTCTGAAATTTCTGAAGAGTGCCAGGAAATGTCACCTCTCAGGCTACATCCTCCCCAGTACAGACTGGGTCGTGAGGCAGACCCTGGTACTCTCACCAGGATGACTGATGTCCCAGCTGTCAACAGCTCCCTCTGTGCCAGAGCAAGGCTACAACTACCTTTATGCTCCTGGGTGCCAGTGGTTAGACTGATGGCTCCATTATGGTGCTTTCTCCTAGGAAGATGGAGAAGTGCCTGCGCTGTATGTGCTGGGGATTTATTCAGCTGGGATTTCTGAGGAATTTAAAGGTCTAACTCCAAGGGATGTGGGAGAAACAGGGTGGGATCTTCAGGAGTTCCTCTGCCACTAATGCTTTCTGAAATCAAGGTCCTTATAAAGTACATATAGGCTTTTCTTGAAAAAATATTCCAGTTCTCTGGTGGCTGACAGGCTCCTGCTATCTACGGAGAAGATGACAGTGTTGGCATTAGGAAGTTAAGGCCAATTCAGCTGAACCAGTTATGTAAAATAATGCCTACTGCAAGCTTCTCTGCCAACTGCTGCTGAGACCTCATCTGAGGCTTGTGTAACCTCTCCATCACCACCACTCCCTGCCTGCTCAGGCTTGGCCTTGGTAATCCTCACTGTCATCTTCCTACTTCTGGCCAGCTCCTCGCTTCCTGTGCACCCTCCTTGGAGACTCAACCTCTGTCTGCACAATCCTTGAGGACGCCTTCTGGCTGTGTAGATGGTGTGATCCTGAATGTGAAAGAACACACCCTGGGGAGATGATTTGTTGCAGCTCTGTGGTGGAGACAAGGGAGAAAGCTGATCAACAAAAAGGTCACCCTATCAGGGTCAGAGTCTCTTTTGGGTTTTTTTGAGGCTGCAGTGAAAATTGTGGTTGGAAAGCACAGAATTTGCAGCTGGCTGCTACAAACTGCTCCTCCAGCCCCAGCCTGCCTGAATTCAAGGTAACAGCCTTGGGTTGAGAGAGCTGTTGAAAGTAGCAGGGATATAAGGTGAATCTGTGTTGATATTACCTTTCCTGAATCAAGCTGCCTCTTCAGGAGGAGGGCACGGGCGACACAAAGCCAGACCTTGTCCTGACTCTCCCTGCTTTACCTCTTCCTCGTGGGTTTGCGTTTTTGGGGTTTGATCAAAGAATTTTATGTCAAATGTACTGTTGGCATTATCAACATGTGGTGTTTTACTCTAGATTCATGCTGGATCTGTTCTTGTGTGTGGGAATACATGTAGGTGTGGAGACAGAGAAATCTAGAGCCTTATTCTCCAGTGGCCTTGTGCTTTGAGGATCATTTACACCTTCAGCAAAATGTGTGGGGAGTGGGTATGGAGACAGTGCTAAATCTGAAGGGGGACACAACCCACATTGGGTAGGTGCAAGTGATGAAACAAAACAACCAGTGCATCATCTCTGAGGTCCACAGAAGTTGGGGGTTTTTTGATATTATATTAATCCTCCCATGACTAGAGAAAGAAGCTCTGCAGAAGCGAGCCTTGGTGTGATACACTGTCCTGGCAATGGTGTTTTCTGACATATCAGTTTGGAATAGATGCATGAGAGTGAAAGGGGTGAAAGTAGAGTGGAGGAAACGTGGCCCCGACAGCTTGTGGACAATGTAAGACAGAAGCCGGATCTGCAGCCAGAAAAGATAAACAAGATCCTCAGAGACAGAATAAATCTTCATGTTTCATGTATTTCCTATTCCCAGTGCCAGCTCACATCCTAACACCTATTGAAACTGGTTTGATTCTCACGTCTGGTAACTGGGGATGATGAGACCTCTCTCCCTCATTGTGGGTCTAGACTCTGCCAATCTTTGCTATGCTGTCAACATGTCAATGATCTGGTTGGATGGACAGGGAGAACAGTGGTGATTTTTCTCCCAAATCATCCTTGCACTACAGAAAATCCTGGGTGAGTCACTGACCACCTCTCTGGCCATCCTGGACTAAAGGAACACCCATGAAAGCAGCACATGGTGTTGGTGCGTGCTCCTGCAACCTCTGGGAGCAAGTCTCTGGGGAACCATAAGGGCCCTTTTGAAGGCAGGTCAGGAAATGAATCAGTCGTGGCAGCACATGGATGGAGAGCAAGGTGGCTTGCACACCTGTCTGCTTTCTGTTCTGGCCTGGTGCATTTCTGAAGGCCCAGCCAGTTGAAACAGCTCAGCTTTCATCTCCTCATCTCCTGACTCGCTGAAGCATTTTGTGTCAAACTTTGAAAGCCTGGTCAAAAATGAAGCTCAGCTAACTGCAGAGACAGCAAGACCTGCTGTGAATCCCAGCCTACTGCAGGGAGACAAAGCCAGCACCAGATAGCCGGGGATTTTTCCCATACAAAGGGCAAGGGAGCTCCACCACCGCTTCCTCCCAGCCAGAAGAACCATCTGGGATGTGACTCCTGGGAACTCCAGTGAGAGTGTAATTATGTCAAACCTAATTGAGGCAAGTCAGCACGCACTCCTTTCTTAAATAAAGCAGTGAGGCCAGCAGCGTGACGGAGAACCTACACCTGGGAGTTTCTCCAGCAGCCGCTGCTTTGAGCAGGGGGCAGTTCATTGCGGGTTGTAAATGCACACAAAGACTTCTCTGATCCAGAGAACAGGCTGTTATGGAGAACGTCTTGGCAGGAGCTGAGCACTACTGGGACTGAGCACTACTGGGACTGAGCACTACTGGGACTGAGCTTTCTTACCAGGAGAAGGTTATGTTTCTTCACTGAGGCTCTGCCTGCCACTGTCTCCTCCTCCCTCTGCCTGAATCTCACATCCCCTTGCTTGCAGATTTCCGGATGGCACAAGTGCCTCTTCCACCCTTGATTCCCAGACCTCTTGCGCCCAGTGCCAACCTGGCTACTGGGACTGGTGCCAGGGAGTGGAGCTGGTGCTCATGGCCTGGGCTCTGCTGCCTCCCCGTGGCATTCCCCCCCATCTCCCAGCCCAGTGCCATCCTTCCTGACCCTCTGCCCCCATGCAAGATCACACAGGTGTCCCTCTGTCCAGCCTGTTGGCTGTGGTGTCTGCAAGAAGCCCTGCAGAGCAAGCAGGCACAGGGGTCGAAGGGGCTACACAGCAGCCCCTGTTCATCCACCGGCCCATGGCTCCCCTCCTGCAGGAGCCTCCACGCTGGTTTCCTGCTTCACCCTTTCCTCCTCTGCCCTTCGCCCTCCCTCACACTAAATCTCTTAGTTTTAAGGCTACTTTTCTCTTTAAATCCTTTTCTCTCCGCTTCCTCCACCTCCTCCTTCTCCCCCAAAATAATCCAGACCCGTTCTTCCTCACTCCTCCACCAGGTTGGCACTGCTTGTCCCTTCTCCATAATCCGTTCCCTGAGGGATCAGCTTGTTGGGAGGAACCCTCCTATCAGGACCTGTCCCTCTGTAAGGCATGATCAGGGTCACACCACATGGTGGTAGCCACCGTCTTCCACCTGATGTGACCCCTAGAAATGATCACTGAAGACTTCCATGGGTATACAAGCTTGGCTGTAGACAAGCCATTGTGAAGCTTTACATCCCACAACCTGCCTGCCTACAATGGTTTTGGGTACGGGATTAAGGAGGGATCTGCTGGACCTTGTGGAACAGGTGCCAATGGGGTCGGCAGCTAAGGTGGAAGGTGGCACCAGAGCAGCAACCTCCCAGCCCTCTCACACAGGTAACGGGGGGGCTGTTCCCAGAGGTACTGGGTGTGGATGGTGGGATGGCTGAGCACCTGCACCTTGGAGCCAGCAGCCCTGGGAGGCCAAGGAGGGTGGTGGCTTTGTGGCGGTGGTGGCTCCACGGCAGCAGCAGTGGCCTCTGGTGGCACTTCTGTGGTGGCTTGGGTCTAGGACAACCCTGTGCAGCCGTCTCTCTGCAGGGACCTCTACAGAACGGCAGGGCCTGCTGGTTCCTCGTGTTCCTGGCTGCCTGGGGCTGAGGAGGATGCTGCAGTGGTGGGACACTATGCACATAAGTCCCTCGATTTAAAAAAACAACACCCTCCAAAAAAAACAAAACAAAACCCCAGGCAATCGCTTGGGGTTCCCTGTGTAGGGTCATCCCCATGGAGAAGTGGCTGCGTAGAGATGTTTCAGAGAGAGTTGGCTGTGGAGTCCCTTTCCCGGTGGCTCTACAGCAGTTTTGTGGTGGCCTTGGGTTGGTGGTGGCTCAGTGATGAATTTGTGGTGGCACTGGTGGCTCTGAGCTGGCAGTCAGAGCTCTGTGGTAGTGGCTGTGAGGTGGCAGTGGGGGTTTGGTGGTGGTGTTGGTTCTGAGGTGGCAGTGGGGACTTGGTGGTGGTGGTGTTGGTTCTGAGGTGGCAGCGGGCACTTCGCAGTGTCCCTGCGGTGGCAGTTCGGAGGTAGCACTGGGAGAGCTTTGCTGGGGTCTCTGAGCTGGCAGTAGGAGCTCCGTGGCGGTGGTTCTGCGGTGGCATTGGAGGCTTTGCGGTGCCCGGCTCTGGGCCGGCAGCGGCGGCTCCGTGCCGGGGGCTCGGCCCCCGCCTCGCGCGGCCCCGCGCGGCCCCGCCCCCGGCCCAGCCCGCCCGCTTTTCCCGTAGCAACGAAGGAGCCGCGCGGGCGGGGCCGGTGCGTACGGCCGGGGGGGTCCCGCAGCCACCCCCGGCGACCGAGGAGGGCTGGGGTGGGGATAGACGGGACTCCCAAGGCGGGGTGGGAGGAAGGCGGGCGGACAGACAGACGCACAGGTGCGGGCGATGAGGGGATCCCCCGTGTGTTTCGGGATGTCGGGCAGGGTTTGGGTTGATTCTGCCCCTCTGCTCTGCTCCCCTAATACAGGTTTAAACTGGAAGGGGGGAGATTTAGATTGGACATTAGGAAGAAATTCTTCACAACAAGGGTGGGGAGGCCCTGGCCCAGGTTGCCCAGGGAAATGGTGGCTGCCCCATCCCTGGAGGTGTTCAAGGCCAGGTTGGATGGGGCTTTGAGCCCCCTGATCCAGTGGGAGGTGTCCCTGCCCGTGGCAGGGGGGTGGAACTGAATGGGCTTTGAGGTCCCTTCAACATGAACTATGATTCCTCAGAGCGTCAGAATCAGCCATAGTTGAAGGATCAGGAGCAGGGAAGCGATTGTCCCGCTGTACTTGGCATTGGTGAGACCACACCTTGAATCCTGGGTTCAGTTTTGTGTGCCTCGGCACAAGTAGGACATTGAGGGACTGGAGCATGTCCAGAGAAGGGAACAAAGCTGGGGAAGGGGCTGGAGCCCAGGGGTTCAGGGGTCAGTGAGGGCTGTTTAGTCTAGGGAAGAGAAGGCTGAGGGGAGACCTCTTCACCCTCTCCAGCTTCCTGAAAGGAGGTTGTAGTGAGGTGGGTGCTAGTCTCTTCCCCCAAGTAACAAGTAATAGGACGAGAGGAAGAAGCGTCAAGTTGTGCTGGAGAGGTTTAGATTGGATATTAGGAACAATTACTTTATGGAAAGAGTGATGGAGCATTGGAAGAGACTGCCCAAGGCAGTGGTGGAGTCTCCACCCCTGGAGGTGTTCGATAAGCATGTAGATGTGGTGCTTTGGGACATGGTTTAGTAGGCACTGTGGGGTTTGGCTTGATGATCTTAGAGGTCTTTTCCAACCTCTGTGATTCTAAGCGGGTTGTCCCCCGCTGCTGATGACAGAGCTGGGGGTGTGGAGAGCGGCTCCCCTGCCCTCAGGTCTTCGTGAGCGCATTATCTGCCCTGAGGTTGCTGCTCCTGCACTTCAGTAGCAACAGAGCCTGTGGTGCTTCATAAATGAAACAAACACTGTTGGAGTCATGGTCTAAATACTTCGTGTGGTGTCTTGGAACACCTGCCACGGCTATAACCTCAAAATGTGTGATGTAACCTTGTCGTTAACGGCACTCGGTGTGATGAGCAACGCCGTTTGCCATCACTCTTGCTGTTCCCCCCTGCATCCCTGTGTTCTAGTGGTGGCTGCATGGTGCTTTCCCATGGAGACAGGGATGTGTTTGAGAACCCAGAGAAAAATCAATTTTAAACCCACGCAAATTGTTGGAGGGAATGGGCTGCTATAAAACTCGAAATTACTTTCAACTCCCTTTTTAAAGTAGAAGAGGTTTGAGGAGGATAATGTTTAAAGCAGTTTGTTGAGAGCACATCACCTTGTCTGAGCTTATAATATATGGCTTAAATTATAGGAAGAAAGAATTTCTCCGTGTTAGCATCTGGATGGTGTAGTAGTTGGGTTGGTTATCCACAGATAAATAGATTTCAGATAAATGACTGCTAGATTTCAATCTGCAGTTTTGCTTAGGAGTTAGATTATTTTTAAAGTACTTTTCTCTTTTTCTGTTGCAATTTTAAGCCATTTTGAACCTCATTTGAAAGAAAAGAATCCATTTTGTCAAAGCTTTGGATCAAAGAATTGAAGTAGAGGAAGCAGATCAAAAAGCTTGTAGCAGACATTGAGCAAGACACGTGGGAGTTTGACTTCTTGGTATGTAAAGCCTGGATATATTGAGAAGATGTAATTATAGTTTTGCCACGATGACACACAGACGCTGTAGCTAATGTTGTGTCAGCAGTGCCATTAGGAAATGCTCTCATTTTGAATAGTTCATTTTAGTACGAGGCACCTGGTATATCTAGGAAACACGCTTTTCAGGTGTGAGAGCATGACTGAACTGCTGGAAAGATGAGCATTTCAGCAGCCATGAAAAGATTTTCGAAGCCTATTGTAGGTAAAGCTGGGATGGCTTGGTGCCAGGCAGATGTTTGCTGTTGAAGAGCAGGGAGATACTCCCAGACCTGTAGGGGCAACGGGGAATGAAGGGTTATTGAGGTGGGCAGAGGGTCTGTTTTCAGGAAGACGTCTGCTTGTGAAAACTCCTCTCCCCCTCCTCTTTGAACCTCTCCTTGTCCCCAGCTCCAAGTAGGACAGGATTGAAGGCTGTGAACATGGCATGCATCTCGCCTCTGGCGTGCAGCTGCAGCAGCCGGAGTGTGACACTAACAAGGCTCTGGGTAGTTTCACTGCTTTTCTTCTGGATTCCTCAGGCAACCAAGAAATCCTCGAGCATGAGCTATTTCACACTGTTGGCAGCTGCTCTAGGGGAGCTGCTGGAAAGCTTGAGCTGCCATTGCATCCTCACTGCAAGATGTAAGATGTTCCCTTCCATGAGCAGTGACGGCTTCGGCAATACACACCAAGCTCTGCTGCCCAGGGATGAGGGTCCAGGGTCACCCTTGGATGGAGAGGAGGGAGGACAGCCCTGGAGTCTGCAAGCTACTTGTCGTTTTGGGGGGAGTGGGAGGGTGGGAGGTGCTGTTGGCAGCGTTGGAGGCTGGCAAAGAGTCAACTGCTCTGCAATAGACCCCTTGGCTCAGCAGCTGATGTCCTGGTTTCAGCTGCTTTCTTCCCAGTAGCTGCTGGGTTTTGAATTTAATATGAAAATCATGTCGGTAACACATTGTTTTAGTTGTTGCCACATAATGCTTATACTCAGCTGGGACAGAGTTAATTTTCTTCCCAGCAGCCACGGTGTTTTAGTTAGTGTTAGAAACACTGATGTTTTTAGTTGTTGCAAAGAAATCAAAGACTTTTTCAGAGCGAGCAGGTGCACGAGAAGCTGAGAGGGAGCACAGCCAGGCAGCAGACCTGAGAGATACTTGGTACCATGTAACATCACTCTCTGTATATAAATGGGAAGTGAGCTGGCATTCATTGCTCTGGGATGGCTGCTTGGGAACAGGCTGGGAACTGGTCATTGGGTGGTGAGCATTGTGCATCACTTGTTTTGTGTATTATTATCATCCTTATTCTCTCTTCCTTTGTTGTCTTTGTCTCAACCCATGAGTTTCCCTATTTTTCAATTCTCCTCCCCATCCCACTGGACGTGGGGAGGGGAATGAGAGGGCACCTGTGTGGGCCGAGTTACCGGCTGGGGTTAAAACCATCACAGCTGAATAGAAAAGAGAGGATCTCTCTTCTTACCTTTTACACCAACCTGGACACCATTCCTGAGAGCTGGATGGGAGCTCCAAACCACCCACTAGCTGGAAGCTGGCACCACAGTGAGCTCCTCACCATGCTCTGGGAGACCTCCTTGCTGGAAACCCTGGCCACATCCCAGCAGCTGGGATTCCCTTTGTGCTTAGTGACTCTCCCATCTCTGTCTGAGCTTTGGCACGCTCAGACAAGCTGTTCTACTCGTCTGCCTGGGGAATTGCTGGGGTAACTTTGGAGGCCTGGTTTTGTTCTTTATTTTGGGTGGTGTGTGTCAGGTTGTTTTTGCAGTTACAGGCACCAGACCCTCCTTCAGTGCAGCAGCGAGGGCGTGACAGATGGGTGTTTCTGAGCTGGACACTGAGTAGGGGGTTGCTTTATTTTGATATAAGCACTTAGGAATAACTTTATGGAGGTGTGAGTGAAGAACTAGGCCTGCTGTGGGCAGGACACACTTCTCCTTGTCACGGGAACTCAACCCTCATCGGCATCAGCCATGTTATTTTGGTTCGAGGCCTTTAGGTCCTCCTAAATTGGGAGTGCGCTCCATCGCTCACCCTGATAAAGGTTCAGATGGACCTTGCATCCTGGAGTTGTTTTTTTTTGAATTGGATGCATTCAGGATTCTGGACCTAAGAGGAAAAAGTCCAGCAAGTCACGTTGCCACCTGCACCCAGTAAGAGGATGCTCAGGTGACATATCAGGAGAGCCACCGCAGGGTCCCTCTGCCTTGCTGCTGTTCTCTGTGCCAGTGCAGCAGGCACAAAGGAGTCCAGCAGTGATTCATCAT
The DNA here is from genome assembly GCA_033558185.1 of Dromococcyx pavoninus. Classification (NCBI taxonomy): domain Eukaryota; kingdom Metazoa; phylum Chordata; class Aves; order Cuculiformes; family Neomorphidae; genus Dromococcyx; species Dromococcyx pavoninus. The sequence goes on along the minus strand of JAUMJL010000989.1, from coordinate 132,949 downwards.
GAATCCTTGGATCTTGGCTGATACAAATCAATCCTGCTGGGCTGCTAAAATAGATATGGCCAGAGCATAAAATAGCTAATAAAAACAAAATCCTCCATGGAAAATTCATTCTTCAGGGTATGAGGTTCCAGTTGCCGTGCCAAAGCGAAGCTGAGAGGAGAAAGATTTGAGATTTTCTAGGCTGAAAGAGGGGAGGGGGTGTTATTGATCTCATCTCCCAAGTCTCTCCTATCTGTTCTTTTACTCCATTTCACTTAAAAGATTTCTGTTGTGGTAACCTTGATTTATTATCTGGTTTCTTTTTTGAATCAACCTCTCAAAATTGTGCATTGGCCCGAACCTGCAGTAATAAACCAGCACAGTTATTCCCCCTTATCTCCGGCATGCATGTAATGCTTTCTCTGCTGTGTGTATTTGATTCATTCTTGCAGACAGGCAGCAAGGTGAAATTCAGAAAAAAATTGCCCTTTCTGATCAAGAGTATAGGATGGGCAGAGTTTTTGCTCCATTCAAGAGCAGAGCAGAGAGGGCATGGCAGGAAGGGACTCTGTGGTGTTGTGTCCATGTCCGGATGACTCCAGACAGGTGCAGTGTGACCAGGCAAGGTCTTTCTAGGGCGTAGCTGTGGCAAGCTGGAAGACTCCAGCACAGCAGCCTGTTGCAGAGGCTTGGCTTCCAGAAGTAAGCAAGGCAGATGTGTGAGTCCTAGCAAGGAAAACGTTAGTCAGGTAGAGCTGGATGGGGAATCTGGGTCTAGCCTTGAGCAGAAATTGATGAATAAGCTGTATTACGCTCAGAGTACCCTTGAGAGACACCATAGAGAGTTTTGACTCATAATTTATAGGAACAGTCTATGCAGGTATGTGTACATCATTACACTGGTGCATGTGTGTGCAGGCTGGAGGGGCTTGTGTCATTTTAGCTGTACTAATTAGTTACAGCAGTCATCTCTGTGTTTAGACAAGCCTAAAATCAAGGTTGTGTTATCATCGGGCCAGAAGTCCGTGGGCTGCACTTAATTAGTATCACTCAGTGCACAAAGGTTTGTATAAAATAAAGCCAGTGATATTTGCCTGAACTTGTGTCTCCCAAGGTGGAAGAATAGAAATTATTTCTGAGCTGAGATCACCAGCAAAAGTATCCCCTGCAGGAGGAGAGAGAGCAGAGCTTCTGGCTATGTTTTAATATTCGTTAGGGCGATGCTTAAACTTTTCTCCTGAATTATTTAAATGAAAGAGTCAGACTTGACACTTGGGAGTAGCTGTGTTGGTATCTAGGCTATAGCCTACTCCCACTGGAGTCAAGGTTTTGAAGGAATTTAGGTACAGCAAAAGTAGCACTTCTGTTGTAGTCCCAGTTTACTCAAATTCTCCTGGCAGCCTTTTGAAAGCTGCCACAGATCTGGGAAGCCCCTGCTGCTTCAGGAAAGCAGCTTTTCAACCATATACTGCTGGGTTTTGCCCTCCAAAATCTATTTGGAATAATAAAGCAGTCTCTTTCCCCAGGGTTAGTGAGCAATCGAGTCAGCCACGTGAGACTGAAAGCCCCCAGTCATGAAGGCAGCACTTGGTACCAAAGCGGGGGGTCGCACCTACCTTGTTACCCACTCAACTTCTTAGCAAGCCAAGGATATTCAGCATGGTGGGAGGATGTGGAAGAGTGCAAAAGCTAGTGGTTTAACAGGCTCAATATCTCTCTACTCCAGCAAGCTCAGGGTTGCCTAGGAAGATGGATAAAGCAAAGAAGGATTTGACGAATTCTCTGGGTAGCAGCCCCGATACCACCAATGAGTCTTCATCCTGGGAATGCACTCCAGGAATGGGTTTGTTGCTTCCTGATAGCTGCAACCAGGAGCCAAAGAAATACTTGGCCTTTGGGCAAAAGATGTTTCATGCTGATGTCCTCAGTCCAGGAGCCTCCAGCACCTCAGGGGTAAGTGCAAAGAGCAATTCTTTTTCTACCACTGTCCATCTGAAATGAAAAGACCTATGGTCCACCTGGTATGGAGAAATTCAGCGTTCACCTCAGGTCCCTCGCCCTTCATTTTGGTCAAAGGCCTTTGTGCAAAGACCTTGTCTCTTACAAAGTGAAGTCATAAGTTTCCTCCTGATTGTAATTGTGCTGCCTTTCTGAGTGACCAGTGCTGTCACTGTTGTCCTGATGTTGCCAGGGTTCAGGATGCCAGCATGGCAGGGCAGGCATACGGGTGTGATATTTGGAAGTAAAATCCTAGTGACTGCCTGCCTCATCAGCCTCCAGTCCACATCTGGAGCTGAGATCAGGCTGTACTCTGCTGACAAATCCCCTGCCTTTCTGTGCATTAGGCTGAAGTTTCCAGGTATTTGTGCCCTTTTTGAGCCTTTTTCTGACCATTATTCATAGTCTCAATTGTCCCTAAATTTCTAGTAAAATTGGTCTTACAGTCTCACTCCCGGTCTGGACCTCTGTAACCCACCCTCCCACTGTGCTACAACTGGGCTTTATCTCTTACAATCCCATCTCTTGCTGCATTTCAGGATGTTTCTGCTGGCCTCCACATGTACCATGCTTTGCTAAAACAGGCAGACCTCGAGCAGCACACCCCTAAAGGTAAATACACTGAGTGGGAACGTGAGGTGGCAGGAGGTGGGGCTGGATGCATAAGGCTGGTTATAGTGAGTATGCTGAGAACCATGCTGATGCCTCTAGGTTTGCTTTCATTCTCTTCTTGGTGCTAGGAATGGTGCTGAGCTGCTTGAATGTCCTGTGAAAAGTGAATTTCATTTAGAGCTGGAGCAAAGCAATCTGACTGGGTGGCAAAACCATGCTCCCTGTTCTCCTGGATATAGCTGCTCCCCCCAGGATCCAGGGTAGACTGCGTTGCTGCCTATGGGAGTTTGATCCCACGGGCCACGTGCCAGGAAGGCCCTGATTTTGCATGTGGAGCCAGCAATGCCCCTTTCCTGTTAAAATGGGACCTGCCTGTGAGAGCTGTATTCAGAGTTTAGGTACCCTTAGACATGATCCTCTCTCATTTATTTATTCTGCACCCAGCCGTGCCCTGGAATGGCTTGTTCTTCCTAGATGCAAAGAGTCTTTGTGTCTCCAGAGCTGCTGGTCCCACCTGCTTACAAGATGCTCAAATAGAGGAAGAGAGCGTGGTTGAAAGGTTCACCAGCACTCTCTGGTCCCTAGAGCACTCCTGGGGATATGGATCATAGGCTGGCAGCGGGTTGGGAGAAAGTGTGCGCGTGAGAGGATTGTAGCCTTAGAGAAAGATGGTAACTATATATACCACCTTCCTGTGCTTAGGAGTGACATTTATTTTCATGAGTGAGGACAAATGACTGCATCCTCAAGTGAATCTTGACAAGCTAGACTCATCCCTAACAAGTGGAGACAGATCTCTATTTATGATCTGCTGCTTCTTCAAGGGGGAAGAAGCTATCAAGCTGGAAATGTAAATGCAAATGAAACGCTGAGTATTGACATAAATAGTTGATAGTGCACAAAGTGCCATAATGGATGGTGCCATGGATTTTGCAACAATGAAGTGACAAAATTGGAACAGCTGTGCTCCCTGACAACAAGTATAAATCAGGGCCATTCTGTAAGGACCCCAAGCAAGAGGTATGCATGAGGCTAAAGGAGCTGTAGTAAACCCTCTGCATTTTAGGGATTCCTCAAGGTTATTGTGAACATGCTTATTGCTATGGACGATGGAAATGTTTAGAATCATATTTATTCCAAACTAGGCACCCTTGCTAAGAGAGAGGAGTAGAGAGAGAGCAGCCCAGTCAGCGGCTGTTTCCTTTAGTCCCTAGGCAGACAAAGTGTAGCCACAGGGCCTTCTAGGAAGGGCAAGGGAGTGCCCTCTTAGAGAACCCTTTATGTACCTGATCATCCTGAAATGTGTCTGCATTCAGCATTATTACCTGCTCTGCACAATTGCTTTGAAATCAAGGGGTCACATCCATGAAGCAAGCAGAAGCACACAGAGCAAGGTAAAAGTGTCCAAAGCCTGACATCAAAAATAGATGCTTACAAGCCAAAACCTTAAGTTCCTCCTTGGTAAAGTGTGAAAGTTCATCAAATAAAAAGCATTCACTCCACTAAAATCTATTTTTGACTCAATGCTTATCTCTGTCTAGGGACTAGTGCTTTTTAAAGCTTGCCTGCAATTACTTAATTTAGGTTAAGCTTCAAATTCCCAGTTTGCTGCTGTTCTATTATTTGTGGCTTGCTTAGCGATGTAAACAGTTTAGTTTATTTATGGGGTAAATGACATGGTTTAATTTCAGCCAGTTCTTGGAAATGTGTACTTTTTGCTTAGTCCAAATTTGCATTGAAAACATTTGGCCAAATCGTGAGGTTAGTAGCTGTTTAACTCATTTTTTTCTCACACCACTGCTGATGTGAGTAGGAGTTTTGCTTGAGCAAAAACCGAGGAGAGGTTTGTCCCGAGTAAGGTGTGAATGGAGCCTTCAACACATAGAGGTGACCTGAGGGGCTTGTTCTCTCCTGCAATATTCATAAGCCCTTTATCACCATCTTGACCGAGTTCCTCCCAGCTACGACTGACTCTTGGTCTCAGGGCACCCCAGGGGGGCAGGGGAGTCCCACTGCTTTCTGAGAGTGAGGGAAACTGTGCACTAGAGGCAGTAACTTGTCCACAGGCTGTAGCAAAGCTGGGAACAGAACAGAGCTGCTTAGAGCCAGGTCAGTGCCCTACCTTCCAGTGAGGTGCATCACAATAATTCTCAGTGGATGCTGCTTCTGTGCCGTGATTTTGATACTGGAAAACCACAATGATATATTGCAGCAGGAAAAATGTTTTCCTTTCTGTCTCCCATTTGATTTCTGCTTTATTTCTATCACAAATCTAGCAAAATGACTTCTGCAGAGAGCCCTGGAGACAGCTCAGTCCTCCTGTGTGCGTGTGAATGCAAAGCAGTGACGTCTGGTGGTTTCAGACATGTTCTCTTTGTCTCTTAGTCACAACCTTCAAGATACCCGAGGACTTTGGAAGTATCCTGGATAAACAAGTGATTGGACCAACCACTGAGAACCTCATCAAGTCAGATTTCCCAGTACAATCATTTAAGCCCAAAGTGCAGATTGCCTTCCAAAGGCTTCCAGGGCAAAGCCCTCGGGAGATTGAGGTAGAGAGGTACGGAACCAGAAGGTGGCTAGAGACATCATTACAGACTGGGTGTAGTAGATCAGGGTGTTGATTTTTGCTTCCATGACATGACATGTCAGAAGTCTTTAGTGCTACCCTGTAAGGCAGCGGTCTCCAGAGTGGAGTATGTGCATTGCAGGGAGTACACAAGACAGTTCACCAGGATGTGGGAAGAAATTAGGTTTTTAAAATAGTGTTTATGTCATCTTTGTCTCATCCTTTTTTAATTTCTAATTTTGCATATTCTCTATCATGTATGTAATATATTACTACAGTAGAGTGTGTGTATAATTTATAAATTGGACTAGATAATCATTGTAGGTCCCTTCCAACTGAACTGTTCTATTCTATAGATGAAGAAATATATATATGTGGTGTGTGCTCATAAACCTTTTTGCTGATGGGGTGCACATTTAAGAATTAGAGTCAGAGCCATGGGAGCCCTTCTAGACATTAAGTGCTATTTCCCAATCTGATTCAAAACAGGAGAAGACGGCTGTATCTCACCTTTGATATTTCTGAGCTCTTGGCCAGCAAGGGGGTAGACTCCAATCAGCTGATGCCGAGGCACCACAATCCTGACAATATGCCAACTATTGAGGAGAAGAGAGATCCTGTCTTTCCCATCTATCTCCCATTAAAGGTAAGGGAGCGTGTTTGGCACTCGTGATCTGTCTCATTGCTTGTACCACAGGATGTTCCTAAGAACTTCAGAACGCTTGGCCATCATTGATCCAACAAATGATAAAACAAGGAAATGCTTTAGAGCAAGTCTGGGCCGTGAAGGTTCTCTACAAGATGCTGAGCATCTTCTGGAGGGTGCCCACAACTCCCATCAGAATTAATAGTCCTTGAGGGTGCTCCTCATTGTTGCTTTTGTGTCCAATAAAAGCTGTTGTCTCAAGATTCCTTGTGGATGCTGTAGCCAGCTGTATTAGTGCATGAAGCCTCTCCAGGTGGTGTCTCTGCTTCCTGGGAAAGGGCTAGAGCTACAGGTACTGTTGTTTGGGAGAAGATTGTTGATCAGCACAGCTTTTGCTCCTGAGATGTTTTCCCCTTTTGTTGCCCATTTAGGAACTGCAGTAATACAGCTGGCTACAGCATCCACAAGGAACTGCACGTTAATTTTCCTCTCATGATGTTTTGTGTTAAGTATTTCTCTGAAGCAAGACTTCATTGAACTGATGTGTTGGCTTTTTAGATATTTGATGATGATGACTACGACTGTCGAACTCCAGAAGAGTGGATCTCACTAGGACTGGAACCAGGATCCCACGATAGAAAGCCTGTGCCTGGAAAAGCACTTTTACCTACAGATGATGTACTGGGACATGGTAAAGCTTGAATGAATTACTACTCAAGCAAGGCAATGCTGACAATTCCAGGCCCATTCTGCAGCAGGGAGTATGTAGATTCTGACAAATGCATAATGGAAAATTGTGACCAGGCTCTGGCAGCCAGAGCAAGAGGAAAAGAACCTTGGCATCTGTCAGTCCTGTCTTGGACTGACCATTTCCACTTTTTTTGAGGTAGCTTCTGCCTTTTGCCCTGCTGTTTCTGTGTCTGGAAGGCAGTACAATCAAAATTTCAGTTTATAGGTATCATAAAGTTAGTTAGCTTGAACACTGTGTGTTCTGTCTGGGTTTCACTGCAAGTGCAGGATCAGAAGTCAAGTTCAGATTGCAGTGAAAATCTAAGTAGTAAATCTGGGCCAAATAAAGTGATGTCAATATCTGTTGTTTTCCTTCCCAATGAGAAGGCATCACTAGGTACACCTGTAGCACCTCCCAGCACCTAAGAGGATCCAAACATTTAAGAGTTAGATGACCCAGAGGAATAACAGATTGGGGAGAAGGCCCAGGGGTTTACGCCCACTCCCAATGAGAAGAATGAGGACTCAGGTGGAGAGCAACACAGGACTAGAACCTCACATGGGAAAGGAAACGGTCCTCAGTCAAGGGGTGAAGGAATCAGGAGGCAAAAAGGCTCCCCAGGTATGGGCTGAAAGAGAGGATGTAAGGGCATAAGGGACCCAGATATGATACTATGGCTGCAAAGAGTGAGAGAGTACAGGAGGTGGGAGGATGATCCACCAGGAACCCACAGAAGTAAGAGGAGGAAAAGAGGGCTCTGGTGTGTACAAACACTTGAAAATGCTGTAAGACCCGAGCACATTATTTAGTTGGTCACAGCAGAAATTACATGAGATTGAGATTCAAGCTAGTAAATGGGTTTAACTGTAGCATCACCACTCTGATCAGGAAAGTTCATTTGCTGTAGCCTCCAGGAGAATGGATTTAAGTCTGTTTTAATCCTTGATTCTCTCAGAGGACCCCAAAAGCCAGAAGTTAATCTATGAGTGGATTGATGTTGGTGTTCTGGATTATGACAAGGAGACAGAGCTCTACTTGGTCCATAAAACAGATAAGAATGGGCAGGTGCGGGATGAAGAAGGGAGACCCATCCTGAATGCAGGAATAACTCCAGAAGGTATGTTTCAAGTCAAGCCTTTTGGGTCCTGGCATGTACTCTGAGATCCAGTCCATTACCCACACTGGTCCTAGGCAGAGATAGGAAGGGCATCAAGAAGTCATTTAATTCCTCTCCCTGTTACCACCCTTGACAGACGTGTTTAAACTATCCTGAAAAATCTCTAGGGGAGAGAACTCCACTCCTTAATTTGAAAACATATATAAGGCCTTTCTTTGGGAGATGCCTTTCCTTTTTACTCTGTCACCCGTCTATCTTGCCTTCAGGACAAGTTAACTGGTGGTTTTTCTGGGCCAATGCTGTTTTGAGGGGGATGTGAACAGATGAAGATGAAGTACCCCCCCCTTTGAAAGGTTTGGAGGTGCTGCTAATTCCATGCTCCTTATCTCTTGCTGTCCTCAGGTCTTCTCTCCAGTAAGCCAGCCTGATTGTGTTTTCCATCAAAAAACTGCTGTCAGCACTGCAAGCCATTCTGAGTTTTGTGATCCCTCTAGATTCATGTAAGCTTTACTTTCATTTCCCAGGAAGAGCCCCGTTGTTGTCATGTCAGTACTGGGTGCCACGAGTTTTCCTGCTGTTTCTGGCTGAAGATCCCCAGGTGTTTGCACAGCGAGTGGTTTCTGCCAACAGCTTGTGTAAGAAGACACAGGCACTGCTGCTCTATCACCTGTACGTGGACTGCATGTCCACAGATGGGCTCGATAGCATCAACGAGGAGAGCCTAGAGAGAATGAGGCTCTTGGCTCTGCACACTCCCAAGCTGAAGAAGGAGCAGAGGTAAAGCATCAAGTACATGTCTGGGATCTCAGCCTTCACTCCATTAACACTGGTAGGGCTTCACAGAGCTACAAAACGAGTGGCAACGGAGGCAGATCTTGAGCATCCAACTCATAGACTGTGGATCTCATCTTCTTTCCAGCCTGTGCACGTGCCCACCGCCCTCTTGCCCAGAGTGTCATCAGAAGTAGGTAGGACAAGAGCCCCAGGAACTCATGTACAGGGTGGGTGATCTGTTAGTGTTCCCAGATGAAATAGGTGTTCTTCGTATGGAGATCCCCTGAGCCACCCTTACACCTGCAGTTAAGTGGCCTTCAACAGCAGGAAGGTTGGACAGAAATGGCATGGTTGACCTTGTTGTCTCCCTGTGCTTGCAGGGAACAGATCAGTCATTGCTGAATTGATCTGCAGACCACCAGCTGTCTCCAGAGAGGTGGCTGTTGCCTGCTGGTGACTCTGCTACTTACTAACAGCTCCTAAAATCAAAGGAAGATCTGCACAGCGTGAAGCAAACAGAACAGGAGATCTGCACCTGGAGATAATCTTTGAGATGCAGTTCATATCAGAAAGGCGTTTTAAGAGTCCCCGGGCTGATGACTCATGAGCCATTGGTGGTGTCATTGGGAATCAGCCATGACTGATTGCCCGACTCAGAGACAGGAGGATGTGAAGGGCTGCATGGTCTGCCAGCCTGAACTAGAGAGCAGGAGAGTAATTAGGCTTTGTTTGTGAGCAAAAATATAGGTATAAAGAAAAGTACTCTGCCTGCTTGAGGTGAAAGACAATGATTTCCCGGGGCAAACAGAGCAGGGATTCAGCACTCATGCACGTTTTGGCTGAGGAGACTGATTTCAAAAGGTGTTCAGCAGGAGGTGATTGGGAGGACAGCTTGGATAGCCTAACTTTTCTGAAACTGCCTGCTAGCTTCCTCAGTTCTTGTTTTTTGCCCCTCCCCTCTGTAATGATTTTCTCCCTGTACACCCTCAGTGGAGATTTTGCTTTGACCTGAAAAGATACTTGAGAAGGCTGTAGTCCTAGTGCCAGGTCCCCACTTGCCTCTGTCATTCAACGTCCAGATGATGGGTTTGCTGGCTGCGTCCTTGTCTGCCCAGGTCTCCTAATGCATTGAGTAGTAGGTGAGCTTCTGGTTTAGCAAATCCAGAAGGGAGGGAGTGAAAGGTGGTGTTGGCAGTAAAGCTATTGGATCATTGAGGTTAGAAAAGACCTCCAAGATGATCCAGTCCAGCCATCAGCTCAGTCCCTCCGTGTCTACTAAACCATGTCCCAAAATGCCACATCGACACACCTTTTGAACCCCTCCAGGAATGGAGACTCCACCACTTCCCAGGGCAGCCTCTTCCAGTGGTTGACCTCTCAGTAAAGAAATTTTTCCTGATGTCCAATCTAAACCTCCCCTAGCGCAGCTTAAGGCCCTTTTCCCTTGTCCTATCACTTGTCACTTGGGAGAAGAGAAAACCTAGAAGCATAGGCATACTTCTGCTCAAGTGCCATGGGTTGTCATTGTTTCCATGTCTTATAACAGTGTGTTAGACTGTATGTCCTGCCTGGAGAAAGAAGTGAGGTTGGACTATGCACGCACCATGAACAGGATCAGCTTTGACAGAGTCGTCACTTCCAAACCTGAGGCGTTTTCTTATGTCACCCTGCCAGACAAAGAGGAGAAGAAAGTACCACAGAAAGGTACAGGACACAGCGAAGCAGTTTGAACTTGGCATGGTTGTAGGACCTGTGGTCTTTGATAGGCCTCGTGCCTTCTTGTAGAAACTGTCAGGTTCATCTGACTGATTGGGGCTCATAAGGGGCAGCAGCAGGAGATTACATGAGACGTTTGAGAATGTCTGCTCTTTTTTTAGGGTATGTTTTCCTGTTCATGCTGCCTCAGTTGAGCACATCCCCATCTCTCAGCTAAGCTGCAGTAACTCTGCGAGTGTATCTTTAATGGCACTAAATGTATGGCAGTGTAATTGCCTAACTGCCTTCCGCTCTGCTGGGGCTGCCTTCTGGTTGCTGTGCTCAGCTGTTGTGGATCTCAGGTGTGGAAGAGGGTTCAGGATCTTTTAGAGTCCCCAGCTGGAGGAAAATGACCATGGCAAAAGATGGGGGGATGCATTTTGTGCTCTTCAGCCTTCCAAAGATCAGAACTCCTTGAGTTGGTTCAAATTGGCCACTCACAGAGATGACTTGGCTGTGCCTTGAAGCATCAGTGGGAAGGTTCTTCATGTTCAATGTTCTTTCTCATGGAAGCTTCATGAGCCAAGCCTCAGGAAGGTCAGGCACCAAGACAGTTCCTCAGCCCATAATGGGAGGATGCAGAAAGTATCTGCTGCAGAGCAGACTCTCTTTTTATCCAGCCATCTGCTAGAAGTGCTGCATTATAAGGTCAGTGCATCAGAGGAGAGTCCTTTTTGCAAGTACTTTCCCAAAGGCAGCTGTACTTTTCCTCTAAAACAGAAGCTGGAATGGCTGTTGCAGACAATAATGTTCTTTTTTTTTGATGCCAGGGCTCATCTGGATCCCAGACTATCCTTTTGACAAACGACAAGCAGATTTCAACTTTCTCTCACTCCTGACCACGCCAGAAGTCGTTCTTCTCCTTGCACAGGTGCAAGATGAGTGCAACAAGGCAGCCACCATGTCTCTGTTTAACACAAACCTAGCCAAGCCTGCCTGCTTGGAGGAGTTTGAACAGATCCAGACCCAGACCTTCACTCAGGTGAGTGGAGGAAGCATGAGGGGTGAGCATGTGGAGCAGCCGGCAGGGCTGTCAGCCTGGATCAGACAGATGCAGCAGCTGCAGATCAATTCTGTGGAAATGGATAAGCTTTCAAAGGAGACGTTGTGGGTGGGGCAGGGAGGAATTTGCATGTGCTGGCAAATTTACTGGGATATGGGGAGCATGGGCTGAAAGAGCCATAGCCTCCTAGTTAGCATCAACCAGTGCTCACCATGCTCTTAGTTACGTGTTGAGCAAGTGACCACACAAGGCTTCAGCCCCTTTTCCTCCTCCTAGTCTCCATGCAGGTAACAGTCCTGGTTGGCACATAAGAGTTTCCATTTTTTTAGTTTTATTTCCCCATCCCTCCAGCTGCAAGGCACAAGAGCTTTGATTCCTTCTGAAGCACTCATGGTGGTAATGCTTTTCCACACTCTATGTTCTTTATGGGCTTAATTAAATTACTCTGCTTGCAATGCCAGCAGACAGACTAGGACAAAAATCTGCAGCTCTCTGATAACTCTCACCAGAAGATCTTCATGCCCTCTAAATGAGGGCAGCACATTGCACCCTGAATATGGCCCACATGGAGTAGCTTGCACAGGGTTACACAGTAAATCAGTGGTGGAGGGCATGTGCTGGTCCTTCCCAGTCCCATGCTGTTTCAGCTAGTGCTGTCATCCACTCAGTGGTTGAGGTTGTTTATTACACACAAACAGCAGCTGCCTGTGGAGCAAAAGTGGCACTTGGTGGTATTTTAATAAATTAAAACACTGCAGACTGCTGCTGCCCTTGACTTCTGCCCCTCTTTCTCCTCGCTTGTTGAGAGAAGACAACATTCTGTCCTTTACTTGCTCATCATACTGTCTGCACAACTTTTTATGAGGGACCCTGACACAGGCAGCTCCAGGGATGCTGCTTTATAGAAAAGAGAACAAAAAGAAAACACTGTGTATAGGAAGAAAGAATAGAGCACTCCCACTTTTAGAATATCAGGCTTTCTCTTTGTAGATCTTTTGTCAGTGAAGGATGTGTATGGCCAGGTTCAGATGCCACGTGTGGGTGCATGAATTTGAGAGCTGCTGTTTAGCTGCCACAGCTCTAAGAGGACAGTTACCTTTCAGAGCAGAGAAGGGTGCAGCAGTCCTGGCTGGCAGGTATCTTCACCATACTGCCTTCCTATCCACCCCTGGAGGATTACACATCTTTATAGATGATCTGGATGAGGGGATTGAGTCCATCATCAGCAAGTTTGCAGATGATACCAAACTGGGAAGAAGGGTTGATCTGTTAGAAGGTAGGATGGCCCTGCAGAGGGACCTGGACAGATTGGAGAGATGGGCCGATTCCAATGGGATGATGTTTAATAAGTCCAAATGTCGGGTACTTCATTTTGGACACAACAATCCCATGCAGAGCTACAGATTGGGGACGGAGTGGCTGGAGAGGAGTCAGGCAGAAAGGGACCTGGGAGTGCTGGTTGACAGGAAGCTCAACATGAGCCAGCAGTGTGCCCAGGTGGCCAAGAAGGCCAATGGCATTCTGGCCTGCATCAGGAATAGTGTGGTGAGCAGAACCAGAGAAGTTATCGTCCCCCTGTACTCGGCACTAGTCAGACCTCATCTGGAATACTGTGTACAGTTCTGGGCCCCCCAGTTTGGGAAAGATGTCAGGATACTGGAATGTGTTCAGAGGAGGGCAACGAAGATGGTAAAGGGGCTGGAGCATAAGTCCTATGAGGAGCGACTGAGCGAGTTGGGGCTGTTTAGTCTAAAGAAGAGGAGGCTCAGGGGAGACCTCATTGCTCTCTACAGCTACCTGAAAGGAGGTTGTAGTCGGTCAGGGGTTGGTCTCTTCTCTCAGGTGACCAGTGACAGAACTAGAGGGCATGGACTCAAGCTTCGTCAGGGAAAGTTTAGGCTTGATGTGAGGAAGAAGTTCTTTACTGAAAGGGTGATTGGCCATTGGAATGCGTTGCCCAGGGAGGTGGTGGAGTCACCGACCCTGGAGGTGTTTAAGGGGAGATTGGATGTGGCACTGAGTGCCATGGTCTAGATGATGGTTGGTGTTAGTGTTGGGTTATAGGTTGGACTTGATGATCTCAGAGGTCCTTTCCAACCTTGTCATACTGTGATACTGTGATACTGTGATACTGTGATACAGCTTGCTTTGTCTATTTGCCCTAGGTTCAGATGTTTCTCAAGGATACTTGGATCAGCACTCTAAAAACGGCAGTAAAGAGCAACCTGAGAGATGCAGAGATAGACTGGTACAACCTGGAAGAGAGCCACTGGGATGCCTACCAGATGTCCAAACTGTGTAAGCTGATGAAGCGCATCAGATTCATTCTTCAGGACTCTGTGCGCTGTCTGGTCCAGAACTCACTGATCAGCTTCACCCAGCTTGTGCTGGATGCTTGCCATGGTATCTTGGATTGCTCAGAAGACATGGAATGGGGAGATGACCTCATCGATAGTCCCTACAGGTAAGGAAGAGAGAGCAAAAAAAGAAAGAGGAGAAAGAGCAGAAAAGTGTAGCACCATTGCCTCTCTACCTACTGGTTTGGCAAGCGAGCTTTGCATTTTATGAGCACTTCAGGCTGGGCTGTTCCCCCCAGTCCTCCACCTGACACACTTGCATGAGTCTGGAAGAATGATATGGAGCTGGCTCTCTGTTGCTACAGATTTCACTTTGCTGTTAGTGAGGTGAAGCAGCCCATCAGAACCAAGGTCTGCTGCTTTGACGTGCTGTTCTAAGGATTAGCTGCTTCCACCATTCTCAGGGAGCAGCTGATTTCAACTAGCTTTTTTCTGGAGGTCAGGAAGAACACCAGGAGGCATGGCTGCTTAATTCCATTCTTAGATTAAACCTCAGGAGCAGGATCTGGCCTGGGATCTCTAAAGAATACCAAATTGGAGTTGTCACAGTGCCTAGAATTTTCTATTGGGTATTGATTTAAGAATTTCTGTCCTTCATGGTATTAATAAAGGAAGTTTAGAAACTGAAAACAGGAAGAAGAAAAACCTGTCACTCACATGAAGCTTTTTACTTTGGAAGTCTTGACAATAACTGTACTTGATCCCGAGCCATGCTGGTAACATAGAAGATTGGGAGATACTGAATATAACTTCTGGAAGGTACCTTTTAAGAGAATATTGGAGATGCAGAATGCCTGGTTTGAAAAGCATCTGCATTTTTCCTGTAAAGGAACTCCAATTCTCAACATAAGTTTATGACTCTTGGGGATCCTGGTGTGTTATGTTCCTTTGCCTTTGACAGATAAGAGTTATCAATGTCTTTACTGGTCGATTCAAAATGCAGCATTTCATGGCTTCTTCTGTATGGGGTAGTCCTCCTCTCCTCCTCTGCTTTCCTTTCCTGTCCAGTAGGCATTTTGGTATCAGCAATATAGTTGTGTGCCATTGACTCAAGACACGTCCCTGTTCTTCCTTATCTCTTCCCACTGCAGGCCTCAAAGGAATCCACTCTTTGTAACAAACCTTGTGCTCGACAGCAGTGGTGTTCACTTCAGCCCCCCGGTGGAGAGCTTCGAGAAGTCCCTCATTTCTCTGTTTGACAAAGGAATCTTAGTGACTCACACTGTCCCACAGCTGGAGAAGGTGAAGTCTTTTCCATCAACAGCAATATAGTTGTGCAGGTCTCCTCAGTGGGTTGCAGCTTGGCATAGACACCTCCGAGCTTGTTCTGAGGGAGAGCTGCAGAAGTAGGTGGTTGGGAATCCAGGTAATTTGGGCCCAGCACTGCGCTAATACAGACAGGATCTCTTCAAGCTCCCCAGCTCTGTAGCTGGTTTAAGTGGTTGCTGTCTCTGCTTTGGTGCTGCACGGTCTGAGAGACACATCCTAAGTAGCCTGGTTGCCCTAATTGTGTGGAGCTGGGAAAAGCAGACTCATGAAGGAAACAGCACCTTTTCTAGTGCTGTCAGTCTGGTGCGGGTGTTCTCTGCATCCTTCTGCCTGTTACTGTGAAAGATCCACCTCCTTAGATCCTCCTTCTCTAGGGAGGCAACGTGAAAGTGATAAAACAATTCCTGACACAACGTAGAAGGATGGAGTGCATGGGTTCCCAAAGGTGCCACTAGTGATTGTCTCACTCCTCTCCTGAGGAGGCATGGCTAGCTCTGCTAGTCCTGAAGGACCTCTCTCCTTCCTCTTCTAGTATGTGTTGGAGAACTTACTGATGACAGGCAAACCCTTGCTGGACTCAGTGGGCTTGCACGAACCACAAGTGGAAGAACTCCGTGAGGCTGTGCGGTCTGCTGTTCAAAAGGCACTGATCCCTCTCCAGGCCTATGCCAAGAGATATGGGAAGTTCTTAGAGCTAAATAACAATGACATCCAGTACTTCCTAAGGTAAGTGGCCTCTAACCCAAATGGCAAGTCTTTTCAGAAGCTGTTGTGTGGATGTGCTTGAGAATGCAAGACCTGTTCTGAGACCACAGATGTGCATGACATGCCTCAAATGTGAGATGAGGCATCCATCAGAGGCAGCCTTCAGCCATGGGCAATGGTCCATGCTTTTAGAGGACAGGGGTGGTGGCAGTGAGAAAGTTTTCCTGCCTCTGACAGCAGTCACATTCCTGTCATATTTGTAAGTGTAATTGGAGATATTAATGGCCCTGAAAATGACTCATCCTCTTTGAAAATCTACTTAGCATACTTGACTCTGACCTCCTTCAAACAGTGTGTGTTCAGGCTGGTAACATTCTGTAGAAAGTAGTGTTTTCTTTTGTTTCAACCTCATTGTTTTCACTACCAAACCTTTTTGCACCTATGCTGTCCTTTAGCCTCTGTTACTTTATTGGTCTTCTTTTAGGCCTCATGTTTTCTCCAAACAGTGGGACGGAACCCCTTTTTCTCTTTTTTTTTTATTCCATCTTAGTCAATGTACACATCCTATCTGACAAATCTGTCTCTTCCCAGACAATACTGAAGTGCCTGTCCTCCCCTAAGGTGCTTCCTGATCTTGCCAAGTTTACACCAGTGCTTTCATTTTGTATCTCCCTCCCCTCTTGCCTTATAACCTCTTTCATCTCTTTCTTCCACTCCTTTTCTGCAGCTAAAATATTTTGTATTGTTATTCCATTCCACACCAAGGGTGTTGTATAACTCATTGTAGATGTGAGTCTGTCCCTTTCCTTGCTCCCCAGTAATGTTCCTCAGCTACATACCAGTTCATGCCTTCTCCTATACACACCTTCTGCATGGGTGTAGCTGCAGTGCAGGTAGGCACAGGCAGCCTGGCTTCCTCTGCTTGGCATTGGCAACCATAGTGGTGATACAAACTCTCCTCACCTCCTATGTAGACATATCTTTGGTCTAGAAGGCATTGGTACTTTCTGCTTGCAGGAAGTTGTATACATTCAAATCGATGCATGTTTTATAAACAGTAAACAGACTTGTTATTACTTTAACGTCTTGACACGTGTGGACATCCTACAGACAGCTTGGATGCCCAAATAATCTTAATGTCTGTGTTACCTTTTCTTTGTTGGTGTTTTTATTTACAGAGACTATGAAGAGCAATGTCCACCTGCGCAGGAGGTGACAAATATAGTAAACATGCACCTGTCTGAAAAGGAGTATCTCTACAACAGTCTACCTGGTTCTATTGTCATCGGTCCCTTCCATGTTATCATAGAAGATGTTAAGCAAAATCTGTCCAAAAAATACAAAGCACTTGCCACTTCCATGTTGGACTTGCTGGCTAAAAACCTCCATTTGCAGGTGGAGAGTGTAAGTTACCTGGTTCAATAGATTATCTATGTCTTGTCTTGTCCTTCTGCTTTTAAAGTCACTGTGAAATGGTCAAAAAACAGCAACCGAGGCCACATTAATGAGTTCATTTTGAAGATTGCATCAGAGTGATTATTTAAAATCACTGCTGGAGGGGAGATAGGCAGACTCATCCGAATCAAGTATTAAATATGCTTAATAATTATGTGCCTGAAAGCTGTATCTCTTGTGGCAAAATTCTTCAAGACCCTGCCATCTTGTAAAAGTGTGTTGGTGGATTGAAAGGATCTGCCAGCAGACAACTGGAAGGTGCTTCTGCTTGATCTGAGGATAACTGGAATAATAGACAATTGCATCTGCCAGAGGGTTGTCTAAATCCATTACTTCAGCTACATACCTACAGTTCCCCTTCCTCTTTTTTTGGCAGTCTCATTCCATTTGAGCTCAAATGAGATGGATGGAGAAAGACTGTGGAAAGAGAAAGAGGAAACCTGAGCGTTTGTACTCATCATCTCAGTCCATCTTTAGAGCGGGAAGTGGGTGGATCATGATTAAAAAGTCATCACGAATGACTTTTTGACAGTCTTCTCTTTGCTGTGTCCTCCTGCAGATCTGTAGTGCTTATAATGCCATCAGCTGCAAAATGCATGAGAAACCAAACAGCATCGAGGAGCTGGCTGAGCTGCGGGAGTGGATGAGGGGAGTCCCCGAGCAGCTGGCTGTGCAGGAGGTAGGACACACCACGCTTCCCTTACAGACAGGAGACATGAAGGGAAGGGAGCAGGAAGTTTGTCAATGCAATGTGTGGTGCCTCAGAAGCAGAACTCTTGATTTCTTTTGCTTGGTTGTCTTTGTATGCAATGCCATAAGATTCCTGGCTTTGTACTTTCCTAATGCCTAACATTTGTATTTTTAAATACACATATCATGAATTTAAATATCTATGCAAAACAAAATAGCACTTAAAAATCTTACCTGAAAGACTTATGTGTGCTTTTTGCTACCTTCACGATCCATTCTGCATTTGTGTACTGAATAGGTGTCTTCTAAAAATGAATGTATGTTTTGAAGAAAATATTTCTGCCACCAGATGCTCTTACTGCTGTTAACATATTTCTTGTACTGCTGAGTTATTTCAGAGTTATTTGAAGTGTAGGTCTTCTCCCAGCTGAAAAATGGGGAACAAAGGCTGTAAACTGACTTGTTCATGCCGAGGAAAGGACTTGGAGGATAACCTAAGCCACTCAATTTCTGTCCAGCACTTTATCCACTTAGGCCACACTTTTCATCCGCACAGAACAGAGGGCAGAACAAGGGGTTGTAAATCCATTCCCACTGTTCACGCAGCAGAGAAGCAGCCTACATCACATTAGGCTTGTGTGACTAACACCCTTCAAAGGCACCTCATGAAAATGAGGAATACACCAGAGAGCTGGAATCACTATGGTCTAAAGGTGTCTATTTTTTGCCTCTTTCTCTCACCCTATGCAGGAACTGATTCGTGAAGTCATGGAAGATTACAAGGTCTTGGAGGAATTCCTCTACAATCTTACTGATGAAGATTTCAGTGACAAGTGAGCACAAGGCATTTCTCCCACTGTCAAAGTGGGACTCATTGCAGCAATTGCCATTCTCAGTGCTTTAGGGGCTATGTGTCTATCAAGGGCTTCAGCAGAACTTTTAAACGCCTGTCAGGCTCTATGAGCACTAACTTCTTGAAATGAAGTTTATAGAGAAGAAGCATGTCTTCATGCTGCCTTCTGGCCTGGGGCAAGGCAAACTGGTAGCTTTAACCTGTTTAACATATTAAAGCTCTTTTCTCTTGGGTTTTTCCTTATTTTTTGAGACATTTGCAAGGTCTCAAAGTACACAGTTTTGTCTGTGTCTGAAACTGAATGAAAACTTCTAAGGTAGGAACACTGCTAGGGTTTGCTTAGTACTGGGAAGGAACATTAACTCTGTATTATTTTTACTGCATTTTTTCCCATGCAATCTCCTCTTGATGGTATCCT
The DNA here is from genome assembly GCA_033558185.1 of Dromococcyx pavoninus. Classification (NCBI taxonomy): domain Eukaryota; kingdom Metazoa; phylum Chordata; class Aves; order Cuculiformes; family Neomorphidae; genus Dromococcyx; species Dromococcyx pavoninus. The sequence continues at coordinate 114,019 of JAUMJL010000989.1, read as the reverse complement.
TTGCTACGTTACTCAGATTGGGGCCTGACTATGCCCCAGTAGCAGAGTCAGCTCACAAAACCACAGGTACACAGCTCCTAAGGTCAGCTCAGCCCTGAAAGCACGTCTTGTATGACATGGACCTGAGTGAGCCTCTGCAGAGTGCTCCTTAAACTAGAACTGTGGGATGCACAGTGCAAAAACCCCACAGAAGCAAAAACCCCAGGGAAGCAGCTCAGCTTTAGGACAGCTTAGCACAGATGTAGCTGCATGGCCACTGGCCAGACCTGACACGTGCAGAATTAGTAGAAGACTGCTTGCATCCCCGGGTGCTGGGACCTCGGGGGTGATGCTGCAAAGCTTGCATCTGCCATTGCACACAGGCTAACAAGGCCAAATGGAGTAATGGGTGGGCCATGGCTGAGCAAGAACCAAGAAACCTGCCTGGTGTGAGCAGACACTTTGTGCAGCCTTTCCTGTATCTGCATTGTACTCCCCAGGGAGCTCTGCAGAAGCCTTGCTCTCCAGGGCTTTGCTGTATCTGGGTTACCCCTGCCCCTCACTGCCCCGGCTTTTTCAGTAGCCCTGAAAAGCTACAAGCCAAGACTCTGACCCCATTTTTTTTCAGTTCCTTATGAATACATTCAAGACAGGCATTCCCTCTGGATGCCAACTGTTATTTTGCTGTCTCCTCGCTTTTCAGCAACACACTGGATTTGTTCCTTTTAAAAAGGCCCTCCACTTTTCCCCAGCCTTCTCCAATTGAATAGCCTAGTCACAAGGACTGCATATCAACAAGACAAGCTGGAAAAAAAGTGTTTTGTTGAAAGCACATGTGTTTCTGTTGTTGTAAAGCTTCCTTGTTTGGTGGGAGTTGGCTTTCTCATTCTGTTATTTTGAGCATTTCAAACATATGCTCAAAAAGCTTCTCTCTCTCTCTCACTCCGCTTTTTCTTTTTGTTTGGTTTGTTTTGCTCAATCATGTGAGTGCAGGTGGGCTGCAAGTTCCTGGCCTCTGAAAATAAGTAAGCAAATGGAGTCCATTCGCCTCCAGCACCTGGAGGATGAAGAGAAGTTTCGCAAAATCCAGGTCATAGATCAGCGTAGCTTTGAAGAAGGACTGGAAGAGATGCAGGTATTAAGCCCCTGACAATAAAACTGTCCAGAGAAAGGGACCTTGAAGCTCTTGTGGTCGGCCAGGTGGGAAACTGCCAGATGAGATTTTAGTCAGATGAGTTTTTTGGTGAATGTATCACCCCCACACCACTTTTTTATTGGAAATTGAGTTATTGAGGGGCTTCATTTTTGTGGGGAAAGACAATACTTTAGTAGAGCTATCATTTTCACTTCACTGATTCTGTAACCAATGACAGTATAAACTCACTATCAAGAAATTTGCACACAGACTCATTGCTTCTGCTCCTCAGGGAATGATTATTGTCACAAAGATGAAAAGGAGCTCGTCGTCACATTTGTACTTTCATCCACCTGACCAGTGGTAATTGCTTCTCCTTACCATTTTTGTTGTGGTCTAAATAGAAGTGGCTTTGGATTAGGGGAGGTAAAATCGTGAGCATAAAATCCTGCCTTTGAACCTGACAAGGAACACACCAGGAAGCTGAGATGTCCAGAGGCAGCACTCGTCTTCAGAACCACATCTCATGCCTTGCTTTTCTCTTCCAGCTGACTGTAGGTAGATTTTCCATCCTGACAGACGTTAACCAAGCTCAAGAGTTGGCTGACAAAGCAAGGGAGGTCAGGAAGCAGCTGAAGGAGCTTCAGAATTTGGCAATTCTCTACAACAACAGGGAAAGAATTTTTAGGATGAAAGTTACTAATGTAAGTGTCAGGTCCTGTACCTACAGGACCCTAATGTTTGTTGGGCCTTCTAGATGGTAGATAAAGCAAATAATGAGACATAGTTCCCCAGGAAGGAATCCTTCATGGTCTTTCTTTATCTGATGAACCGCTCCACGGTCCTGTAGAGTGACCACACTGCTCCATCACTGCACTGTGCTGCGTAAGAGCTGATCCCAGGCAAACGTGGACCTGATATTGCCACCTCTGTGAGAGACTTCAGGTCTGAGTGATGTTAATGAGGAGGAATTGGATGGAGAAGGTCTTGAAGCAGCAGTTAAGATGCTTCAGTTTCTGTAAGGCTGTTACTGCAGATACATAGGTGTTAATGAGAGTAGTTGCATAGTGCTGTGCAGGCAGCTGGGCTCGGTGCAGCCTGTTCTCTTAAGGCAACAGTTTATGTGGTTGCAAACAGTTATTTTGTCTGCAGCTGTTCAGCTGCCAATGAATCATTGTTATCTATGTCCAGCCCAGTCTGGCTACAGAGCAGAAGGGGATTTCATGGGCTCCTTTCCTGCCTCTCACTCTATGGTTTCAATATGACATGCAGCATGTGCTTTCACTGATCGCCTGTGGACTGCCCATCCAAGCCTCCTCATTCTGCTGCAAGAATGTTTGTAGAGGCACATGCAGAGAGTGCTTTCCATGCCAGACAGATGGTGCAGGCATAGCTTCACTGGATGCATTTTGACCTGGTGGTGTAAAACCCAGCTTTACTTGTTGCTCTCCCTTGGAATCTATGTGGTGGTCCCAGGAGAGGCAATCTGAGACATCTTTTTGAAGTATGTGTTTTCTCATTGCTTGCTTGAGATTCAAAAAAGAATTGTGCCTTTTTTTTGCCTTTTGACATGCAAGCTGTCATCCAGAGGAGAATACCCTTGTTGCTTATGCTTGTTTTTTCTCTTTCTAAAGTACAGCAAGCTATCCAGGATGGCTAAGGACTTCCAGCCGTACTGTGACCTCTGGACTACAGTGTCAGACTGGACACAGTGGTATGAGAGCTGGATAAATGGTCCTCTTACGGAAATCGACACTGAGCAGCTAGAAAAGAATGTCAGTGACTCTTTTAAGACAATGCAGAGATGTGTGAAGCAGTTCAAGGATTCACCAGGTAGATATGCAGCCTGGGGAAAGGAAATTGGTGCATATCAGCATTTTGATGTGAGGAATGGCACAGAGTGCTGTGAGCAGGGATTGTGAGGGTGTCACGTGGATACGTTGTGTGTATTGGAGCCAGCTGAGAAAATGCTAGCAAAGTTATTTTCCTTTTTTTTTTTTTCTGGAACTATGATGATTCACTTCTAGATGCTAGTTTGCTGCTTCAAGTACCAGTTTGGCATGGAAACAACTAGGCTGCAAATCTCTTTTATACCTAATTCCCAAGTCAGTACTGAGATAAAAGCCGCCCTCTTGTCTTGCAGTTAATATTTACTCATTTATATAAAGTAAAATAACCCAGACTAGTCATAGAATTACTACATAGCCCAATGGCTAGACGTGTGGGTTTAAGGCATTACGCAAGTCAGGCAGCAAAGGAACTTGAATCTGGATCTTCAGGTGGTGTTTTCTTGGCCAATATTATTTTCTCTTATTGGCCAATGAATTTAATGGAAAGCCAGAAGAGATCCTGATTTCTTTATGAATAAAATGAAACTGCAAAATCTGAAAATGATCTTTGGGGATGTAATAACTGCTTCCTTCCCTGCCTGAATGCGTGTAAAGTTTAGATGATCACATCCAGCCCTTGCAATTGATGTGAAGGTCTTTTAATCGTGGCTCCTAGTAAAGCTGGAATTGAGACTTCAGTTGTAGCTTAACTTCCCATTCCATGATTCTCAGAGATGTGCTGGTCATTCTTTAGAGCTAATTCTAAAATCTCCTGCCAGATGGCTTAGATTGAAATATATTTTGCAGTGGGAGATTTTTGATTCATCCTTTTTAACTTGAACTCGCTCTTAAACAATGCCATGAATCAGCCCCAATGGAGGAGGTGATGAGTGGATGCGTGAGTAACTATGAATCATTATGATAAACAGAAATACTAAGAATACCTGCTCAGATTCATTTCAATATTCCCTGGCATGTGGTAAAATATATGTTTCGTCCTTGCGTCTGCCTTGTCTTTGCAGAGCACCCAGGAGGGAGTGTGAGGTGGTCACATCCTTGCTGTGAGTGTGCAGTGCCAGCACACGGGATGCAATAAAGGGAGACACGTGCTGTATCCAGATTTTGGAAAGGAAGCAAGTCCCCTTTGCCTATGCCTGTAATAGCACTAGCTGAAAAAGGCAGGATGTGAACAGTGTGGAGAAGTAGGCTTCCAGGGTGCCCTCAGAGAGCAAAGCCCTTTCCTTAACTTTGTCCTTCCTATGAAGCAGAAGTACCTTTGGCTCTAGCGTGGCCATAGGCTGGCAGGGCCTCTGCTGCAGGCCCTCTGTTTTCATAGCTGGCTGTGATCCCAGGCTACTTCCAGTTCCTATGTATAGTGTCCAGCTTCTGTTTAGACTGTCCTGAGCTGAGGTGTGAGATAACTTGCAGCCCAGTCTTGTTATGGAAGTGAAGATCATGGAACGATGACTGGATCTTCTAAAATATCTATTGGCAGATGGGGCTTCGTCATGCTTGGGTCCATATTAAGGAATTAAATCTGTTTGCTTCTCATCTTCTGGTGAGCTCTAGGCTAAGGCATGCTTCTGCTTATCGTGGACTTGCCTGTAAGAGACTTTTGTCTAACAGGCAGGTCTGCTTCTGGAAATGGGCTTGCATCCTTTGTGTCCTCATTACTGCATTTTCCACTGCTCCCTCCTGCTGCTTACCTGCCCCATACCATGTGTTTATAAGCACATCAGGCTTTAGATAACTTCTAGGAAGTTCTTTAAGGCAAATTCCTCACACACTGTTGTTGCTGATGTTCTTTTGTTTCTCTCCCTGAAAGCCTGCCAGGCTGTGGCAATGGAGTTCCGAGACAAGATTGAAGAATTCAAACCATACATCCCCTTGATTCAAGGGCTGCACAATCCTGGCATGAGAAGCCGGCACTGGGAGATGCTGTCAGAAGATATTAACATCAATATCAAAGCAGAACCCAACCTGACAGTTGGTTACTGCTTGGACATGAACCTGCTGGACCATATTGAGACCATTACCAAAGTAGCTGAGATCGCTGGCAAGGAATACGCCATTGAGAGTGTGAGGAGAGAGGGAATTGCTGTGTCTTTGGTTGCTTCTCGAATGTATTTCTGTGGAGCAGGCAGTCATTGCCTTGGGTCATGTTCCTGTCATCCCAGGGCATTAGACACATTAGACACAAGTTAAAAGGCTGCTGCCATCAGAGAGGGGAGCAACAGCCATGCTACTGTGTTCACACACTAGAAGAAGTCATTTCACCTTGTGCAGAATTTACAGTTGTAGCATAACAGCTCTGCCTGATGGTTATAGTGATCCCCTGCTTGGGTCTCGCACCTCAGTGTGGGGTTAGCAACTGTTTAAGTTAAAGTGAATCGATTGTCTGCATTTTGCCATTCAAACATTATGTCAGGGAGATCAGAGGTGGCCAATCCCTTACAGTAAATGTGCAGGGGAGACTTGCTGGCTCTGGAGATTCATAGGTTAGATAGTCTTCCAGCTTCAAGTTCACCGGTTTGGATGTGACCTGAGCTGGTCTTGATTGAAAATCATTGCCTTCTGGCACCTTGTGTTCTCTGAAACTTCAGGTAAATTCCCAATGGATAGCTATGCCTTTCACAAAGTCATCATTAACCATAGTCTTTAATAGGAACTTTGCTGGCAGCCTTTGTGCATCTAGTAGCATAAATGGGCCTGGAGATGAAATTGCCTTGTTTTCCCCTCAAGATTTCCTTTTAGGACAGCGTTGAGGTGTTGAGACCAGGGGCAACGCAGAGGAAACGTGCTGGTGTTGTGTGTCATGCACTGAATACACACCTGCAGTTTCCAGTGGAATCCAAGAGCAAAAATCTGTCACTTGCATTAAGAGAGTTGTGGAACCTGGGCTAAACCATTGCACAGGTTGTTTCTGAAAATTAAATTGCTTGTCCCTCTGTTCCAGGCACTCAACAAGATGGAGAGTGAATGGAACTCCGTTTTATTTACTGTGATGCTTTACAAAGACACGGGTACCTTTATTCTGAAAAACACTGATGAACCTTCTCAGCTCCTGGATGATCACATTGGCATGGTTCAGAGCATGTCCTTCTCACCGTTCAAGAAACATTTTGAGGAGAGGATGAACACGTGGGAAAATAAGCTGAAGATGACACAGGTAGCGCTCTCTTACCCACACGCATTTGGTGAGGGAAGCAGATGGGCTGCTTGAACACAGACACTGTGCAGTTGCTGCTAGGGGACTGAGAGGACAGCTATGAAGAGAACATCAGTCTGTAGGGAGGAATGGGGCCTGTCAAAGCCCTCTCACTCTAGTAGAAGTGGGAATAATGTTAGGAACTTATTCTGCAAACAGCAGTGATGAAATTCCAGATGTTTTGCTTCCTATTGCAACACTCCTTGGTGGGGGCAGGACTCTCCCATTGCTACTTTCTCCTACTGGCGGCTCAAATCATATCTTACTATGTGAATCTTACATCTTATCTTACTATGTGAATCCCTGCCAATCAGTCCCATCTCAGTGTAGGAAAGCACGTAGAAGGCTGCTTTTTAGAGTAGGATCTGGCAGACCATACCAGCATACTTCAGACCAGAGCCTGAATGCTCAGCAGCCAGCAGGACCCATCCAGCAAAATAGTGTTTTGCTGCAGGAGAAAAATTCCAATACAAGTATCTGGCTGGAGAACTCACTGTAAATTCTAGCATTTGATGCACAGCAGCATTATTACCTGCTATTCATAACTACCTTATTCTGTTTATTGGTGCTGACCATCTGGGTGTGCTTGGCTACGGGCTGACAGTCTCACGAGGACATAGAAATGTTCCTCTAAGCCCTAAGGCAGGAGGTGACATGGGGAAATTCAGTTATTTACTGTGTAGTTTTGGCTGTGATGTTGTCCATGTTTTCACCCTGGCTTTCCTAGCCCTTGTTTTGATTGCATTCATTCCTGCCACTAAAGGTCCATGAGTCCCCTCTGGGCTTATCAGGGTTACCCAGTGGAGCATTGGAAAGCCCCATCTCTTGCTAGGTCGAGTGGCTGCCTCTGTTCAGGAACAGGAGATAGTGCATGTGACTAAGGCTCTTCAGACTTGAAAGAGATTCAAACACTTGAACTGCTTTGCAATGCTGGGCAGGTTCCCCTTACCTTCCAATCTCCCATAACTGAAAATGGAAGAGAAGAATGTTCTTCCAACCTAATTATTCCTCCTTTGAATGCCTGACAAAGAGAGTTTCCTGTCTGATGTCTAATTTAAATGTTTAGCTTTTCATTCTTTCTCTTAATTCAGTGTTGTTAGAAGATGTTTTCATGGATCATTCTGTAGGCAAGTTGGGGACTGAGCTGTATCAGGCAGGAGAGAGAATATGACAAAAATGCAGTGTGGCATATTTTATTTTTATATTCATTTTTATAGTCATTCTTTTCATAAAAAGCTTTCTGCAAAATAAAATCCCCATCTTACTGTGTGCTCACTTCTGTCTTCTGTAAAATACAGGAGCACTAGCCATAGAAATTTGGCCTAGCACCACAGAGTCCTTTTGAGCTTTAGTATTGGCTTCCATGTAGATCTAAACTCCCCACATTAAACCAGTGGGTGCTGGTTCCAATGCTTGCTGACAACAGTTAGCAAAGGGGATGTTTACATTATTTCATTGTTGATTATTTGGGAATGAACTTCCAGCTCCTGGTGGTGCAGGTAAATTTGAGAATGGTGGAGGATCTAAGTACAGCATTGCCTCTTTTTTTTTGTTTTTTTGGGGTGTTTTTTGTTTTTTAAAACCTTTTATTGTTTTTAAGTTCTAGAGCACAGTTTGAATGGTATTGTCAAGCAGATTCATAGTGTGGTGTCCTGATAACGCCCTTCTTCCTTCCCAACAGGATGTCCTAGAGGAATGGCTGAACTGCCAGCGTTCCTGGCTCTACTTGGAGCCCATCTTTAGGTCAGAGGACATCAAAAGGCAGCTCCCCTTGGAAAGCCAGCACTACCAGGCCATGGATAGTGAATGGAGGAACATAATGAAGAAAGCTAACGAAAACCCTGAGGTGTGTGCCTTGATGAAAGCCAGAGCAGGTGTCCCAGATTCCTCGGAGCTGTCCTCACACAAGGACTGCCTTTGAGCTGTTGCTTTTGTAATGGTGTGGGAATGAGCAGCGCTGTGTAAACCACACAGCCTTGCCCAGGTGCTAGGTTTCCTCTCTTGGAACATGGCCTTTTGTTGTGGTGTCCAGAGTCATTCCCAACCATGCCTTGCACCAAGCTGTCCACAGCAGCTACCTTCTCCTCAGCACACAGACTCCTTACCTCCTACAGCTCTTGAGACCAGCCCTGCTATAACTCTGAGCCTTAATTTCTTTGATTTCTCCTCAAGACTGACTCTATAAATTGTTTGGAGCCATTGTTTAGCTCTTCCGCTGCCCTTCGCCTGTTTCTGTGTCCTGGTAGCAGTGCTGTGCCATCTTCTTTTCTCCAGTTTCCACTTTCCAGGACTCCATCAGTGTTTGTGTTCCATATTACACATGTTGGTATTTAGGAGAGCCCAGAAATGGGCTTGTCACATCCCCTCCTTGCCCACAAAGTTCACACCTCTCCTTTCACAGATCCCTGTGAAATTACTCCTGTGAATGAGTCATTTAAATCCTATCAGTAACATCACTGGGCAACCCAATTATTTCCACTGCCTTATCTCCCACATGCTCAGAATACTGATGCTTTCTCCATTCTGTTTGTAGGTGATTTCTTTGTGCCCTGATGCCGTGCTACTAGAGAACCTGAGAAACTGTAATAAATTGCTTGAACTTGTGCAGAAAGGGCTGAGTGAATATCTGGAGACCAAGAGAGGTGCTTTTCCCAGGTAATTCCAAATTTCAGTGGGCTGGATAACACTCCTTGGTTGAGAAAATACAAAATGAGAGGCTTAGTCCAAGAAAGAGCAAAACAATCTGAGCTAAGGATATTGTTGTGAGACTGCAAACATAAGCAAGGCTGTGCCTTTCAATGCTGCCATCTGATGGGGAGAAAATAGGCAGACACAAATGTTGTGAGTTAGGGGCAGTCTGGTAGCATCTTCGCATATCTGTGATTTGTCTGGAAAGGATGGGCTCAAATGAAAGCTTCAAATCCCTCCCTTATTCCTGAAGGAATACTTTGATCTTCATTTAAACCCACTTTGCATGGGAGTAACTGACTTCTGCAGATGGAGAAGTCTGTCTGTGCAGAAAGGTGGAGTGGCTGCCACTCTCCTACACAGATCAGGGAGCAGTCAGGAATGGTGTCTCTAGCAAGTTCCTCACGTTGCCAGGACTGACTCCTGCTGCTACAGTAAGAGAACATCCCCTCATTCCTGGCTCTCTGTTTCTAGGTTCTACTTCCTGTCAGATGATGAGCTGCTGGAAATACTGTCTCAGACAAAAGACCCCACTGCTGTGCAACCTCACCTCCGCAAGTGCTTTGAGAACATTGCACAGGTGGGCAAAGCAAACACCCTGGTGGCTTGGCCCACCTTGAGGGTACAGGTGTCGTGAGAACTTGGGAGTGTGCCGAGATCTAGGGGAATGTTCCCATCCTGCTGTGTGGAAATGTACCTCCTGGGAGCCTGGAGCTGTATGTAGGCACTGCCAGGTGCTGCTGGCCCTGCAGTGGGTGTCAAACATCCTCAGTGTAGGCATTTCAAAGGCAGACATCTTGCCTGTGAACTGGGCACCCTCAACTGCTTTTTAGACAAGGAGGGGAAAATAGGCATCTGCAGAGGGCAACTTACAGAAATCCAGTTGGACACTCCCTCTGGAGATGTCTGTCCATCCCACTGTGGAGGCCAAGAGAAATAGCTCAGACTTAGCTGTCTGCTCGCAGGCACCTGGATAGGATGCAATTCTGCTCTTGCTGACGGCCTCAGGAGGGACAAGGAGTGAACAAGCCTGAATTAAGTTTCTGCCTTCATCCCTACTTAGGATCTGGGGTTAACTCCTCTTTATTATTCCTAATAAACTTCAGACTCCATGACTAGTCACAGCTCACACCACCACAATACCCAGACACTAAAACCAATCTCCTAGTCGTTAACTTGGGAAAATAGAAAAGAAATTGAACTGGAAACCTGGTACAAAGCCATTGGAATAAATAAGGGGGCTTTCAGTGATACGCTGGGACACTGGAGAAGCTGCTAAAATTTTACTCTTAAAACCGGGTACCCTGACTTCAAGGGAAATTATTTGAGTCTGCAGAATTGAACAGGAATGGTGGGTTTGAATCCTAGACAGGTAATCAGAAATGTTTGTCCTGCCTGTAATTTCATTTGCTTCACTCAAGTTAAACCAATGATGTGAATCTCTTGTTCTCATACCATCATCTTCCATTTTTGGAGAGGTCATCTTACACATCTGCTGCACGCTTTGTTATCACTACTGACAACCAAGTTTGGCACCAGATTTGTAATGAGCATAAACCACTGCAGCCTGGCTCTGCCCTGTGGTGGGAAGGCAGGAATGGAAAAGAAATCCTCCATTCACATCTCCCATTGTGCTTCTTCCATCAGCTGCAGTTCCAGGAGGACCTACAGATCACACACATGTACTCTGCTGAAGGAGAAGAGGTGAAGCTGTGTGTTCCCATCTATCCCACTGACAATGTGGAGGACTGGCTGCTGGAAGTTGAGAAATCCATGAAGGCCAGTGTACGGGACAACATAGAAAGATCAGTTGGTGTTTATCCAGAGGTAAGAGGTTTATCACAGGCTGGCAGGTCTCTAATGTTGGGGTTCCAGGCTTGCCATAGAGGTCACCAGTGATGGGGCTGATGAATGTGTGACATTCTGTTGGTTTTCAAATACAACCTTGAATCCAAATGTGTGTCAGTCAAATGCAGAATGCACAGCTGGGCAAGTAGCAAGAATGCAAACCCTGCACACTCACTGAACGGCCACAGAATGACTCCCAATATCATTGAACAACACTGTGTGAATACATTTTTATTCCTCTCTCCAGGCAACTTCCTTTTTATAAGGATCTACCCTCTTTTGTCTTCTTCAGCTCTCCTGGCTCACACAGTGTGCTGGTAAAGGCAAGCAAGGCACTGTGAACTGTTGTTTTCTGTCAACACATCTTGGCTCTGGTTTCTGTGTAAAAGCTGTACCTTAAAAAAACAAAGAAAAATCTAGATTTTTATTTCTTTGGGTCTCAGGAGGAAGAAAGGCTGAAAAAAGTAAAGGCCTCAGATGTTTATGTTACTGTTTTCTACTCAGGCTGAAAGTGTGCAACTAGGCAAGTTAGAACAGGCTAGAGGAGGGGAAACATTCTTTTGGGTCTCACAGATTCATCTCAGAGGAGGGAGACATAGAAATTAAAATAAAAAAATCATTGTCTTATCTTTCTTTTTTTAAGACTCCACGTACTGCATGGGTCTTGCAGTGGCCTGGCCAAGTGGTCATTGCTGTCTGCCAGATTTTCTGGACAAAGGAAGTGTCTGAAGCTCTGAAAGCTGGAGATTTGTCCAGCAGGCTTTTCCCACAGCTGAGTGCTCAGGTATGAAAATGAATGCAAGGGTGAAATTTAGCCAGATGAAGATTTTTTTCAATCATCAGTCTTTAGATAGCTTAAAAATACAGCCAGGACAATGCTGTAGGAGAAACAGAGACACGGTCCTGTATAGCACAGCTCAAAATCAGCTTAAAAACCAGGTTCTTATCACCTTAATCATTATATTTGTCATCATAATGCTCAAATAGTGTACAGAACTGATAAAACGATCATAACCTGAAGACAGAAAGAAGATGAAAGATCAGTTCTCTCCCACCTTTGACTTCTTGGGTGACCCTGGAGAAGTTAAACGATGGGCAGTAGAAATCACAGTGAAACTGCATTCTTCATATGGTGTCCTCAGCTCTAGGTCTCATGGTGGCTCTAACCCTTTCTTTTCACCTGAACGTGGCAATGGTGTAGGCAAAAGTCAGCTCCGAGCCAGCACTATTTGCTTTCTGAGCAGTCATTTGTGTGCCTGACAAGGAGAGGCAGAAGCTGCAAGGACACAGCCCGTGACCTGGTTTCAGCATGCCATGAGTTTGATCACCTTGTGTTAGTACAGGCTGGTTCTTTGGGATATGGATTACTTCAGAGTACTTTCTTTTCCTTACCCAGCTGGGTGATTTGGTTGCCCTGGTCCGTGGCAAATTGTCTAAGATGCAGCGAGCAGTGTTGTCAGCTCTTATTGTGATTGAGGTCCACGCCAAGGACGTTGCAGCAAAGCTGATTGAGGAGAATGTGACAAACGTGAATGATTTTGAGTGGATCTCCCAGCTCAGGTAGAGACTACATCTGTTGAACCTCACCTGGCCTGTCTTCATTCTCCTTACCCATAAGCCATGACAAATGGAAACAAGAGTCTGCAGTCTGTAAGCAGTGTTTCTGAGTCGCCTCTAACAGCCCTGTGAGGAGAGGGTTTGAAATCTGCTAAGGATGCCAGTTCTAAGGTATCTGACAGACACCTGTCATCCAGTTTGACCATATAGACTAAGCCACTGTGAAAGGACGTGCTCCTGCCCAAGGAGAGCAACACTTGATTCTCAATTTCGGGTCCTGTGAGAACTCCTGTTATGTTACCTTGTCCTTTCTTTTCTCATGAAGGAAATCCCTTAACCTGCAGGTCTCCAAACTTGCAGACTATAGTCTTATGAGCTGCTGTGTTATCTGCCAAACAGTGTTTATGTTTCTGTTGTTGTGTTTGCTCATCATTAGATACTACTGGACACGGGGAGACCTGTACATCAGAGCAGTCAATGCTGAATTTCTCTATGGCTATGAGTATCTGGGTAACAGCGGCCGTCTGGTTATTACGCCCCTCACTGACAGGTAAGGAGATGGTTTTCTGGGTAATAAGTATCTTTTGGGGGCTTTTTTGGTTGTTTTTTTTTTTCCTGGATGGATAAGCCTCATTGGAGATTAAACCAAGGATCTGATTATGCTGCTCTTACTGCTTAATGTAGGATTATCTGAGCTAAGGGCATAGGAACACCCTGGCATTTGTTCTACTGTATTCTGGTGATCAGTGCTTGTGATTGCTTTCACTCTCCTAATTCTTAATATAATTCTTTGGCTAATATAAAATGAGCTGATAGCTAAGGAGCTCTTCTACAAACCAGTAGATAGGGGCACCTGATACTCTAGAATATCCATCAACAATAATAGTTTTACCCTTTTGTAACTGTCCTTTTTCTGGAGAGTGAATCTGTGGCCAGTGGCAGAAGGATTTATCCATGCAGGCCCCCATGAATACTGATCAAGGCCACATAGCTGACTCCTTTGCAGAGTGCTGCATATCTAAGCAGTTCTGCAGAACAGTAAAGGATGGATTCCTACCTGTCTCCAACTGGATAGATCATATCTTAGTGAAATCAGTTGTAGAAATGCTTTTCATAGTCTGGTCTCTTCTTTGTTGTAGGTGTTATCTGACGCTTATAGGAGCTCTGCACTTGAAATTTGGAGGAGCACCTGCAGGACCGGCAGGAACAGGCAAAACAGAAACAACAAAAGACCTGGGGAAAGCACTGGCAATCCAAACTGTGGTGTTCAACTGCTCTGACCAGCTTGACTTCATGGCAATGGGAAAGTTTTTCAAGGGGCTAGCCAGGTACAATTAAATGCTATGTATCATTGTGAATGAATGGGGTGGATACAGGGATGCTGGCCACTGGAAACTGGTAGATATCTTTCATAGCAGCCCAGAAGACCAAATAAAGGCCTAGTAAGGGGCTTACTGTGTTCCAGAATGAGCAAAGATACAAAGTTCCTGCCAGAAAGGAGGACAGTTGAGCCAATTAAAACAAAACAAAAAGGATAAAAAAGACATCCTGTTCATTTAAGGCAAAATTAGAATGCTTTTCACCAGTCCAGTGTTAGAAACCTGTGCAAATATTTGCAGCTCTGGCCTTTGTTTTAATATCAGATACATCAGCCTGACATTCTGCCCACAAGCTGCTTAATCTTAAGAAGAAGAGAATCTGCTGAATATATCCAGAATTGAGCAGCCAAGAGAGACTGCTCCAGACCCTGAGGAATCATCTCAGAGAAGCTTCTGTCTTCTCTACATTTCAAACAGATCTGGTCCAATTAGTCAGTTGCCTGCTGGTGAATCTGAATTAGTCACTCCAACAAAAGCTAATACTCTTTTCTCAGATGTTTTCTTTGTAAGTAATTTCACTTCTTCCTTAAACCATGCCTTGTGGGAAGATCACCTTCCTCATATACATGCTCCCAGCATTGTACGTAGTCTTCCAAACTCTGAAAAGCGGACCTAAGAGATGTTTAAATTGTATCTACTGCACTTATAGCTCAGGTACAAAACAGGAATTTAACAGGATACCTCCTTCAAGCCCAGACATGTAACATGAAGAGTTTGTGCCAGACTGTAGGGTAAGACATTGCCATAGTCTTGCAGGGACCACGCACCTTCTCACACATCACATGGTCAGGGTGTTACATCCCCTTCCACAGTACCTGCTGGGGGACGTTAGGGGCCTTTTAGATTCCTTTATCTCTGTGCTGCCTTCCCAGCAGGTGGATTTATGATTTCTACATCTAGCTGAACTTTAGACTGCAAGTTTGCTCCTGGGCCATGTTCCTGACTGCCCTTATTTCTCTGTTGCCCAGCTCTGGCGCGTGGGCTTGCTTTGACGAGTTCAACCGCATCGATATCGAGGTGCTGTCGGTGGTGGCCCAGCAGATCACAACCATTCAGAAAGCACAGCAGCAGAGGGTACGTAACAAACATGTGGATGCAAAGGCAGACAAAAAAGTCTCTGCTTGGGCTTGTCCAGCCTATTCCTTGTCTTCCCATGCCTCTTCACAAAGGACCAGCTTCACTGCTCAGGGTCAACTCAGACACACTTGAGCTTGGAGAGGCATGAATAAAGCTCCAGCTGTGGCACATCATAGCAGGCCATTACATAGGCAGCATCCTGGGTGGATTTTGGGTGGGTTTTGTAATTTCACCCTAATCTGTGCTGCCACAGTTGCCCACACTCTCACAGGCTGAAGTACATCTCAGCTTGAGCTGCAGTGCCAGCAGACTGTGGTGTGGGAGACACTCCAATACAGACCCATCAAGCTGATACAAATTGGAGCTGTGATAAAGACAGCCAGTGTTGTGCCATGAGTTGCTCAGCATCACGTTTGTCTAAATGTGTTTCCCAAGCCTTAGTGGATGCACAAAACCCAATATGTGCAGAAAAATGCATACTCACACACACCCAGAGCTGCAACGTGGAGTGAATTGTTGGCTTTACTTGGAGACTCAGCCAGTCTCTTAGCCAGCCTCTGCTTTATTCTCTGGAGATTCAGAGGGGTTAAGACCCAAATCTCCTTGACTTTGGCTTGGCATTAGAAACTTTCTGTCTGTGAATTTTTCTGCATTTCTTTATCCTCTCTCTGAAATTACTACCTACACAGCTTTAAAAAGGATTTAGGTTTCTCTTTGCCCTCTCTGCCACGAATTAATTCAGGTCCAAACTCTATTGCAGAAAGATGTTTGTTTACAGCTGGAGGGATAGAAGTCTGTTCAAGAGCCAAAGTAAAAAAAAAAGTTATATCCTATCAGTAAATCTTCCATGAGCCCAGTTTCTTAAACAGGGAAAAATACTGCTGGTATTAATGGATTGCTGCAGTGGGACCAGATTGAGTCACTACAGTTGTGGGCAGCTGTGTGTCCGTGCCTGGTAATTTCACTACTGAAAGCCATTGTTTTTCTCTTGGAAGATTCTGCTAAGTTATTTAGTTTGCAGGTCCAGGCTCTGTTCCTTAAGGATGATCATATTTTTAATTTTCTAGGTGAATCGCTTCGTGTTTGAAGGCACAGAGATCCCACTGGTGCCATCCTGTGCTGTCTTCATCACAATGAACCCAGGGTATGCTGGGCGTACTGAGCTGCCTGATAACCTGAAGGTAAGGAGGGCAGGTTGCACAGACTGGAAGAAGAGGGGCAATACAGGTACTGGATGCTACCCAGAGCACCAGTGTGTCCATGACAAGGATTAGGATGCGGTGCTTTTGGAAAGTTTATAGGATCATTTTGAGATTTGAATCACATCTGTAAGCAAATGGCAATCTTCAGATTGCAGTCTGCATGGATATTCCCATCAGATGCCAGGCACACTCATCCTTTGTCCTCTAAATAG
Source organism: Dromococcyx pavoninus (assembly GCA_033558185.1). NCBI lineage: Eukaryota > Metazoa > Chordata > Aves > Cuculiformes > Neomorphidae > Dromococcyx > Dromococcyx pavoninus. Next base: position 97,905 of record JAUMJL010000989.1, on the reverse strand, counting down.
TCTGGGATAGATGCTCAGCCTTGCCAGTTTGCTGGAAAAAGCAAGAACCAGCAGTGGTTTGATCCTGTGTTGGACCTGTGTGTTTCAGGCTCTCTTTCGTCCTGTGGCTATGATGGTCCCAGATTACACCATGATTGCTGAGATTTCTCTCTACTCCTTTGGGTTTAATGAAGCCAAAGTCCTTGCAAAGAAGATCACCACTACATTCAAACTGTTGTCAGAGCAGCTCAGCTCCCAGGTGGGTGCCTTAATGTCCATGAATGATTTTTAGATGTGAAGCTTTCTCAGCTGGATGGTTCTCTTGGTGTCTTTTGATAGTGTGTCACAAAAAAAGTCACAATACCCATTCTTCACCTCCCTCCCTCCTTTCTAATTCTCATTTCTCCTCCTGTGGCATTCACCTTCAGTCCTAGTTAGGATTACAATGGCAAGACGGTTGAGCCAAGCTAACTTAACCTCCTAACTTAAGTGCATGCATAAGTTCTCTCTTTTTAGGTGATGCTTCTGTATCTGATGACATTGTTTTCTCTGTGCCTTTTCTAGGACCACTATGACTTTGGGATGAGAGCTGTGAAGACTGTCATCTCAACAGCTGGCAACCTCAAAAGAGAGAATCCTGCTATGGATGAGGTAAACGTGCTTATACTTCATAACTGTCGTAAGCTTATCTGGCCTTCTCTGCAGCCACATAAGAGGCGGGATCTTTGGAGTTCTGAGTTCTTAAATCTTTGCAGGAGCTGATCTGCCTGCGAGCTATCAGGGATGCCAACGTGCCCAAATTCCTGCAGGATGACCTCAAGCTTTTTAGTGGTATTGTCTCAGATTTGTTTCCCAAGATCAGAGAAAAGCCTGTTGATTATGGCATCCTGGAAGAAGCCATTCGCAAATCCTGCATCAAAGAGAATCTGAAGGATGTTGATGGTGAGGGAAAAGGCTCTCCACAAGCTCCCTCTGGGCTTGGGCTTTTAGTCCAGTCCTCTGCCTTAGGAAAGAGACAGCTGGTCCCAGACCCACTCTGCATCATCTTCCTCTGCAGGTTTTGTGACTAAGTGCATCCAGCTCTATGAAACCACTGTGGTTCGCCATGGCCTGATGCTAGTGGGGCCGACGGGTTCCGGGAAGACAAAGGTAATGGTTGAGACACTGTGCTGGCCCCAGCAAACCACTGCCCACCAAGAGATGCACCTGGTTAAGCTGCACAGAAGGCTCGCACTCCAGCATTTCCAGCTTCTCTCAGATAAAAATCAGGGGACCTTTCAGTATCAGGAAAAATTCCTTTACTGAAAGAGTGGTGAAGCTCTGGCAGAGGCTGCCCAGGGCAGTGGTGGAGTCCCTATCCCTGAAGGGGTTTAAAAAACATGTGGCCATGGCACTCTGGGCCATGGTTTAGTAGGCACTGTGGGGCTGGGCTGGTGGTTGGACTGGATGATCTTAGAGGTCTTTTCCAGCCTTAATGATTCCATGATTTACAGCTATGGGGAAATACATTAGTAAGTCAGTATTTCAAATTGGGTGATTAGACTGAAGTTTACTGGCTCTGCTGCAAATATGTAATGCTGAGACATACTTTGACATCCCAAGGTTCTTCAGGCCTCTTGCATGGGAGATCAAACATCCTCCCCGTGCATCTGGAATGTTTTATTCTTGTGAATACAGCCAGCCATCTCCTTACTATGGTATTATCCCTCACTGCCTCTCCTTTCTCACTGCCTTTGGAATGCAGTTGCTGTGAGAACAAGTGGCTTTTTGTCATTATGGAGCCATGGCAGTTAACTGTCCTGCTTTTGCAGAGTTATGAAGTCCTGGCAGCTGCAATGACGTCACTGAAAGGTCAGCCTGCAGCCAGTGGTGGCAATTACGAAGCAGTCAACTACTTTGTACTGAATCCCAAATCCATCACAATGGGCCAGCTTTATGGAGAGTTCAACTTGCTAACGCATGAGTGGTAAAGTACAAAACCTCCTTTCCTTCCTTCCAGATGGGAAAAGCTTTTCTTCTGGGCTTGTGCATCTTCTCTTGCAGGCTGAAAATTATTTAGGGTAGTGGCATAAACCCAGAAGCGATGAAGTCCTTATCCTCACCGAGCCACAGCAGCCGGTCACGGCGATTTAAACTGACATCTTTTATTGTGCGCTTGGCCCGGCTGCCAGCACATGCCCAGACGGTTACTGCAGCTCAGCTGGCAGCATTAACTGCATAACAAGGAATAATTCAATTGCTTTGGAGCACATGCCTCAGCTCTAAGATACAGCAGCTTGTAAACACTTGCTTTGCTTCTGAAGAGAAGTGACCTCTGTGCTGCGCACTGGAATTGTTCAGTATAAATATGCTCCTGGCGCTGAATGATGAGGGATGACTTTCAGGCATAAAGGGGCATTTCATTCCCATTACCAGGGCTCCTGCTTTCTTACACAGGTTGGAAGTGAGAGCCAATAGCCCATTTGCCCTCTTGACAGCCAGGCCCTACTGCTTACCTTTCCATATGTGACCTGAGGGTCACTTTGTAGATCACTTTATCCAGAAACTAAGGTGTGAGAAGCAGTGTAGATCTCCCTTTGGCCCTGACACCAACACTTGCTTAGGGGCAAAGATAAAGACTGATCTGTAAAAACAAGGAAATGAGATAAATATGAAACTAACTGCCTCTAGGAAAATTACAGGCCAGTAAACATTACTGATGCAGAGACCCAGAGCTTCCCAACCTGTGCTTTGCTGCATCTCTGCTGAAGGACATTCCATAGGACATTCCAGTTAAGCTCGACAGTTTATTTATGATATGACAACCCAAGGGCAGCACACAGGCATGTCAACATGACAAAAAGAAAAATAAAGCAGCCATGTAAAATGTATTAACAGACAAATCCATCTGTTTTAATCAGCTGAGCTTTAGAACAGACTGTTTTCCCTTGATTTCAGTAACAATAGCCTGGAATTCACTAGCACTATAAAAATAACAAATAATTATTTAATGATGGAAGTAGAGTCCACGGCCTGAATGGTTCCATGGTTCTCCAGGTTCCCATGTACAGATGAAGTTCTTGCTGTCAACACTCAGCAGTCCTTGTGTGTCTGCTCTCCTGTTTACCAGCTCCACCATCACCTGGGTTCACAGCTGAAGATAGGCAACTTCAGTTATGAAAAGGGTAGAATCATGCTCTTCAGCCTGGATTTACCCTCCTAAACTATAGTAACCCGACTGAAGCATCTGAATTAGCAGAGTAGTTATCCTAAGCCTCTCTTTGCACTTGGCAAAAAAGAGAGTGGATAACCCACTATGGACCTGGAGCAGATGCTTAGCAAGGCCTCGCTGCTTTTCACTGAGGACAGAGGTGTTAAAGGGAAGCGTGGCATTTTATAGTTAGATGACATGAAGTCCAGATCTTCATGCCCAATTAAATTGTCTCATGGCACCACTCAGGCTGAGATGTCTCTCCCAATAAAAGAAAGAATGAAATTACCTTTATGCCAGCTTATCAACGGGTGAGGCACAGGTATCCTTGGGCACGTGAACCAGAGTGAAATTCTGCCTCTGTTGCCTTATACGGTGGAAGCTTTGCCATTGATTTCAGCAAAACCAGAATGGGCCAATCTCTGCCTTCCTCCCACCTTCCAGGACAGATGGGATCCTTTCCTCACTCATCCGGCAGGGAGCTGCAGCCACCGACAGCAGCAAGAAGTGGTACATGTTTGATGGGCCAGTTGATGCTTTGTGGATTGAGAACATGAACACGGTGCTAGATGACAATAAGAAGCTGTGTCTTAGCTCAGGGGAAATCATCAAGCTAACAGAGGTAACTCATCCCTCATGGTTTTGCTGCCTGTTGTTCTTCCTCTTGGAACAGACTTGCCTTTTGCATTTCACTTGATGTCTGTGATGAACTTGTATGCAAATTAGTGTCTCAGTAGCAGCCCTGTGCTGGCCAGATCTCTGCTGTGCTGCACAAACACAACAAAAAGAGGGCTTATGCAACAAAGGGAAAGACTTCAGCTTCACCAAATTATGCTGAAAGATCCTTGCTTTTTCTCTTTTTGCAATTTCCAGAGCATGACCATGATGTTTGAAGTCCAAGACCTAGCTGTTGCTTCCCCTGCCACAGTCTCCCGCTGTGGCATGGTTTACCTGGAACCCAGCATCTTGGGGCTCGAGCCCTTTGTTGAATGCTGGCTGAAAAAACTCCCAGCCATCATGCAGCCCTTCTCAGAGAAGCTTGGATCTCTCTTCAGGAGATTCCTCAAGGTGAGTTACCAGGCCATTCCAGCCCTTCCATGTCTTGGAGCTTGTCAGCTCAGATGTCGAGTAGCACAGACTTGCCAAGGCCTGGAATTAAGTGCCATTGTGGGAACATTTCAGACTGCCAGTATACAAACTGCTTTGTGAATTTCCTGGGTTTAACAGAGGTTATTCACTGATCCCTACAGATGTGACTTAATCTTAATGGTCATTATAGTTTGTTTTATTTCATTTTAAAATTATGTTCTGGAAAAAGTCATCCCTGGTGCAGCTCTATTGCTGACAGTGGATCTGCTCCAGGGAGAAGAAGCCTTGTTATTTCTACTCTGCTCCTAAGCCACTAGTTTAATGAATAACCCAGAGCTGCAAATGAAAGCTCTGAAGGAAGCAAACCATTCAACAGCAGTGATGACACAAGGTTCATGTCACAGAACCAAAAGGCAGGCCCAGAGGGTTCTTGTGGTTAAGATTAAATCAAAGGGTTTGACTTGCTTCTCTCCAGTCAAAACAGTGGTACTTGGGACACAGTGAGAAGCTGCAGCATTCCCACTCATACCGTAAACATAGCCAGCAGGGAGGCAAGGAAAAACCAGAACCCTGGAAGGTAAAAGCAAACTCAGATGTGTTGGATGAGCTGAGCTGTTCCTTCCTCTCTTCACAGGAGGCAATCGGCTTTGTCCGGAGATTTGTGAAGGAAATAATTGCCTCAACGGACAGTAACCTCACAAGGAGCCTCCTCGTGCTCTTGGAATGCTTGTATCAGCCTTTCCTTCCCGCTGAGGTAGGATTTTGCTACCCCTGTCACTTGTGTGTGCCTATAACTCTTGGGGGCACTAAGTCATGCAGAGGGTTAGTCACCAGAGAACAAGATTTTGGTGCAGAAAGGTCGTGCTGCAGCTCATCTGCGTGGCAGAAGGTAACAGAGCATCCTGCAAAGCCCAGGTAAACCTGGAAGGATTGTGCTTTACCCACTGAAAAAGCAAAAGATAAGCTCCATGCCTACCAGGCTGAAGGGAAAAGGTTCTCTTTTATTTATAGCAGAGGGAATTGGAGAATGAGTGGAAAGCAGAGATCAGAGCTAAGCAGCAATGCATTTCAGATTGCAGCTCCTTTGAGAATTAGTACTGAGAAGGCTGGACAACTTTCAAATTAAAAACCAAAGACTAAATTCTTCTCCAAGCTCCTGTTGAGTGACATTAGTTCGGCGAAGGGAGTCTCTCAAGTACACCAATGAAACAGCAAGTTTTAATCCACAGAATACATTAACAAGACCTGTGAAAAACTGGCTGGAAAAAAGCTACATAGAAGCTGAAGAGAATTACAAACACATTAAAAGGAGTCTAGGTTTTGTGTAACCATGCCTGCAGATTTTACTTCTGCTTTTCTCTGCTTCTCAGGGTATTAGGAGGATTCCCCAGGAGAAGTCAGGTCGTGTTAAAGAGCTGATTGAACCCTGGTTTATATTTGCCTTGATCTGGAGTGTGGGTGCCACTGGAGATGCCCAAGGCCGCATGACCTTCAGCTCGTGGCTGAGGGAGAAGATGGCAAAGGAAAAGGTGAGTAAAGGCAGCAGCTCCTCTCTCATTGTAGATGAATCATTAATAAGGAATGGGGGTCAGAGCTTCTTATGTGCCTGGAAGCTTTGGATGGGCTTCCTCTTGGCATCTGATATCCCAGATCTGCTTCAAACTTCAAGGGATCCATGGAGCTGGAATATCTGGGAGAGAGGCCTGGGCATCATCCGGTTCCTAAATCCCTCCTTGCTAGTGCAGATCCTCCTGTAAATTCAACTGAGTGACAGCCAGGTTTACCACAGCTTTATTTCCCACAGATCCAGTTGCTTTTCCCTGAAGAAGGACTGGTTTATGACTATAAACTGCACGATGCTGAGCTTAGCAGTGCCGAAGGTGATCAGGATGAGGAGGTCATTCGGGAGGTAAAACACTTCCAACTCCAAGCTGGGAAATCTGGGGGGAGGGACCAGGAAGGAATACAGTATTTGATAGGATCTTCTCATCAAGGACAAATAAGAAAGACCTGTAGGAACCAAGTGAGAGTGTTTAAAGTGAAATTAAGCTTTTCATTAAAGGAAGAAGGTAGTTTCTTTCCCTCAGGGTTGTAAAGCAGATCTTTCAAATCTGAGCAAACAGCTGGTCAATTCAAACCTGAGTGCCTTTGCCATTGCCCAGTAAAGTGAGAGGGCTCTGCAAGTGTGGCTGCTGCAGAAGCTCAGATGGAAAGGTCTGCCTGTGTGAGAAAGCAGTACACAACAACAGAAGAGCTGTGTGAAGCAGAGTCTGGAGGAGGAAATATGCCAGGCAGACAGATAGCAGAGCAGTAGGGCATGCAAGGCCCATCTGACTGGCAGTGGCCTCTGGGAGGTTAGTCTGTGACTTGATTCTAACACAACTCATCCAGGTCTTGGAGAAGTACAAAACCTCTGAGTGCAACAAGAGCACCAAACATGAAGGTGGGATCCCGGCTAAGCCCTCTTTGGCCTTTGGCCATGGAGGCACTTACAGGGTAGGTCAGCTTAGGACAGAACTCCATTCTTGCAAGTATCACAAGTGCCCCATCCCACTTTGATCCCAGTTTTCAGAACAGAGGGCAGGTGTGTTGCTGTTGGGGCAATGAAATATAAGTCTTGGGCTACCTCCTTCCCAAAGGAAATGAGTCAGGCACTCATGAGCATTGCCATACAGGAAGGTATAGATGGGAAGACAAGACAGAGGGCCTGGAAACCTGATTTCCTTTACAGAAGGAGCTACTACACAAGGATTTGTGATGGAGAAAACACAACAGAAATACTGGTTTCCTATTCCCATAGGGGACAGATGTAAGCACCCCTCTAAACACACCCATACTTTTCAGGTGCGCTGGGAGAAGTGGTTGGACTCCACAGCAAAGTTCACCATGGTTCCTGATACCAGCTTCTGTGACATTACTGTGCCCACGATGAGCACAGTCCGAATGGCCCATCTGCTGGAGCTGTTGCTCACCAACCATAAGCCAGTACGTTCCCAGCCTTAGCTTTGATTTTTTTCTATTCAATCTTGTTCAACAGGGGCACCTTTTCCTCTCCCAGTGCAATCAGAACCTACCAGCTACCTCATACCTTTAGATTATTTCCCACTCTCGTGGGTTTGTGTTCCTCTGCTCAAAAGCTGTGCCCAGGCAAACGAGAGTTCTCCAGTCAGTCCCCAGGCCCTTTGCCAGTGCAGGAAAGGAAAATCAATTCTCAGTTGTCCAATCAAAATGCAGTGAATAATAGATCCCCTCCCCACCCTGGTGCCAGCCATCACCACCCCTCTTTACCTTTTTTCCTGTGGTTCCCTTTCATCCTTTGATTCCTTCCACACAGAGATCCGTTACCTCAAGCAGCTGTCCTTGCTGCAGAAGGAAGCCTGTCCTCTCCCAGCTTTTAAATGCCTAAGTGAGCAGTAACCTGCACTGCCTCCAGAAAATAGCAGAGAGCTGGGAAACACAGGCTGTCCACAGTTATGCTACTTTGCTAATTGTACTTCTACAGGTTCTTTGCATTGGTCCCACTGGCACAGGGAAGACTCTCACAATTACAGACAAGCTCCTGAAGAACTTGCCTCCCAAATACATCACCCATTTCTTGATGTTTTCAGCACGCACCTCTGCTAACCAAACCCAGGACCTCATTGACAGCAAACTGGATAAGAGGCAAGTTTCCTTTCTGTGTTTGCAAAGCCAGTATGCCCGAGCTCAGTGTTTCTGTCAGCTTGGCTTTTTATTTTCACCCCAAGAATGTACAGATAACAAATGGCACACAGCAGATCTGAGCTGGGATTGTGAGAGCCATTAATAACTTGATACAACAGCAAGAAAGTGAGAAGGATTAGTGAGGGTCTGTAAAAGTTGTTCCAATTCTACTCATTCCAGTAATAGAACACAGCACAGCACAGGTGTCTGCGAACCCTGGTGTGGGATCTTTACAGAAACTTATGAGGGGAGAAAACATGGGACCCCCCCAATGCCACTCCCCATGGTTAACAGCTTCCCTTTTGCCTCCCTGGTCAGCCACGGGCTTGACACTTCCAACAGATTCATGGGCTCAAGCTCTGCTTTTATTTACACCCATTAATTCATTGATGTTATGCATAAGTAGACAAAATTTCACTTGTGTTTGGAAAGAAACCAGTGCTTCAAATATTGTTCTGGATCTTTTCCGTGCAGAGACTCAAACAAAGGGGTGTAATGGAGTGTGAGTGTAAGGGTGGCTGACACTGCTGACCCAGGAAGCCTCTGGGGGGAAAAACTAGTTTGGGATCAAGTTAGGAGAACCTTTGCAACAGGAGTTGTGCTGTGTCCTTACACAGCTTCTGTCCTTACAGGCGGAAAGGTGTGTTCGGGCCTCCCCTTGGGCGGCACTTCATCTTTTTTATTGATGACTTGAACATGCCCAAGCTGGAGGAATATGGTGCTCAGCCACCCCTCGAGCTGCTGCGGCAGTGGATGGACCACCAGGGCTGGTACGACAGGAAACACATCGGTATGGCCCAGATCCTTTGCCCATTGCTCCTGGCAAGAGCTGTCCTGTTGGTAGAGCCTCATACCTGCTGTGGAGATTTGTGGTGAGGCTTTTAACTACAACTTGCACTCATTCCTGATTTTGCACTCTTTAAGGTACTTTTAAGAAGCTGGTAGATATTAATTTTGTCTGTGCCATGGGACCTCCTGGAGGGGGAAGGAATGCTGTCACTCCACGCCTCACTCGTCATTTCAGCTACCTCTCTTTCACTGAGATGGAAGAGAGCAGCAAGAAGACCATCTTCTGCACCATCCTTGGCAGCTGGATGGGTAAGTTCTGCAGACATCTGCCACATTCTCCTCCTGCTGCAACTCAACCCGATGATAATGGAGGTTGGAAGGGGAGAAAATTATATCAATAATCTGATCAGAACGTTGGAAGGTGGAACTTGCATTATTGCTTGAAGGTGCTTCTGGAAAAGTGGTGTTTGAATCATCTCAAACAGGGAGCTTATACACTGTTTAGTCTCAGGCCCAAATTCTGCTGGTGTAAATCAGCCAACTTCAGCTTTGGCTCTCACAGTTTCATAAGGTATCCTATAGCCTAGGCCTTTCAAAGAGGGTTTGTTTGTGATGGATGATGCAGATAGGCTTCACCTCAGCAGGTAAAGCAGTAACTCAGGTTCTTTGTCTTTTTCTAGCTGGACTCCTCGGAGAAAGAAGTTACAGAGATCCAGTGCGTAAGTAAGAGCAGAAAGATGAGAGAGAGAGACTGTGAACAGAACAAGCTGAAGGGCACAGCATAGCAGAGCTTACCTGTGCTTTCAGCAGACAGACACTTGCCCAGACAACAGCCTTCTGTGGACACACAGCCTTCTGTTGCTCTCCATCTGCTGCAGCCTGTGGACAGCTGAGCAGGGTGGATCTAAGTATGGTGCTACAGTCACCCAAAAAAAAAAGGGTTCATTTGGAGTGAAATGAGTCCTCTTATATTTGACAGGGTGGGAATTTAGGCTCATCTTTGCAAATGTGCCCTCATCTGCAAATCTGCCATTAGGAAGGAGTGAGAATAGTGAGCTGTGAGAGAAGCAAAGCAGAGCTTTCTGAGTGCTTGCAATATTCACAAGCATCAGTACTGACTATGAGCTCAGGGGCACACTGAGGTGTATAGCTGGGGTTTAAAAAGAAATGAAAGACTTCTGGAAATGATGAAAAAGGTGCAAAATGCTTGGGTGTCACTGGGCTCTATTTGCACTGGAGTGTTTGTAATGAGCTTAATTGGGAGTAAGAAAGCCCACACCACTATTTTATGCTCTAAAACTGGCGGCTATGTTTAAATCTTGCCAGACTATTGCATAAGAAATTATTCCTCAGTGGCTTTGCATTTGCTGAGCTTAATGAATTGCAAGGCAGTTTAGCTAAGAGGGCACTCACACCTTCTAACTTAAAAGTAGCTGAGGCTCCACTGTGGGAGTACCAGGAGGGAGAAGGAAAGCCTGTCTGGAACATTTCAGGTAGGCACCAATTACCTGTCTGGCAGCGCCTCCTCTTTCTCTGGGGCACGTGAAATCTTAGCAATGCAGAATTGTTATGATGCATTCTTCCCTCCTCAAATCTGATTCCCTTTGGTTGGGAAACTCATTGGCAAACTCTCCGTTGCAGTGAGCAGGTGCTTGGTCAGGTCCTTGTACAATCTCTGCATTAAGAAAGCAGAAGAAAAGTGTGTTCCTGGCCAAGTCCTAGCAACACCTCTGCTACTCAGTGCCATCTGTCTGCACTGCGAGGACCTTCTCAAACCACAGTCCCCACCCTGGCATCCTCTCTACCTTCCTCTGTCTCTGCAGCAGGAGCACTTGCAGTCAAAGACCTGAACGAGCCCTTGGTTGATGCCACAATAGATCTGTATTTGACCATCACATCCCAGCTGCTGCCCACACCGGCAAAGTCACATTACACCTTCAACCTGAGAGACCTCTCCAAGGTGTTCCAGGGCATGCTCATGGTTGAGCCCAGCAAGATCAAGGTGAGTCCTCCCATTAGCACCACCATGCCACCCAGGGGAAGACCAGGGGTGTTCCAGTTAAGGCCCCATTGACAGGCTTACAACCAGGCTTTATTTTCTTGTTGAGTCTGGATTTTTGTGCTGTTCAGTGAATGTGGTACCTTCCCTTTGGTGCCAGAGCCCCCTGCCACCCCAGCCCTTCTCAGTGTGGAAGCAGACCAGTGGCCACAGAGAGTCACAGCCCAGCCATTCCAGGCTGGATGGAGCCCCAGGGGACCAGACAAGAGACCACACAGGGGCAGAGGTCTGTTACCAGCTTGTAGCAATGGAGGGCTTCTGCCCCTTCAGCTCTCCTGAGGACCTCGCTCTGGCTCCAGCCTGACCAGTAGAGACTGGCTCATCCCAGAAAGTACTTGGGACCCTGGTTCTGTGCTACACCCAAATAAAATTGTCTTTAAAAAAAACCCACAGGAAGGTCTGAAAACAATAAAAATTAAATCAACCTGGGAGAAAAATAAGAACAAAACATGAAATTTAAATTTCTTAAAGATAGCCTGACATGTGGACAAATACAGAGGGGATTATGTGAAGCTGTAATGAGCTCTCTGTAAAGCAGCTGTTTTGACAAGCACTGTTTTCCAGAGGAGAAAGGAATGCAGCTTCCTCCGCCCAGTTATTTCTCCGCTTCAGCTGCCTTCTAGCAGGAGCAGAGCTGGCCACATGCTGGGAAGAAATCAGCTTTCCTGACAGTAAGAATCTTAATACTTCTCTGCTTCTCTCACGGGGATGTTTTGCTGGGATTTCCTACCAGGACAAATCGCACCTGCTGAGACTTTGGTACCACGAGAGCTGCCGGGTCTTCTGTGACCGCCTGGTCAGCGAGGAGGACAGGACCTGGTTTGACAACCTGATGAAGAGTATGATGGAGGAGTTAGGCACCACTTTTGAGGAGGTGGTCCCCTCCCAGCCAGTTCTGTTTGGGGACTTCATGGAGCCAGGTGCCGATGTCAAACTGTACCAAGCAATCAACAGCCAGGAAGAGGTAAGGACCCTGGGAATTACGATCATGCAAAGTTCCAAGTCTTCTACAAACAAAAGAAAACAGTTAATAGTAACCATGGGGCTGCTTGAATTGAAGGTGTCTGGAATCACAAACCCTCCCAGGGCTCTCCTGTGAAATTCCACCCCAGATATGGATAGTGGCTGCATTTGGTGCAGTGGGAAGTTGAGGTGGAGCAAGCTATCTCTGCATTGCCATCCTGGGGGCAACCTGCTATGCCAAATGTCCCAATGAGTTGCACTTGGGACTGAAAAGTGAATTTTGCTGGAAAGAAATGGCACATTACCCCCAAACTATGCTACTTTTGCCATTAAAGACTTCACAATTGACCTTTACAAGTAATTAATGTTACTGCCAGAATCCCTGTTGGAGAAGATGCTGCAAGTACTTTGGTAGTGATAATTAAGCAAAGGCAATGAGCGGTGTGTTTTGCACTCATTATCAGAAACAGATGATTATCCTGTTGTCTCTCCTCCTGTGATAGCTGTGTGACAAGGACAAAGACTAGTAATTAACTGAGCTTTCCAGTCTCTTTTGCAAAGTAGGTAGGCCTGTCTCTGACTGATGCAAGCACAGCTGAGACAGCCACACTTACCAAGCTGCTGCGCAGTCCACTGCTGTGCACAGGACTTTGGCATCCAAGCAGGGATTTCAGTGCTGCATGAATTCCAGCTGATGTTGCTTACCCAGGTTCACAGTGAGATTGCTGAGGGCGTAGGGCCAAATGCCCTCATGCTTTATCTCCTGCTCTGACCTGAGAATGCTGTTGAAGAGAGCCCTGGAAAGGGCAGGAGACACTACTCCTGCAGGTGTTCCATGCAATGGCTGGACCGGGAGAGGAGTGCAGTCCTCTGCTTGTCTGCAATCAGCAGGGTTTTCTTCCAGCACCTGCCCTTTCCAGCCAGGATTCGAGGCACAGGGTGCAGTAGCAGGCAGTGGTCAGCTGTAGAGCAAGGAAGCTCTCCCAGAGGGAGGCCCTGGAACAGCTGTTTTAGTTTGAGCTATGCCTTGCTTCTCTCGAGGCAGACAGCACCATCAGGAGCAGCAGCCCTTAGTCACTTGCCTCAGCTAGTTTAAGATCACCATCCAGCAGGTTCTGCCACCAGCACAAGCTAAATGCAGCCCAGTCCAATGGCAGTTGCTATGGGAGCTTGGAGCAATTGAGAGGGGCAGCTGCTCCCAGGCACTGCTGAGCACCAGGCTCTGCCCTCCCAGAGACCCACCCCCTCACAACTGCTTTTATCTGGCAACCATAATCAACTGTTTCTGCCTACAGCTGAAGGTTGTGATTGAAGATTACCTGGAGGAGTACAACCAAACCAACACCCCAGAGCTGAAGCTTGTGCTTTTCATGGATGCGATACAGCACATCTGCAGGATCAGCCGGATCCTGCGGCAAGCTCCAGGGAATGCTCTGCTCCTGGGTGTTGCGGGAAGTGGGAAACAGTCTCTCACCAGACTGGCATCTCACATGTAAGTAATGCACTCCTATGCACATAATATGGAGCAGCTCCATTGAGGCTGCCTCCAGAGAATCTCGTTTCCTGCCTTTCCAGCTACTGGTTCCTCTTTTTTCTGGTTGCTGACTCTTCAGATTTAACACTGAGCTACTGCTTAGTGCACATCTCTCCTAGAAAATACCTTCCTGGGAGCTGGACAGCAGGAAGACAAAGGCAGGAGTTACTAGTGACAAGAGATCAAGTGACACTTTGCAAGTGGGACTTGTGAGTCTTGGGAGCCAAGGGGTCTACATAGAGAGATGGGGAACTAGGCTGGGGAAGCAAATCCTTCCAGCTTTGAATACAGGGTGTTATCCTAGAGAAATGCAATCACAGCTCTCAGGTGCACCAGCCTCCAGGGGCAGCATCACAAAAAAAATCCATGTTGAGATGCTCCTTCAGCACCCTGAGGCACTGGGCCTAAGCAGCAGTGTGACTCTTAGCTCATGGAATTGTCCTTCTCCTGGTTTCTAGCTACCTCAGGGATCTCTGCTTTGAGTGTAACGTGCTCTTGGGCTGGTGGCTGAACATGTGTGTGCTCAGGACTCACTGCAGGAAAACAACTTGCTTGAGTCCTCTCCCTCTGAGTCCACAACACATATCCAGGATTGACAAAAGAGGAGTTTTTAATTGGCTATAACTCCACAGGCTTCTCTTTCCTTTAGGGCAGGTTATGAGTGTTTCCAGATTGAACTGTCCAAAAATTATGGCATGACTGAATGGCGAGATGACATGAGGAACATCATGATGAAGGCAGGCCTTGAAAATCTACCCAAGACGTTCCTGTTTGTAGACACACAGGTACAGGAATATTATCACAGTGGACTCTGTCTCAAAAGGAGTCAGAAACAGAGCTCTAAGCCCAATAGATCCTCCTAAAGAGGACTGAGGAGGTTGAGAAAAGCTTGTATTTCTTAAATAGCCCATCTTCATCATCTTATAAAAAAGCCCCATGGATACTAAAGGTGGTGCTGGAGGGACTGGAGAGCTGTGTCTGAATGGATTCATTCTTCTGTTGCTTAAGGAAGCCTCTTTCAGCTCCATCCAAGGGTCTGGTGGGATCCAAGATTTTAGATCCAGCTGCCTAAAGCTAATGCTACGTTGACCACTGATACCAGAAGTCCTAAGCAACATTATGGGCCTTCTGGTTTCCCAGGATGACGTTGGCTTGTTACTGTAAACCGTAGCTGCTAATGACTAAGCCAGCTTCTGGAGTTCAGTTATGTTACCCATAGGCTTTTTTCCTACTTTCATTATCACAGGAAGCAAGTCCCTTCTGGCAGTGCCCTAAGCAGTGAAATGAGCATCTGTCAAATCCTGCTTGTTCCTGCATCTTTTCCCCTGCAGTGAGAAGCATATGTCGGGGAAGGGGTGCACGGGAGGGTGCATTTAGTCAAATAGGTGCTGTGTATTTCTGATGTAGCAAAGGAGGAGAGGTGAGTGTCGCTCTGGGAGGGGGATTGTCCCAAAGACTACAATAATTACTCTGTCTCCCACATTGAGGAACTTTATCCTGATAGCGAAGTGTTCTGTGCTGGAGAAATGAAAACCCAGAGCAAGAGTCATTGCAAGGCCCAAAAAGCAATTTGTCTGAAAGGAGATGGAGAAATAGGCAGAAGGAGGCTTGTTCTCAGGCACACACTCCCACCCCTGAAATGACTGGACGTGGCTGTTTGATTGGAAACGCTGGACAAGGGTCAGAGTTTGCTTCACTGGAGCCAAGTGATCATTCAAACTATTTCTTAGAGGCTGAGGGCTATATTTATCCCGAGGTGATCCACATGGCACACGACTGTTTTATGAAACTGCTTTTTTTTCCCCTCCCTACCGTCTCCTTAGATCAAAAATGAATCCTTCCTTGAGGATATCAACAATCTGCTCAACTTGGGTGACGTTCCCAACATTTATGGCCTGGATGATGAGGACCAGATCCTGACAGCTATGAAGCCTGTTGTTCGGGATCTAGGCCAGCAGCCCACCAAGGCCAATTTGCTGGCTGCGTTCACAGGACGGGTGCGCAGCAATATCCACGTGGTCCTGTGCATGAGGTACAGTTCAGGGGAAGGACTCCATGCTGTCAATGTTAATCATTCCCTCCTTGTCCTTTGTCTTGCATCACTCTGTCCTGGCACCTTTGTGTCCAAGCCTCTGACTTTGGAGGAGGAGCAAGGCTTGCAGACCACTTTCCCATAGGACTGAATGCATTTTTTCCCACACTTTACTGGTTTCAAGATGAAGTTTGAAAAGTTTAAGAATGTGATCTGGATAAATACAAGCTTCCTCCTTCATGCACCATTGAGCTGCTTGTTACAATAATATCTTGTTTGAATTTGGGGCCCAGCTGCACTACGTTTACTCGTGATTCCAGTACCTAGTCCATGAGCAGAATGAGGGCAGTGATTTTGGTTTGATGATGCAATCTGCACTCACCTGCTTGAAATAGACTTCAGACCCCATTTATTTCTTAGACTGTAAGTGTTGTTGCTAGGGAGGCACTCAGAAAAACATCACCCCACTACCATCTTAATACTTCCAGAACTCCAAGGAGTGGCTGCAACATGCACCTTAGGATATGCAGTTCACTGCCTGAGATTTCCTTCCCTGTTTCCCTCCCTCCTTTTTCTTCCTTGGGTATAGTCCCTTCCTTCTTACTCTATAAGAGTTCAGGGTTGTTCTAGGGAAGCAAGAGAGCTATTTTATCCTTGTATCTATAGCAAGGTGAAACATCTCTTTTCTGCATGTCTTTCCCTCAGCCCTATTGGCGAAGTCTTCCGTGCACGCTTGAGACAGTTCCCCTCTCTTGTGAACTGCTGCACCATCGACTGGTTTAACGAGTGGCCTGCTGAAGCCCTGCAGTGTGTTGCCTCCTCTTTCTTGCAAGAGATCCCCCATCTTGGTGCCAGTCCTGAAGGTGTCGGTGGGATGGTAGGTGCCATGCGCAAAACACAGCTCCCGTAGGCTCAGTGTGCCATGTCTCTAGATGCTGATGTAGGACACACTTGCAGAAAGGTCCTACCTTGTAGCAGGAATGCTTCATGGCAGGATCATTGAAATATGGAACTGATTAGCTTTTGTATGCCTTGAATGGCCCTCTCCATTTGTCTCCTCCTCTCTGTGTGGCATTGAAGCCCACATGCATATATAAGCTCTGCTGTGACAGTACACTTAGGCTCTTTGCAACCCCCTTGTGCTCTCTGTGGGCATCACAAACTTGCCAACCACGTATTCAGTGCTCAATAAGAGTGTTTCTTTCCTTGTAGATTCAAGTGTGTGTGGAAATCCATCAGAGCGTGGCAAAGAAGTGCCAAGTGTACTTGGCAGAGCTGGCCAGACACAATTATGTCACTCCCAAGAGCTACCTCGAGTTCCTCAGCATCTTCAGTTCCCTGATTGGAAAGAAGAAGCAGGAACTGAATACAGCCAAGAAAAGGATGAAAAGTGGCCTGGACAAGGTTTGTCCCTCACAGCCAGGAGGGCTTTGAGCTCTCCCCCTCCCTTATCTGCTCTGAGCAGGGTATAACAGCAAAAAAACTCATGCTAAAGCAAATGGGAACCATGCCATCTGCCAGAGCCAGTCTTTCTGATTGTCTGAGTCTGTAACAGTTCTGAAAAAATGGTGGTCCTCAGTCTTTGGGGAACCACAGACATCTCTGACTCATCTCTCTCAGGATGTTCCTTATTAACCTTTTAATTGAAAGCCCTGTAACAGATAGAGAGCTGGGGTTGTTCAGCCTAGAGAAGAGCAGCCTCCCAGTACTGAAAGGGGCTGCAGAAAGGTGTTGAGGGGGTCTGTATCAGGGAGGGCAGGGATAGGACAAGGGGAAACAGTTTTAAGCTGAAAGAGGGAAGATTCAGAAGAAACGTTAGGTAGAAATATTTTCCTGTGAGGGTGGGGAGGCCCTGTCCCAGGTTGCCCAGGGAGGTCGTGGCTGCTCCATCTGTTCAAGGCCAGGCTGGATGAGGCCTTGAGCCCCCTGATCCAGTGGGAGGTGTCCCTGCACGGGATTGGAAGCAGATGGGCTTTGAGATCCCTTCCAACCCAAACCATTCCATGATTTTATGACTTGTGGCCATGAGTTTATGAAGTGACACCCGTCCCATGCAGGCAGCGTTAGGCACTGCTGTTTATGACCACAGCACAGTGCCAGACTGGTGCTCGAGCAGGGACCAGGGCAAGACCTGCTGCCTGACAGCGTGCAAAAAGCACCCACCAGGGCAGCTCAGCCCTTCCCTGGGGCTTCCCATGGCTGCATGCCACGCACTTCACTCTGCTCTGCTCCCCCAGCTCCTGCAAACGGCGGAGGATGTAGCAAGGATGCAGGAGGAGCTGGAGTCCGCCCGCCCTCTTCTGGCGCAGGCAGCCAAGGACACGGTGGCGACCATGGAGCAACTGCAGGTACTGCTGCGGGACAGCCCCGCACGCTGAGTCTGGCTGCTCGGGTTGGACACGAGGGGTTGTATGAAATCCTGCTTGATCTGGCAGGAAAAGGGCTCCAGATGAACAGAAACGCAGAACAACAATTCCAGCAAGAGTGGCTCCTGGTGGGGTCCCTGCTCTGCTGGTGGGGAGTGGCAGTCCCAACCTCCCGGCCACTTGCCAACGAGGCGATGGCTCACGTGGCCCTGACTGGAACCACAGCCCAAGGGGTCGGGCAGCCAACTGCCGGCTCCTTTTCCTCTCTGGTTTCTGTCCTTGCAAGCACAGACCAGGAACACTACTAACACAGTCCTCAGGTGGCCCGAGAGGCTCTAAACCCAGATTATTGTTGCTAAAAGGGATCCTCCCCCCACATCCCATCCCCAGGAAGCTGATCCCGCTGCAGCTGCCCTCAGGGGTCACCACACACAGGCACTTGTGCCACTGCAGAAGGGGGAACTGTCCTGTGTTGGCTGTCACTACCTTCCCTCCTCCTTGTGTTCCTCCCTGCCTGTCTCCTGCTGTGGCATGGCCAGACTGAGACAGAGGGAAGAGAGACACTGACGCCGTACAGCTCTGCATGCAGAGGGGAAGGTCTTCAATTTCCCATGTTCCTACATAGGAGATAAAAACTTGGCTATATTCCACTTTCCCTTTTTGCCTCCTGATAGTGTTTTAACCCTGGGGGTAGGCAGAAGTGACAGTTCTAGAAACAAACCCCCCAGCATATCTCCCTATGCATTTGTGTCCTTGTGCATCCTCTCCCTGCGCCAAAGGGGTAAAAATGGGTAGAGCAGCCAGTTCCTGCAGGACTAACACAATTCCAGGCACAACCAGAGTTGGAGCTTGTGGATGAGCTCTACAGGCTGGCAAAAACATCCTGTTGGGGTGACGTGGAAGGGGATCCCCCTCCAGCAGTTAGATCGGAGCATGTCTGCTGGAAGAGCACAGATGACCTGCCAGGAGAACTGTGATGCTTACCTAGCAGTGCAGGGCCAAGCCAAAGGGGTGCAAGGGCTCCTGTGTGCTTCTCAGGCAGTCTCTGGTGTTGCAGGTGGACACAGCTGTGGCTGAAGAGACAAGAAGTGCTGTGCAGGCTGAGGAGATGAAGGCTAAGGCAAAAGCTCAGACAGCCCAAGCCATTGCAGACGATGCTCAGAAGGACTTGGATGAAGTCCTCCCAGGCCTGGATGCTGCTCTTGCCAGTCTGAGGAACCTCAACAAAAGTGATGTTTCAGAGGTAACTGGGTTGAGGGGGAGGCTGGCAGAGCTGGGTCTGGTCCTAGACAATCTCTCACTTTGCAGCAGATCCCCTTCTGTAGGGTTACAGCATCCCCAGCCTTTTCCAGCATCTCTGGGCTCGCTCTCAGCTTCACTCCTTCAGAAGAAAAGGGTTTTGAAGGGCAGAGAGGCAGCAAGTGGCTCCTGGGCATTCCTACACGTTGCTTCCAGCTTGTGCCAGAGAGGGTGTTGAGGAGGGTTCACCCCCTGGGGCCTTATCTGTGGGGCAGGTGGCAGTGCCACAATGCAGCCACAGGTGTTGACTGCTCAGCACAAGGACAGGTCCAGCAGGCTCTTGTGAAAGGGGCTCCACCACAGGCAGAGAAGAGGTGACAATGGCTGATGGGCTGACTCCAAGGAATACTGGCTTGAAATAGGATCTTTGGAGCAAGGAGGGTGATTCTGGGCCTGGTGAGTGTCACAGCCTATAGCCAAGAGTGCAAACTCAACAAGGACAAGATTAGGATGCAAGAGCTGAGGGGTGTGGGAGAACAATCAGGCTTATTGCTCTGCAACTGTGAATAACAGACCTTTTTATTCCCCACAAAGCATACAAAACTCCTGTCCCCAAAAGGTGGGAAAAGACACAGACAAGTGTCCCGTTGACCCCAGCACCCATCTTCTGGTAGAGCTGGCGTGAAAAGTCTTCTGTCTGTACGAGATTTTCAAGGCCAACTCACTTGATGCATCAATTTCTTACAATCATCTAACCCACTCCCCAGCTTTGGGAAACTCTTCAGTTAAGGAATAAGCTCCTGCTTCTTTGAAGCCCAGCTGCTGGGCCATGACCCAAGTAACCCACCACTGGAGCTGGGACCACCAGAGTTCTCTCCCAGTCCAGGATTAATGACTCAGCCCAACTCTATGGCAGGAGGCAAGCACCCCTTTGACCTACTCCTTTTCGTAGGGCAGCTCCATCAGTGGTCCCTGGGGGGAAGCCAACACCTGCTTCTCCAGCTCCTCCACCACCTCTCTCAGCCGATCCTCATTGCAGTAAAAATACACGTACAGGTTGTGCTTCGTCTGCAGGATGGGGTTCTCCAGAGCCCTGCGCTTGACCTTCAAGTCACTGAGGAGGTCTGTCAGCTTTTGGTAGAGGTCATCCTCCAGGGTGGTCACTTGCTGCATCAGCGTTGTGATCTCCTGAGGGGCAGAGCCCAAATGTACGTGAATACGCAGGAAGAGGGGGAATTTCCTCCCACCTATGGAACAGCTCAACCCACAAACAACCCATCTGGCTCTGGCCTCCAAACACGTCCAGTGCAAGGAATGGAGGTGGCTTACAGGGCTGCCTTGGCTAGGGCATCCCAATCTCTGCCTCACTGGTCAGCTTTTGGGACAGGATAAGGATCAGGCTAACTAACCTCCTCTCCCTCTGTGGGCTGAGAGGCAGCAAGTTCTCTCCCCTGCACCCTGTGAGGATGTGACTCCCAACCCCGTGCCACCCAGCAAGGCCTAATGAAGCAGGAGGACTTTCTTACTGGAGAGGAGAGCTGCAGCTGGTTGGAGCTGTCGTACAGCTGCTGGTAGAGTGCCTTCATGGAGGACTCCAGGTCAGGGAGCTGGGACACAGGGGCTGCCAGCTGCGCTTCCAGCACCTTCTTCTCCTGAACCAGCTGGGAGCACTGGGCTGCTAAGGCCTCATAGCTACAGAAGAGGTGCTTCTCTTGATCTTGCCCCACCAGCATGTCCCAGAGTCTGCAAGAGGGGACAGCCACCCAGAGCTGAGCACTGCACCAGCACTGAGGAAAAACAGCTCAGGGGACATTGTGCACTGTGGGACTGGGGTGCAGGCGTACGTGGGGTAGCAATGAGAGGACAGCTGCTCCTGGTGAGCAGCCCAGGACTTGGAGATCTGGAAAGAGCACCATAAAGGACCAGTCAGGAACTTTTTGCTGGTAGACACCAGCACCAGCTCCTCCAGAGCTGTGCAGGGAGGACTGAGAAGCCCCTGTCAGTGCAGGACACTTCCTTCAGGTCCAGCTCTCCTTCTCCCCAGCTGAAGTCTTGCCTCTATACCCTCCACCTTCACATCCTAGGAAGATCTCTATTCTCTGTACTCATTCCCTTCTCCAAGCCCATGCTTTCCTGCACCAGTGCTAGCAAGCCAGGAAGAAGCAGATGCCATCTTCTGGGGAATTTTACCCCACTGTGGAATCAGGGTGGCTCTGCACTGGCTAAAGAGACTGCCTGGTAGCTTGGGTCTGACACATGCCTCAACTTCCCATGCCACCTCCTCCACATCTGGTTTGTTCCTCACTCACACACAGGCCCTTACCGTGCAGCAGAGAGGTCTGTGGGATCTATCCATCTGCGTGGACAACCATTCTGGGAGGAGCTGGCGTCTTTGAAATAGTGCTGCAGCTCCTGCAGTGTGGTCTGGAATTCCTTCATGGCAGTTTCCATCTCCCTCAGCAGAGCAGCCTTCTGGTCCAGCTGCTTCCCCTCCCGTTTCAGCTGGAGTTCCAGCAGCTGCAGGCGGCTCTGCTGGTTTGCCAGCCCCGCAGCCACCTCCTCCTGCCTCCTGGCAATGTCCTGCAGGTGGGCATCTTCCAGGCTGAGCTGTGCCTGCAGGATGGGCAGGGTAGAGCAGCGGGCCTCTGCCCTCAGCAGGGGTGGCAGCTGGTGGGTCAGGGTCTGCGTGATGTGGCAGCGCAGGGTGTGAAGCTTTTTCTGCAGCGTGGGAGCCTGACACCGGAGCTCCACCACGACTTTGTGCTGTGCAGGGCAAAGACAAGACAGGCTGGGGTCAGGGTGCACCACTAGCACTGCCTGGCTCTGCCACCCCCTCCTGGCACCTCAGCCGTGCTCCAGCGTTTGTGGGACTGCCCACTGCACGAGCAGACCCTGCCACAAGGAATGGTGAAGGAAAGAGAGCATTGGCACTACCTGGTTCTCCTCCAGAGCTTCCAGAGTCCTCTGGGCCCACTCCAGCACAGCACAATGGCCTTGCACTTTGGCTGACATGACTAGAGCCTCCCTCTGGGCACAGATATGTGCTTTCTCTATCCTGCTCAGCTCCTTCCAGTAGCTGTCTTTGTCCTCCAGTAGCTCATCTCCATCAGTCCCAAGGCTTTCCAGCATTGTTGTTCGCTTGACATCTGTTCTGTCTGCGACTTCCTGGTTGCCATCCATCCCCTCCTCATCTCCCGTGCTCAACACCTCTGTCCCATTCCTCCTCTCCACTAGCACCTCTGTCCTTGAAGCTTGGTCCTGTATTCCCTGACTTGGTGTCATACCCTGTCTTGTCTTTCCACCCTCTGGATAAGGAGCTCCTTCTCTTCCTTCCAGTAGCTCCCAGGCTGAGTCTGTCTGCATCCCAGCCTCCAGCGTTTCCTCCAGGCTCTTCTGTCCCTGTGTTCTTGCTCCCTGAGCATCTGGAGCCTGGATGGTCCCTGGTAGGTCTTGCTGGATGTACCCCTCAAGCACATCAGTGGTCAGTTGTTCTACCTCCATGTAAGGGCCGAGATCCAGCTCGCACAGTAGTGCCAGAGACCGGCCTTGCCCCGCGTCCCTGTGCCTCTCTGCCAGCTGCTTTGCAGCCTTGTTGATCTGGCTCAGGACAGCACAGGTATGACAAATCTTCTCGTCCAGGTCCATCTGAGCCTTCCTCAAGTCCTGCTGCACCACTTTCTCCTTCTCCTCCAAATCCCTCAGCTCCTGCTGCAGGCTGGCTGCACAAACCTGCAGCCTGTTGTACCGCCAGAGCAGGTGGTTATGATGGTCCTTCAGCTCCTGGAGCTCCTGCTGCAGGGCCTCCAGAGAGGGACCCTCGTCATCTGGTATCATGGTTGGGAGCTGTGGGACTTGGTGGCACATCTGCAATGCCTTCTCGAGGGCTTCACCTTCCAGGATGGGTTTGCCTGCAGCCAGCAGGGCTTCGTAGGCCTTCACCTCATCTGGGCTCAGCACGTTCTCCTCAGTCACCGTGCTGCAGAACCACTCAAGGAACTGCTTTGTCTGAGGGCAGTCAAAGAGCCAATCAAAGTCCTTCTCACAGAGGGTGTCTGCATGGGGGTAGAACAGCCTCAGCATCGCTACAAACTCTGCACTTCTGTTAACTGTGTCCAGTAGGAAGACGTGGGAGTGTCTCTGGCTGAACATGGCAAGGATGGTCAACACTAGAAGGAACAAATCAGGGGTCACCCTTAAGGGTCCTGACACCCACAGCCACCTCAAGGGTGTTGCAGCAGCACTCGTAGCTGCCCACTTGAGGAAGGGCTTTAAGCAGAGTCTCCCCAGGTGTTCCACACCAGCTCAGGAGGTGCAGGGTTGCTACAGTGGGTATGAGACAAAGCCCACAGAGCGAAGGAGAAAGCCTGTCCGTGCCCCACTTCCATACAGCCTCCTTCCCAAGGCCATACAGATCCACCTCCTTTGCCAAGGTATCCTCAGCCTCTAAGAGATACCTACCAGAGCATGAGGGCAGGCTTTTTTCAGCCTACCTATAGCTTGCTCCGTGCCCTTTCTGATAACTAGCTTTCCTGTTGGATACCTCTCTCCTTCCAGCCTGTGCTCTGCATCCTCTAGATGTCCTCCTCTGGTCCCAGTCTCCCCAGGATTAGCACCCTGTCTCACCAAGATCCAAGCCACTGTCTCTGTTTGGTTTTTGCAGGTACGAGCACTGCAGCGGCCTCCCCTCGGTGTGAAGATGGTGATTGAAGCTGTCTGCATTATGAAAGGAGTCAAGCCCAGAAGGGTGGCAGGAGAAAAGCTGGGCACCAAGGTGGATGACTACTGGGAACCAGGCAGGGCCCTTCTCCAGGACCCAGGGAGGTTCCTGGACAGCCTGTTTAAGTATGATAAGGTAAGAGGTGGCAGAGCGTGGCTGTGACCAGGGATCAGGCCTTGCCTTACAGAGATACTTCTCAAAGCAATGAAGCTTAAAGCTCTTTGTGGGCAACACCCTTCAGCAGCACAGAGAATTCAGATGTATTTGTCCTGGAAGTCCTCAGATCAACTGGCTGTGCTTGATTGCCTTGGGCAATGGGACCCAAGAAGCACAAGTCCTCCCCTCTGTCCTTCTGCTCTGTCATGTGGAGGAGCTGGATAGAAGTGGTGTTGGAAGGGATTTACCCAGTCCCACGGCTGTGCCTCCCAGGCCTCAACAAGCAGTAATTTGTTTCCTGTTTCTCCATTGCAATGCCTTAACTCTGCCAGGGCAGGGGACAGGCTGCAGCCACCAGGGGAAGCCCTTTGAGACCCTCCTCAGTCAGATCTCTGACACCCTTATCACCCATCTCCGTTCTCTCCCACCATTCCTTGCAGGACAATATTTCAGACACTGTGATCAAGGCCATCCAGCCCTACATTGACAGCGAGGAGTTTCAGCCAGCTGCAATTGCCAAGGTCTCCAAGGCTTGCACCTCCATCTGCC
The DNA here is from genome assembly GCA_033558185.1 of Dromococcyx pavoninus. NCBI lineage: Eukaryota > Metazoa > Chordata > Aves > Cuculiformes > Neomorphidae > Dromococcyx > Dromococcyx pavoninus. The sequence goes on along the minus strand of JAUMJL010000989.1, from coordinate 73,541 downwards.
AGTGGGTCCGTGCCATGCACAGGTACCACTTTGCAGCCAAGATCGTGGAGCCCAAGCGGGTGAGAGACAGTGTGACCTGATCGCTGTAGGTGCTGGGGAGCTCTGTACTAGAAACCTCCTTCTGCAAGGAGGTGCTGGGAGCCACCGTGTTCTGCAGGTCAGGACTTAATGTTCACACCAAGCCTTGGAAGAGCCAAAGCCCCAAAACTTGTTGACATAATCAAGGGGAATAAATAAGCCTAGAATATGCTGGGACAGAGCGATACCTTGTTCTTTGTGCTGAGTTCCTGGCTCAGCAGAAACTGTACTTACAGAAGCATTCCCACATCTCACTACTGTTTCAGCCTTAATCCCCTCCAAGCTTAGCTATTTCTTTATTATATTTTGGGGCGAGTGGAGGAACCATTCCTCCAGTGGGCAACATCCTGAGCTCCTGTAAGCTAGCACAGGCTCTTGGCCTTTTTGGAGCTATGCAGAAGTGCCCTCCTTACCCCTACTTCTACTCCTGGGCTTGCAGAGCATCCCCCTGGAGTTAGGCAGGTCAGCATATGTCATACAGGGAAGGATCTCAATATGAGCTAGGATGTTCATGGAAAAACAACTCTTGCTCCAAGACCTCTGGCTTTTTTGGGGAAAAACTGGCCATGTGCTCAAAATACCCACTGTCTCCTTGTGCATCTCCCCAGCGAGCCTGGAAGGAGGCAGAAGAGGACCTGCTCGCCACTCAGCAGGTCCTTCAGGAAGCTAAGGATCGCCTGAGTGAGGTTGAAAGTGGCATTGCCGTGCTGCAAGCCAAATACAAGAGCTGCCTAAATGAGAAGGAGGAGCTGGAGATGAAGTGTGAGCAGTGTCAGCAGAGACTGGGCCGCGCCAACACGGTAAGGGACAAAGCTGGGTTCTGCCTGCTTACACGAGACAATGGTTTCGGGTTAAGGAGTGCGGTGGTGGAAACCATTATGTGTCTGCAACTCAACAATCCAAGGCTGAAACCAGATCTCATAGCACAACGTGACTGAGGGAGCCAATCTAGCCAGGCACTGGTGTGAAAGGCTGCTGTCCTCCACTGCACACCTTGTTCAGCCAGCAGTGGGTCTCTGGGACAGCTGAGAGCAGCCCAGTAACCCCAAGATCAAGTGCTCAAAGCTCGGGGCAGAATTTTGGGTGTGCAGGGGCCACTGTGCAACCTCTGGTCACCTGCAGCATTACCCAGAGAGCAGCAGGCCTGGGGCACAGACAGACCACCCAGCAGGTCTCACACATGCAACTTATCCCACAGCTTATAAACAGCCTGGCTGACGAGAAGCTGCGCTGGCAGGACACTGCAGAGGACCTGGATTACAAGATCAACAGCATCACTGGGGACATGCTGGTTGCAGCTGGCTTTGTGGCCTACCTGGGCCCTTTTACAGTAAGTGTGTGATGCTCCCTGCAAGGGCCTTGCTTAGCTGCTCTGCTCTCCTGGCCTCTTGCTGGGAGAAAGGAACACGGCAAAAGGGTGCAAGATCCCCTCTGGATCCCTCTCTGTTTGTGCCAAAGGCTGCACGTGGTCCCATTTGAACGGGAACAGGGAGGGGTTGGGATGATCACGGCACACTGGCTGCAGGTAAAAGAAAGGCTGTGATGGTGCTTCTCGTGGCAGGGAGACTACCGTGTGGCACTGTGCAAGGAGTGGCTGAGGCAGCTGGCAGAGAACAGCATTCCTCACACCAAGGAGCCAAACCTGATCAGCACCCTTGGAGACCCTGTGGAAATCCACTCCTGGCAGGCAAGTTGCAGAAAACCCCAGCAATTCAGGCTGAAAGTGCCTCAGGCAAAGGCTAAAACACTCTGCTCACCTCTCACGAGGATCACCTGTGCCAAAGGACAAGCCCAAACCAAACAGCTCAATAATGACCAAGCACCTCTGTGGTGCAGAGTTGGAATTGCTACTGGGGCTCCTTGCACTACGAGCAGGAGAGGACCTGGCAGCATCCAGGGTGGCAAAAGCAACTCTGAGGGCATCAGCCTCGACCCATAGGGCTTCCCATTTACAAACCTCAGGCTGAGAGCAAAGCTCTGGCCGTAGCCTATCCAAGCCTAACTCTGCCAGCACAGCTGTGTTCCATGGCTCAGCTGCTTTCAGAGATGCCCTCACACCATCCCCTGCCTACCACAGGGGGTCCACACAGGGACCAGGGCAGCAAGGGCTTCTCTCTGGTCAGCTGTACTGTGTTATCAGGTGCTCCAACAGCTTTTTCTGCCCCATCAGATTGCTGGATTACCCAATGACACTGTGTCTGTGGAGAATGGAATAATAACACAGTTCTCCCAGCGCTGGACTCACTACATAGATCCCCAAGGACAAGCAAACAAATGGATCAAGAGTCTGGTAAGAGCTGTGGGGAGGAAAGCCAGGTCTGCTACAGTAGCAGCTTTCTGTTAGGAGTTGCATGGAGCAGCCTCAGTCTTTGTGCTCCAGAGCTTCAAGATCACCCACTGCCCCAGCCCAGGCTCCCCCAGCACCAGACAAGTTCCACATCCGTATCCGCCCAGGAAGACTTCCCTGCTTGAGGAAATCAGCACAGAACACGAGCAGAGCCACCACAAGCAAGTGGGGCATCACGTTCCCATTCTGGCTCCCCACTAACATTCTTGGGTTCTTACATCCTTCACCACACCCTAAAACAACATCTCCCATAACACCCTTTAGCATCCCTAGGACAGGAGGGATCAGGGCAGCATTACCTGGCTAGCAAGCACAGTTCTTGCTGCTGGAGCTCTAGGAACACAGACCACCACCTCTTCTCTCCCAGGAGAGAGCCACTCGCTGCCCTTTTGAAGAATCAGCTGGGAGGCTGGGTCAGCTGCTCCTGTTTTGCTCCTTGAAGGCTTTTCCCCACCCATCTGCTCTTACTTTGAAGCAAACAAGCTCTGAGTTACCAGGACTCCCCAGGGACACAGCTCTTTGGAGGGCCTTTTCCCCACTCCCACACTTCCTGTGGCCTCCTTGGACTGTCTCTAGTGCCTGGTGACACGGACTAACCCTGCCAACATAGCCACAACCCAGCTCAGCAGGAAAAGATACTATTTTTGGTGCTCTTGGGGGCTAAATCAGCCCAGTGAGAGGTGTACCAAGCACCAGAGCTGGATGTGAAGGTGGGCAGGACACCACAGGGACCCTGCCCTCTTCTGCTGCCTTTCAGGAGAAGGTGAACAGCCTGGAGGTGGCCAAACTGAGTGACCAGGACTTCCTCAGCAGTCTGGAAAATGCCATTACCTTTGGGAAGCCCTTCCTGCTGGAGAATGTCGGCGAGGAGTTGGATCCGGCCCTTGAGCCCGTCCTGCTGAAACAGGTTGTGTGTCTCACCTTGGCCAGGAGGGCAGTGGGTACCTGGCTGGGCTGGGAGGGGGGTATCTGGTTGGGGTGTGGTGGGTTTGCAGGTCTCTCTGGGCAGGCAGCACTCACGTGGATGCTGCCTCTTCTGTGCTCATCTGTCTTGGCCAGGGCTGCAACGTGTTGGTGGCCTCCACCACACCCCAGTCTGCTGCCAGCAGGGTCAGGGAATACAGAGGCTGCATTCAGGTTCAGGCCTTCAGGTCTGCTGGGCAGCTTTGAGCTCCTCTGTCCACAGAGTCTTCAGGCTCTCTTCTCACAGCGGAGTGCAGGGCACCACAGGATGCATTCCCTCACAAGAGGGAGCCATCCCAGCCTTCCTGCGTTTGTCCTTCTCTGGTACAGACCTACAGACAGCAAGGCAACACCGTGCTGAAGCTGGGGGACACGGTGATCCCCTACCATGATGATTTCAAGATGTACATCACCACCAACCTGCCCAACCCTCACTACAGCCCGGAGATTTCCACAAAGCTCACCCTCATCAACTTCACCCTCTCGCCCAGGTACCTGCTTATTCCTTCCCTGCCCGTGCTGCTCAGCCTCGTTCCTCACAGTCCTCAAACATTCAGGACTGTTGCACCCACCCTCACCTCCGTGGCTTTTCTTGTAGTGGTTTGGAAGACCAGCTGCTGGGACAAGTGGTGGCTGCAGAGCGGCCTGACTTAGAAGCAGCTAGAAACCAGCTAATTGTTAGGAATGCTGAGATGCATCAGGAGCTGAAGAAGATAGAGGACCAGATCCTGTATCAGCTCAGCACTTCTGAAGGAAACCCTGTGGATGACTTGGAGCTCATTAAAGTGCTGGAGGCATCCAAGCTCAAGGCAGGGGAGATCCAGGTGAGAGGTGGAGGTTCTGTCCCCCTGCAGGTGCGCATCCCCTGCCAGCACTGCACTAACCATGACATCTCTTCTGTCCCCCAGGCCAAGGTAAAGGTGGCAGAGCAGACAGAGGAGGGCATCAACATCACCCGCCTGCAGTATGTGCCCGTGGCCATCCGCTCGCAGATCCTCTACTTCTGTGTGTCAGACCTGGCCAAAGTGGACCCCATGTACCAGTACTCACTGGAGTGGTTCCTCAACATCTTCCTAATGGGGATCACTAACTCTGAGAAAGCAGGTGCTTGCCTGGGACAGCCCCCTCCCATCCCCTTCCTTACTCCATGTTCCTAGTGTGGTGGCAGCAGAAGCCAGGACACCTGCAGGGCCAGGGCACACCTGCCTGCTTACGTTGTCTCTGTGTGGTCCAGAGCTGCCCCTGGCTGTGTCCCCACAAGGGAAGGGAAGATCCTGGCTCAACCTGCCCTCTGCTTCTCTGCTGCCCTGTCTGGCCAGGTGGGAGGGACGTTGGTGCCAGGGCACAGGCAAGGTACACACCATCCTGGCAGTGCTGTGGCTTTGCTTGTCCCAAGGTCACAGGAGTGGAGCAGAGGTGCTTCTGCCGGGCTGGTGGGGGGTTCTCTGCACCCAGCAGCACCTGTGAGCCAGGATGGGGGTGGCTGGGCCTGTGTGGGCTGCTGTGGGAGCTCCCTCCCAGTGCGGGGACACTGTTTTCTTCTGTGTGCCGAGTCTCCCAGCCTTGTGCTTTCTCAGGGGTTTCTGTACCATGACCAGGATGGCATCTGCTCTGCCTGTGTCCTGGCCCTGGTGTCTATCCCACCTGGTCAGACAGGGCAGCAGCACCTCTTCTTCCTGAGAAGGGTGTGAGCGTGCCTCCTGACCAAACTGGCATGGAGAGCACCCACCACAGCACCCAGCACCCTTGTCTGATCAATACTTTTCTTTTCAGACACTGTGAAGGAGCGGGTCGCAAACATCAACAACTACATCACCTTCAGTCTCTACTGCAACGTGTGCAGGAGCCTCTTTGAGAAGCACAAGCTCATGTTTGCCTTCCTGGTTTGCATCCGGATTCTGATGAACGATGGGCAGATCCATATGGTGAGCAAGTCCTTGGTCCTTCGATGGGAGCAATTAAAGCCCAGCCTTTCCTACAGGAAAGCTGGGGAGGGGCTTGTTGCAAGGGCTTGTAGTGATAGGATGAGGGGGAATGGCTTTAAATTGGAAAGGGGAAGATTTAGATTGGACATTAGGAAGAAATTCTTCATGATGAAGGTGGGGAGGCCCTGGCACAGGTTGCCCAGAGCAGTGGTGACTGCCCCATTCCTGGAGCTGTTCAAGGCCAGGTTGGATGGGGCTTTGAGCATCCGGATCCAGTGGGAGGTGTCCCTGCCCATGGCAGGGGGGTGGGAACTGGGTGGGCTTTGATGTCCCAACCCAAACCATTTCAGTCCCCTTCAATATCATAGAACCATAGCATTGCTTGGCTGAAAAAGACCTTTGAGATCGAGTCCAATCGTGCCAGGGTGGGAAGGGAGAATTGTTCCCTAGGGCTGGGCTCAGGCTGGTGGGCAAACCTGGGGCCTCTCCCTGGGATCTCAAACCTTATCCTGTGTCCATATGTGAAGCTGCTCAGCCTGAATCAGCTGCGGCTTTGAGTTTGTTGCCAGACTGGTGCAAAGTTTACCAAGTTCCAAGGGACCAGGCAGGGATTAGAAAGGCAGCTGAAAGCAATGTTGATATCACCAGGCCCTCCAGTTTACGTACTCCTCCACCCACACATCTGGCAGGAGAGGCAGCCAGAAGGTTACTACAGGATTTTACTCAGATACAGCACAAACCCGTGTCCCTCAGGCCCAGGCAGGTGGGCTACAATCCATCTCCACATCCTGTCCTGTTCCCAGGAGGAGTGGAGGTACCTGCTGTCAGGAGGGACCGTAAAGGAGATGCGGGAGAACCCAGCTCCGGCCTGGCTGTACGAGAGAGCGTGGGGAGACATCCTGGCCTTGAGCAACCTGAAGAACTTCTCTGACTTCGCTGATGATTTTGTAGCCAACCTGGCAGGGTTCAGGACCATTTTTGACAGCTCCAAGCCTCACAGGCAAGTGTCCCCTGCTTTGTTGGCTTAGCTGTACTGCACCCAGCAGGTAACTGCATTCCTGGAAGAGCACGAGGAGCCAGCACAGCCCCAGAGCTGGCTCTGCTCACAATGCTGTCCCACGCCTTGTCTCCTCAGAGGTGGCCCTTGCCCCTTCATGTTGCTTCCCCAAGGCAAAGCCACCCCATACCTTAGCCCAGCAGCACTTGGTGCTTCCCCACTGGAAGGAGCTCTGGCTTTGCCTGCTGATGGTTTCCGAACTATGGACGACTTCAGCCAAGTGACTGGGAGGTCCTTGTCTCTTCTAGAACCCCAGTGGCTGTGTGCAGGCAGCTTGGGTGCTTCCTGGGGAGCTGCAGGGTCTGGCACATCCCCCTAAAATGCACTTAAATTGCTTTGCAGAGAGCCCCTGCCTGGGAAGTGGGAGGCTCAGCTTGATGCCTTCCAGAAGCTGCTGGTCCTGCGGTGCCTGCGGGGAGACAAGATCACCAATGCCATGCAGGACTTTGTGGCACTGAAACTGGATCGGCGCTTCATTGAGCCCCAGGTAACCAGGCAAAAGGAAGCTCTGCTGGGGCAGGAGTGGATCAGGAGGCCTCGAGCTCGCTGTGGATGGGCTGTCAGCATTTTCCAATTGCAGTGAGGGTGCCCATTTGTCTCCCCAGCTGCAGAAAAGGGCTGCACCAACTGTCATCACAGCTGGGGTAACACGTCTTGAGTGAGGGGTGTCCTACCTATTGTCCATCAGTTAACTGGCACTAGGAGGGAGCAGATAGTGGAGGTGTGTAAGGGAAGAGTCTGACAAATGGGAAGGTGGTTACTGCTGTGATCTAGAGGAGAGCTGTACCAGTCCCTCATTCAACACATTTCTGGCCTTGGCATCCAAGAGCACACTGGTGCCTTGGAGAGGAGCTGGAGGCCAGGCAGGGCGAGGAGAGGCAGCGTGTGGTGACACTAAGGCACCTCCACTCTGACCAACCTTCTGTGTTACAGACCACTGACCTCTCCGTCGTGTTCAGAGAGTCCACGGCCACCACCCCGCTGGTGTTTGTCCTGTCCCCTGGCACTGACCCAGCTGCTGACCTCTACAAGTTTGCTGAAGAAATGAGGTTCTCTAAAAACCTCTCTGCCATTTCTCTGGGCCAAGGCCAGGTAAGCTGCTGGTGCTGGCCTGGGGCAGCACTGTGCTGCTGTCACTCCCAACCATCTCATCTAGCTCCAAGGAGGTCGAACGCCCTTACAGCACAGTGAAAACACCCTCTTGTCTCAAGGCCCTCCATCCCTGGTTCTTCCATTCCCTCCACCCTCGGACCCACAGGCTTGCAAAACTGTGAAAGGGCCCTTCTGTACCATCAGACAGTGAAGAGCCAGTTGAGCCCTGAGCCCAAAGCCAGGCTGTAGCTCTGGGAAGTGGTCCCTCCACCCAGCAGCTGTCTCCCTGTCCAGCTCAGCAGTTCACAACCCATGACCGACCGGGGTGTCTGAGCTATTCTCATCTGTCTCCTCAGGGCCCCCGTGCTGAAGCCATGATGCAAAGTGCCATGGAGCAGGGCAACTGGATCTTCTTCCAGAACTGCCACCTGGCCCCCAGTTGGATGCCTTCACTGGAAAGACTCATCGAGGGCATTGACCCCAGCAAGGTGAGCTGTTTCGCTGAGCAGCCTGACAGGCTTCTGGAAGGAGCCCAGACCTAGCTCCATCCCATCCACAGCTTCGCCATGAAACCAGAGGGTCAGTGCAGGAGCAGCAGCAGAGGCTCTGCCTGCACCCTCTGAGTGTTTGCTGCCTTCTGGGTTTCCAGGTGCATCAGGACTTCCGCCTCTGGCTCACCAGTCTACCAAGCAACCGCTTTCCCGTGTCCATCCTCCAGAATGGCTCCAAGATGACCATCGAGCCCCCCCGTGGGGTCAAGGCCAACCTGCTCAAGTCCTACCTTAGTTTCAGTGATGACTTCTTGAATTCTTGCTCCAAGGTAAGACCCAGGTTGTGATTTGGTTTGCTGCCCCCCTACCTGTGCCTGCTCCAGTCTCTGCTCTCCACCTGGATGCTACTCCTCTCCGGGCATAGATCTGCGTCTCCACTAGAGCTCTCATGTCCTGGAAGTGAGCTGGTGGTATTTCTCATGAGCCTGCACCTACTCTGTGATGAGCCAATTGGAAGTTTCATTTTGAGGTCCAAAAGCAACAGGATTGCAGAGGATTGCCTTTTGTAAAGCACTTGCAGCTCTCCCTACGCAAGGGAGTGGGCTGCAGCCTTCCACAGCTCAGCAGCCTGGCTGAGGTCTCCACCTCTCCAGGCTCCAGTTGGCACTGTGAGTGGCACATCTGCTCTGCCAGGTCCCAGTAGGAACTTACATCCAAGGAACACCTTCTTGCAGGCTGAGCATCTCTTCTCCCTGCTCTCCTGCCCACAGGTCACAGAGTTTAAATCCTTGTTGCTGTCACTTTGCCTCTTCCACGGGAACATGTTAGAGAGGAGAAAGTTTGGGCCTCTGGGGTTCAACATCCCCTATGAGTTCACAGACGGAGACCTCCGCATCTGCATCAGTCAGCTACAGATGTTCCTGAGCCAATACCCAGCCGTCCCGTACAAGGTGAGCGCGGGAGCTTGGCCCCTCCTGCGGGAGGAACGTGCTCAGGGTGCACGTGTGGGTTGGAAAGCCGTGGTGGGGTCCCTCACAGGTCCTGAACTACACGGCTGGGGAGATCAACTATGGCGGCCGCGTCACTGACGACTGGGACAGGCGCTGCATCATGAGTATTTTGGAAGACTTCTACAAGCCCGAGGTTCTGGTTCCTGAGTTTGCTTATTCGGAATCAGGGATCTACAAGCAGATCAGTTCCTCATCTGACCTCAGTGTAAGTACTCAAGTACCGAACTGGAGCTCATGTATCCATGGGGATCGACACAGTGCAAAGGGGATCCACTCCTCCCTGAAACCCACTGTGTTTCCAGTTCCCTGGGGAAATATAAGTTTATAAGAAGTGGGGATCTTCAGCTGCTTTCAGGAAGCTGCATCTGTTTCAAGCAACAGGGGGAAAATCTTGGTGCACAGGAGGTGCTTGCAGCTATCGCCAGAGTTCCCCAGCTGAAAGATGTTGTAGGTGGAATCATTTTGATATTACAGCAGGAGGCACAGCAGGAAGCTCACTGCCCAGCTGCCCATTCTCATACCATGTGTTTACTTCCACACAAACACAATTTAACTCCTCAGCCAGACCATGAACCATGGCCATGACCTCTGCTCAGCCACCAGACCTGGCACAGAGGAGCTGCCACCGCTCCATCCACTCCACAGCCCAGATCCTGTGCCAGCCAGCATTGCTCAGGGCACACGGAAGCTGTCCCTAAGTCAAAGCTACAAGTTAAGTTTCCTGGCTGTGACAGAACAAGAAGCAGCATAAAAGTCAGATGAATGAATCTCAAACACCAAGATGAGGAATATCCCCCAAGCAAACCTGCAGGTCTGAGATCTGCTGGGTTTAGCTTATGCAGCAACCCTACCTGAGTCATTTCTTTCAGGCCAGACCCACAGCAGTCTGAGGGGCCCCACAGCTTTATGCCTGTGCTCTGTGTGTGTGTGTGTTCCTCCCCAGGGGTACCTGCAGTACATCAGGAGCCTGCCACTGAACGACAGCCCAGAGCTCTTCGGTTTGCACGACAACGCCGACATCACCTTCGCTCAGAACGAGACCTCTGCTCTGCTGGGGGCCATTATTCGGCTGCAGCCCAAGACCTTCACGGTGGGAGGACGCAGCAGGGAAGAGGTGGGTGCCCCAGTGCCCTCAGTGCTCTGGCAGGCAGTGCCTGGGTTGAGCAGCGAGCCAGGTGCCAGCAATGCCATCCAGGTGCCAGCTCTCCCCTTCTCAGCAGTCACAGCTGGGAGGACGCTCACCCATTTGCTGCCTTTCTTCCAGATCGTGGAGGAGACTTCCAATGACATCCTGGCAAAGGTGCCTGCCCCCATGAACCTGCAGGAGGTCATCCACAAGCACCCGCTGCTCTATGAGGAGTCCATGAACACCGTGCTGGTGCAGGAGGTGATCAGGTAAAACCCCTGAGGGAACATGTCCTGGGCCAGAGATGGGCTGGTTCCTTGGGGAACAGCCCAGATGTGGAGGCCCTGCTCCCACCCACCTTTGAGGAACCTCATTGCTGAGCATGGCAGCCACAGCACCAACTGTGTTGTCCCAGCCAGAGCCTTCAGGTGATCCTCATCCTGCTGGGACCCATCAGTGTCTCCATCTGTCAGCAATCCAGGGCCCCAGGGCAGGGCAGGGTGAAGCTATGAGACCTCAATGTGCAGAGATCCAGGCCCTCTCTGACCAGACATGGACAATAAACCACTGCAGAGAGTTGCGCTGATCCCTCTGCTTCTTCTCTGTAGGTACAACAGGCTCCTGGAAGTGATTGCTCAGACACTGAAGGATTTGCTGAAAGCCCTCAAAGGCCTGGTGGTGATGTCCTCTCAGCTGGAGCTGATGGCCAGCAGCTTGTACAACAACACTGTCCCCAAGATGTGGAATGCCAAGGTAAGTGCTCCAGCCAGCCCAGCTGCCCACAGGAGCTCCCCAAACCAGACCAAGCTGACTCTTGCTGCCCCAGTGTGGAGATGTCTCCTGCCTGGTTCAGTTTGGAGTTGTTCCCAGCTCCAGGCTGGATGAATCCCTGGGCTCTGGGGAGCTGTCAGCCATTGGAGCACAAGTTCTAAGGTGTCCTTGCATGTCTTCAGAACTTTCCTCTTTCGGGTGCCCTGCAGGCCTACCCATCGCTGAAGCCCTTGGCCTCCTGGGTGAATGACCTGGTGCAGAGGATTGAATTCCTGCAGAAATGGATCAGCCACGGGCCCCCCTCTGTGTTCTGGATCAGTGGGTTCTTCTTCCCCCAGGCCTTCCTCACAGGGACACTGCAGAACTTTGCCAGGAAATCAGTCATCTCCATCGACACGATCTCATTTAGCTTCCAGGTGAGAAAATCAGCCAGAGGCTCTGGATTTCTCTAGATCCTTTTAGACTCCGCTGCAAGAATCAGCAGCAGTTCCGACCCTGACCTGCCCATGGACCCTATCATCCCCTTTGTGCTTAGATACACCCACCCACCCTGTCAGACACTTCCACCAAGGCAAGGAGAGATCTCTGCCTCTCCAGACCTGCTCAGGTTTTTCTCTGCAGGCTTTGCCACAGGGAGATCACGATGGGAGATGCCAGAAAACCCATCCCAGGCCACGAGAGCTGGGCAGGGTTCCCTGGGGCTGAGCCTCCAGGGCCGTGCCTCGACCTGGGCCCGCTCTCCTCTGCAGGTGATGAAGGAGCCCGTGGGCGAGCTCACTCGCCAGCCCAGCGAAGGCTGCTACATCCACGGCTTGTTCCTCGAAGGCGCCCGCTGGGACCCCACAGCCTTCCAGTTAGCAGAGTCACGCCCCAAGGAGCTCTACACGGAGATGGCCGTCATCTGGCTGCGCCCTGTCCCCACCCGCAGGCCTCCGGCCACCGGCACCTACCTCTGCCCCGTCTATAAGACTCTGGCACGCGCAGGTAGGTGTCCTGAAGACACACCTCCAACAGCCAAGGAGACTGCAGAGGCAGCGAGGAAGGGCAGCCCAGGAGAGGCTGCAAGAGCTCCTCCTGCCCTGCCGTGCACTGACACGGTGCAAGATGCTGTTGGGTGAGGCCACCCAAGGAAGACAGGATTTCTCCTGCTGTGGAGATGGAGCAGATGGACACCCTGGCTATGCAGCAGCGCCTCTGGCCAGGCTCTGCTCAAGCCCACAGCTGCAAATAGACAAGCCTTTTTCACCCCAGCCCTGCTCAGCCTGTGACCTTACCATGGGGATAGGACAGGGGAACTCACGTGGGGTCACAGGAATCCCGGATCCATGTGCACCAGTCCCACCCTCTCTTCCTTGCCTCCCATTACAGGCACACTGTCAACAACAGGCCACTCCACCAACTACGTGATCGCCGTGGAGATCCCTACGGACAAGCCACAGAAGCACTGGATCAAGCGGGGCACAGCCTTGATCTGCGCCCTGGACTTCTAGCCAGAAAACCCACCCAGGCCAGGAAACCATCCCAGGCAAGGGCCTGAGCCAGGGCCCCACCAGTCCACACAGAGGTAAGCGGTGCAGGAGCCACTGCCCCTTCTCCTGCCCTTCAAGTTGTGTCAATAAATTGAGTTTGATTGCACCAGCATCGTGTTCACCTGGTGGTGGTGTAATCCCCACCATCACCTCAAGTTTTTAGCACCACAGAAGAGCTGCCAGTGGGGACAACATGGCCTGGAGCAGGGATTCAGTGCTCCAAGCCCCACACACTCCTCTCCTTGGATGGCTGTTACAGGATAGCTTTATTCCTTCAGACAGACCTGTTATTTACAGCACTTGATATTGGACACAGCAAGCAACAGAAGGGCTTTCTTCCCTTCAACAAATACCAAAAAAAGTGTTTCATTCCATGACCAAGATCTGTACAAATCTGCACATTTGCAAATTTACTACTCTCCTGGGACAGCTCCCCTTGGCCCAGCTCAGCCTCAGGGCACCTCAGGAGAGATGCTGACCTCTGGTTTTGGAAGCTTTGCTGGGCTGCTGGGAACAGGCAGGAGAAGACCAAGTGCAGGAGAGCTGGTCAGAGGCAGCAGAGAGGCCGACCAGGCCTGTGTGCTGTGGTAGGAAGCAGCTGCTGCCCACACCAGCAAGCTCTGGGGTAGCAGCCAGCGAGTAGCTTGGGCAGGAGGAGCAGCTTCGGGCTCCCTCCACTGCTTTCACCCACCGCTGCAGTCCCTGTCCTGCCTTAAGCATTACAGCAACCACCATTGCCTCTCCCCAAGCTGAGAGGATTCACCAAGGGCACCAAGTGACTCCACAACCAGTGTCCACCCCAGGGCTGTGCCCAGCAGCGCCAGGGCCACGTGATGAACTTGGTCTTTTCGTAATACACAGGGTTTCTCAGGCCTGGAGCAGCCCCGCGTGGCCCACGGGCACTGCCAGAGCCACAAACCTGGTCCCTAGGAGAGCAGCCGTGGCAGCAGAGCCACGCACTGCCTGCCAGCACCACCACAGAGAGCTGGGCACGAGGCCCAGCTCCAGGGACGAGCCCACCTGTCCCCACCTGGCACCAGAGCTGGCGATGCCCATGGGGGAACCTGGCCACACGTCGGCCAGCTCTGAGCTGCGTGGTGCAGCGGGGTGGATGCAAGAGAATGGGCTCGTCCAGGAGCCACCCTGCTCAGCAACGGCTGAAGTGGGGGTCAGAACCAAAACCAGATTTGGAGAAGGGGAGGAGAGAGATAGAAATCAGTCACACATGTCCTGGGGAAGTGCCGAGCTGGAGGCCTGGACACAGGAGGGCACAGGCCACAGCCAGCTGCAGCCACCACAGCCTCACGTCGGCATCACTGGAAATTCCCACAGCCCCAAACCTGCCACTGGGCTCAGTGGGCTCTTCCCCTCCTGCTGCAGACCTCAGACACAGGGTCGAGACACAGGCCCGTGGCATCCACGTGCTGCTGTGGCACTGTCAGGCAGCTGGGCACTTGGGCTCGCCTTCTGCTGCAGGGAATGCCTTCAAGACAAGGCGTTTCTGCCTTTCACAACTCAGGCTCAGAAAAAACCCCGATTGCTCATTGTCCTCCTGCTCCACTTCAGCCAAGGGCTCGTCACAGCTGTCCCTCTTCCTTGGAAAAAGGGTAACACGGATCCAAGTGCCACTGCCCAAAGCACAAAGCCCAGCTCCTCCTTCTCACAGGCGTGACCCTCAGGCTACTGCCGCTTGGCTTTATAAGGCCGGGAGCGTTTCCGGCGGTCGGGCTTCCTCTGCTTGTGGAGGCGGCCGATGCTGACCCCCTGCCGCCTGCGGACAGAGATGTTCTGCTCCACCAGGCTCGCCAGCATTCCTGCAGGGGAGAGGCAGACACACACGTCCCCACGCTGGTGGAAACTCTGGCAGGGCACAGCCCTCCCTCTCTCACCCAAACCCCAGCAGTGGGCTCCTGGGACCGCAAAATCCTAAGGATGCAGAGCAGAGACGTGCGGCTCCCCAGAGCGAGCGCGACTCGTGCCTCAGGCCTGGCAGGTACAGGAAGCAGGGCAGGATGAGCTTCCCAGGTGCACAGCTGCAGCTGTGCCACGCTCAGTGCAGCTCCCTCGGCTGAATCCAAACCCCCTCGGGCACACCCAGACCCCCTCGGGCGCACGGCACAGCTCACCTTCCTGCGCCAGCATGGAGATGAAGGTACAGATGAACTCGTCGTAGTTGTGGGTTCTCCTCTGGTCATCAATCTGCAAAGAGATGACAAATTCACACACAATCCACAATCAGGTGGCACGGAGAAAGGAGAGCTCAAGGCTAACAGGGGACGAAGAACCAGCATGCCTGGCCCAACCCACAGGCCAAGGGGACAAGAGAAGGATACCCACCTCCCAGCCCAGCTCAAGCCAATGCAAAACTGGGATGGCCTCCATCCTAGTTCAGATGCCAGCATTTTGCACAAAGGACAGCTGAGAAGAGGTGAGGGTGGACAGGGGAGGAATCCTGTCAGACCATGGGGCAGAGTCTCCCTCCTTCCTGCAGTGGCCCAACTGCAGTGCTCCACCATCCTCCTCACGCTCATTAGCGCTGCCCAGGGAATTCTGTTTGTCCTGGCAGAAGCTCTGCCCCGCAGGACTGTTTGATAACATAAAAAGGACCCCAAGCACTCCCCACTGCTGTTCTCAGTGGAAACACTCTCCCTCCACTTTGACATAGAGACACATCCCAGACAGAAACCTTCAGGGAGCCAAATCAGCACAAACAAGCCTTCAACAAACACACCTTAAATTTCTTCCTCTTCTCCACCTCTTCCTTCAGGCAGGCCTCATAGTTCGCAATCTCTGCCTCCACACACTTCAGCAGTGCCAGCAGCTCCTGCCAGGATCAAGCAGAGTAAATGTGAGCAGAGGGACCCTGCTGCAGCCCATGAGCCAGAGGGGTGAGCCGGTGGTTGTTCCTCTCTGAGCTGGGAAAAAAGAGGATTCATCAAAGCTAAAAACACTTGTCAGGGGAGGGGGGAAGATCAGTTAATTGCAGGGAATTTCTGAATCAGAGGGCAATCAATCAGCCAGCGCTATGGGCGGCCCAGGGGAGCAGGGTTGTGCCCGAGCCTGGCCCAGCCCCGCGCACCCGGTTCTCTGGGACAGGGGGAAGTGTTTCCTGCCCTGAGAAACACCCCAGAGCCTGACTCTTCCCAATAACAAACTTTGCTTTGGACTAAAAGGGTTTCTAGCCAGCTCTCCTCCAGGGAGCCCTTGACGTGCTTGTGCTGCCTGAGCCTGGTCCCGGCAGTAAAGAGCAGGCTGGGATTTGGGGGTGCAGCACCCCGCCAGCCTCTGGCCCAAACGAGAGCACAGCACACCAAACCGTTCAGCTGTGGGAGACAGGGACTCTGCCCCCTGCCCAGGCAAACGTCCCCGAGACGACGCAAGGCACAAACCCTGCGCTGCCCTGTGCCTCGGGGGGCGGTGACATGCGAGCGGGACAGCGTGCACATGCGGCTCGGTCACTGCCAGCGCTGCTGCGCCTCTGGGTGAGCGCAGGGAGCTCCATGTTCCCAGGGGTGTCGCAGCACAAAACTCACCTTGGGAGAATACTTTTCCCCCCCAGGGTGATCACTGGTCCTGCCAAGTCCCACCTTCTCTTTGCTGTCACTGGCCTCACTGCCCTCCTTCTCGTCCAATTTGATTGCGACCGGGACCTCTTCACCGGGTTTGATGGAAGGGGGGGAGCTTTTCCCCACATCTGCACATGGGGGAAAGAAGCGTTAGGAGCCATCACAAAGCATGGGTACCCACCTCCGAAGTCAAAGGACGCTGTCCTGTCACCCCCTCACGCCCTGGTGGACACCTACCTGCAACGGCCAGCGGGCAGAACACACCGTCCTCCGTGAGGTGCAGCAGCCCCGTGCTGATAACGGGGCCCAGGTCCCTGACGGCCCGGTTGTAGCGCATGCAGTCGACGCGCAGCAGGCCGTCCTCCTCACCAAACAGCACCTTGGAGATGTGGGAGGTGACGGGGCTGGAGGGGCGGGTGGGGTTGGCCGAGCGGATGGGAGACCGTAGCGGGGAGTTGAAGGCACTGCCGATCTCGGAAGCGGTGTCCGTGCTCTCATTGCTGGGGGTGGGAGAGGGCTGGGAGTGCGTGACCACCGCCACAGCGGCGCCCCCGCCGCTCGTCTTGATGGACAGGGGAATGGAAAGATCCTTTTGAGATTCCTTCAGCTTCTCAGCCAGGACGTTGATGGTGTTGGGCTGGAGGACGGAGAGCTGGCCATCCGCAGCCCCTGCCACGTGCTCTTGCTTTACCTGCCCTTTCCTTTTGTACCTGCCCAGGAACACAGCAGGGGAGGTGAGTAGCTGGGGGCTCGATGCAGGCACTGCCAGCTCTGCACTCAGGACAGGATGAGGCAAAGCCTGAAATATTTCCTGCTCACCCCCACTGTCACCAGCTTCTCTAGCAGCACCCGACCCCACTGATCCACTAAGCTACTGGTACCCAAACACAGCTGGGGGGCACAGGGTGCTGTGTACCCCATCTCTTCTTCCAGAAGCCCCAACAGCAATCTCACTGTGACCCTCCCTTCCCAACCTTCACAGCAGTCTGAGTGCACCAACACTGTTTCCAAGAGCTAGTCTCGCAATCAGCACTGGGAACTGAGGTTCCCCAAAGCCTGCTACCAACACAGAGTTATATTCAGGACAGACACAACTCGAGTTGATTGTGAAGAGCCACAGAAGAGCTTCACAAAATCCAGCAGGCGAACAGTAAAATAGGAAGCGAGGAGAACAGCCCTAATGACTCACACAGGCGCAGTCTCCAACACAGCTAACAGCGCTCCAAAAAGAGATCCAGAAGTCCCATACTACAGGTGTCAGCTCCCTGCTCCCGACCCTCGGCTCAAACTGTCACCTGATGGCCGTGTTGGTGTTACGAACTTCCTCCTCCTCATCATCATCGTAGTCATCCTCATCATCCGAGTACTGCTGGTGCTGCCGGACTGGGACTCGGCTGCGACCCACTCCTGCCGCAAGGTCCTCCTCCTCCTGCAACACACAGCTGCTGATGGCCTGCTGCCAGCAGGGCAAGGAGGAAGAGCCCAGTAGACACGTCCCCTGTGCAGTGAGAGGGGACAGGGGCCTCTTCCCTACACTGGCTCAACTGATGCACAGAAGTGCTGATTTCTTTTGGCAGGTCAGTCCATTTACCCGCTTCGCTTCCAGCCGTTGTCCCACAGAGATGAGGGACTGGAAGCAAAAGCTCAGCTCAGCCCAGAGCCCCAGCCTACCTGCATGGGGGATTTGGCATAGTTGTGATTATCCAGGAAGGCTGGCAACCTCTGCACGATGGGGTTTGCTGGAGGTGCCCCATTGATACCGCTCGACGACGTCTTTGCCACTGGTTTGGATCTGCTGGATGTGCTCTGTGTGGCCGCAGCGTGGCCATGGCTGGTGGGCTCATTGGTGCCATCTGCTATACAAGCACAGTCTTTCACAAACAGCACCATCACTTCTCACTGAATGTCCTTTGCTGCCCCCTGCCCATCCCATGCAAGAGAAGAGCCCTTATGTTCCACCAGACCGTCAGATCCACCTGGCATTCCACCTCCAGCTGTCACCAGTGTCCCCAAGCTTAAGCCCTCCCATTTTTAAGCTCTGCATCACTCCAACAGTTGTCCCAGGCACAGAGGCACCTACCACACCCCAACAGTGCACACGGAGCTGCGCTTGGAGGAAAGAAAGTGAAGCTGACCATAAAAGTGCCTCAAGCTCCAGGTCAGCCAGCCGTCATTGCCAGCCTGAGCTCATTCCACAGCAGGCCAGGCTGGCTGGCAATACCACTGTTATGGAGTCCTACCTGGATGGGTGCTCTCTGGAGTCACAGTCTTGTTGCCAGGTGGCTTTGTCTCTTCGGGAGGCTGAGACTCCTGAGACTTCTGGGTCTGGATCAGCTCAGGCTGAGTTACTCGGATAAGCTTGAAAGCAAATGACAGATAGAAACTGAGTGGTGGTCTGGGATGACCCAAACCACATCCCTCCCATTCGAGCACTGCAGAACTCAGGAGGCTGAGCCAACCGCTGAGCACCCATGTGCACAATCAACTGACACTGCCATGGACGACCCCTCAGCAACCAACCAAACAGCAAGGCTGGTTACCTCCTCTTCTCAAAAGAGATTTCCTAAGGTCAAAAAAAACCCCAAAGGCGCATAGCACAGGTGGATTCTCTGTAAACAGCACCCATGCCCACCCCAGCCTCGCACTCCCTCAGGGCCCAGGCTGTCCTACCTGCTGCAAGGCCTCCAGCACAGTCTGGCGGTTCATCTTCAGGATGTGCAGTTTGGACTCGTACTTCATCCTCCGATCAGGCACCACCGCCATCAGGTTGAAGCGGATGTCGTGGTACGGCTCGCTGCAGGACGGGACAGCAGACATCACCACAGGCTGGCACTGGAAACCCAGTCTCCCAGCACAGGGGGCGAGCAGGCTGCCAGCCACACCCTGCACATCTCGCGTGGGCTCTTTCCAGGCAGCACCTCCCTTGCCCTGGTGTTTAACACCAACACACAGGCGGCTTTTCCCCCAAAACTAAGTCAACCTCACACTGGCTGAAGAAGCAGAGCAAGGTTGTTTCAGCCACGACACAAAATACCATTCACAGGGTCACAGGTTGGTTGAGGTGGGAAGGGACCTGTGGAGGTCATCTGCTCCAAGTCCCTGCTCCAGCAAAGTCACCCAGAGCTGGCTGCCCAGAATCAAATCCAGATGGCTTCTGAGTATCTACAAGGATGGAGACTCCACAACCTCTCTGGACAACCTGTGCCAGTGCTTGGTTACCCTCATGCCCAAGCATCCAAGAGTCCACCTCAGGACCAGAAGCACCATTCCTTCTCCTACAGACTGAAGCTAAGAGGGACCTAATCTGGCTGCTCTTACTCTGCATGGCCGTTTGCAGGGACTCCGCCTCGCACAGAGAGGCAGGCAAATTACAGGCGAGGGAAGGCAAGGAGGCAGTGCACCAGCACCCATCCCAAGTAACATTCTCCATCTCCACTTCTCCAACTTGTCACACAGAGAAATAATGCAGAGAAAAAAAAACAGCAAGGGGCCAGTGTCTGCACTGTGACCCCGGATATTACCCTGCGGTGGCCAGGCCGATGCGCTCCATGATTACTCTCCTGGCTTTGTCCGTCCATTCCTCATCATCAGCCCACGGTCCTGTGATAATGATAAGACAGTTGGAATTAGCAAAGCAGGCCAAGGCTCCTGCTTCAGACTCAGAGCGGATCCTACCATTTCCACAAGAGGCAATCTCATGGCTCCTTGCATACCAGGGACTAAGTCAAGAACGGGCCTGGGAGGCAGAAGGACAATGCTGTCAGCCCAGATGTGGAACCCTCTGCCTCTGCCTTCCACATGGAAAACATGAGTTATCTCAGGGCAGAAACCTGAGTTTTGAACACTACAGTCCACAAATGATTCACATGCTCTGGGAAATCCAGGGCAAAATCCAAGGAAATCTCAGGTCTTGCTGGAATCCACCTGCAACTCTATCTGGTGCCATGCTTAAGAAACCCAGGTACCCAAAATGGGTTCCTTACCCAAGGGCCTGAAGCAAAGTCCTAGCAGGGATACATAAGTGAAAGGCAGAACTAGTGGTCAAGTTATAACAGAAGGGAGCACCCTGAGTGGCCTGCTGGGATCTGTACTGAGACCTTGTGCCTCAACACACAGCAGTTATTTGGCACAGGAGGGGGTAAGGAGGACACAAATGCTGCTTGCAATACCAAGTTATTGCAGAGCTCCAGAAGGACCTCATGACCCTGAGCAGCTGGGAAGCAAAATGGAAAAACAACACAGTGCGTTTAGGAAGAATTGCCTTCCAGAGACAGTGCCCAGCACACAGGCTCCAAAATGAGCTATCAACACTCAGGACAAATCTAGGAGCCACTGGAGTGATTCTCCCCAAACATCAGCCAACGCTTAGTGGCAATGAAAAATAAAACACACGTTTGGACACACCAGGGTGTCTAGTTGACTATTCAGAGAGCAGGGACAGGCGGGCTCTTACCATGGTCAATAGGATAGACCTTCAGCCCATCCAGCTCAAACAGCCGTCCCTTGATGGGGACATAACTGACAAAATGAAAAGCCTCCATGGTTCGCACGGCGCTGATACCGTTCTGCTTTTCTGGCAAGTGTCGTGGCTCCGGCCTGCGAGGGCAAGAGAGGTGACAGGTGAGTGTGAAGTCTGCCTCCTTCAGCAGAAGCGAGCTGTGAGACACCCTGTCACTCACCTGGCATGGCTGTTGTGGGCCTTGGCCAGCTCCGGGGCGTTGCCGATGGCATAGCCTTTGCTCTGCAGCCACAGCAAGAGAAGACAACAATTGAGAAGGGACAGGGAACAAACTAAATGCTTCACCGACCGGCTCCCCACTGGCTCCCTCCCTCCATCCAAACACAGGACTGCAAGAGCAACTTTCAGGCCCACATTTTCAGGCTCTGTTGAGTTACAACATGAAAAGAACACACAATTTCTACTGAAGAAACTATAGTTAGAGAGAAACACAGGCTTCAAGATAAGCGTGAAGGGGGGAGAGAGGACTTCAGATGACAGACTTAAAGAATGCACCTTGGCTAGGGAATCAAAGGGAGGTGACTGAGTCCCCATCCCTAAAGGGATTTGAAAGATGGGCACATGAGGTGCTCAGGGATCTGGTTTGGTCATGGACAGGTACAGTTGGACTCAATGATCTCAAAGCTCTTTTCCAACCAAGCGATTCTATGGCTCTAGCAGGACAGAAGGCCCGGAGCTGTGCCCAGTGAAAGGGGACCAAGGCTCTGAGTAAGGCCTTTCAGGAAGAGGCAAGCGTGCTGCCATGAAGGGCTGGAAAGGAGCCAGCTGGTTAGAGCACTGTCCCCAGAGCACAGCAAGAAGCTGATTCCCACGTGCCACCCGTGCAGAGCCCTGCACACCCCCGGCCCTACCTCTGGGCTGAACCCTTTGGTGAAATCCTTCATGCGGCTCAGCGTGGGGCCCAGGTCGACATTGTTGCAGTTTAGGAGGACGCTCAGCAGGGCGTGGGTGGCACAGGAATTGGGGATCAGCTGAAGGGTGACACAAGGACAACCTTACGCAGCAGGAATGAGGCAACCCTTCAGCAGCCCCTCGGAGCTGACAATAACTAATTGAAAAGTACTGATGCAAGAACCACTTGTGAGAGCAGCCACTTGACCTCAGCTCTCAATGAAGGGAAGAGGTCGGTCTCGTTCAGCGAGCCACACCGTGCCCCCATGAGCATCTGCTCAGAGCACAGGCCATGGACAGGCTCTGAGTTCCCATCAACCTGGAGCTCAGGACAGGGACTCCCAGGAAAGAGGAGCCAGCAAGAGCAGTGCAGCCTCTCAGCACCACGTTGCTTCCTTGAGGTGTCACACAAGACACCCCTCCCCATTTCCCCTCGCCTCCAGCCTACCTGGTGAGCAAAGAACATGTTATTAACGATGTCATCGTCGATCACCGATGTCTCATCCACCAGAGTAGAGACCTTCCGGCGTGACCTGCGCTCCTCAATCCACTTGAAGAGGAAGATGAACCCATACACAGGGCTGCAGAGAGAAGTCAGCAGCTCCATCGTTTTAGATGGACCACACCAGTGGGGTTTCCCCACCCAGCACCAGAAACCTTTTGTTTCAAACCATGGGCAGAGCAAAGACAGAAAGAAAGAGCAGAACCACCAGCCCCAGCTTTCTGCACATGACTACTCCTGCCACAGGTGCCCCCAGCGCCACATTACCCAGGACACTCTCCTGCACTGATACTCCAGGCCCAGAAAACAATCAAACTTGAAAACTCTGGGGACTGAAAGACCTTAAGCGTCTCAAAACAGGGAAACGGGAAGTGAAATTCACCTCAGGACACTGATCAACCTGCAGAATAGTACCTGACCATGAAATGACCCCTCCTTTTAAATACATGTTGTGTTAATTTTCAAGAGGAGTTCAGACAATGGCTTTTAAGAAAGTGACAGCGTCAAAGACATTTCAAAGCACTGAGACAGGAAGAAAGTCCACGCTGCAAGCACACCAGTTGGCACTGCACCTCTCCATGGAGAAAGGGAGATGAATCCCTTGAAGAATAACCCCCACCTGCCCCACAAGGTGTTTCTCAAGGTATGAGATAGCCCACCTGCCCCAAACCTAATGAAGCACTTGGTTCATCACTTACAAGGCTGACTGATGAGCTCCCATGGGCCCTTCTGAGCACATGGCAATGAGTTCTTGGGCCCACAGATGCATTCTGCTTAATAAAACTGATGCTTTCATGCCTGTGACTTACCCTTGGCATTTGCTCTGCAGATCATAAATCTCTTCAACTTGCACACCCTTGACCCCTGCAAACAAAAGGGCAGAAGCTGCTGTAAAGCCTACCAGAAAGGACAAGGGGTAGAACCGACTACTCAGGAAGGTTTCTTGTACTCACCAAAATCTTCAACCAGGAGCGTGAAGAGACCTGAAAAACAAAACCCACAGATTACTTCTGGCTGAAGAGAGCAGAGAAGAATCCGGCTGCCACCGACCCCCGAAGGTCCCACGTGGTCCCAGGCCAAGGTGCAGCCAAGAAAAAACAGAGCAGAGCAGCACTGGGATAACACTGACTTGGCAACTCACTACAGCAGTTCCAGGCTCCCTTCATCCCTCCATCCCCATTCATCATTCTCTTCCTGAAGAGGACCTGAACCAAGCCTCTCCTGCCAGAGCCCAGTGACACCAAACCCACCTTCCACATCCCGACCCACTGCAGATGATCTGCCAAGACACAAATCCCCACCATGAGCAGCAGCTGGGAGCACCTAAACAACACACACGCTTCTGACTGGAGGGAAATGTGGCTGAATAGATCACAGGGCACTTTAAAACAAGGTAATTTATGTTCTTGTTAGGGAAAGACAGCCAGCAAAGGGAAAGCCAGCTTACAGAGCTGTAGGGAAGTCCAGGGGCCAACAGCTCGTCTTCATCTTCCTCTCTCCTGGGGGACCAAATCCAAGAGCCTGTCTCCAAAATTCCCATTCCAGAAGGACACAACCAGGGATACAGAAACAACAGCAAAGAGACTGAAGGTTTATTACATATCAGCAACTGAGCAGGAGCTTCTGCTACGATGCCACAGCAAAAGCAGTTGGCCCAATTTTCAGCCAATGCCCCTGCAAGCAGAGTTAGTGAGCTCGAGACTGGAATAATAAACCTGCTTCTTTAGCTCCCATGTAAAGGCTGCTGAAAGCCTGGGAGGAAGTCCAGGGAATATCAATAAGAAAGATTCAATCCTGAGAAGCATCCCAGTAAGCAAAGAATTCAAGAAACCTGATGTAAGTGGCTCAGTCAAGAAGGGGAGAGCCCAAGGGGCTTCCATGCCAAAGTTAAAATGGCTAAAAAAGGGAAGAAACTTCTGGAAGCAAAAAAATCTTCATTAATTTAGCAGAAAACATCTTGTATCTTACAAAATTGTCAGTAGGAAGAAAAATGCTATTGAAATAACAGTGACAGCCTCCTCACCATGCAACGTCGCTACCCCAAACCCTGGCACCTTTCTGGCAGAGAGGGTTTTGCTCACAATACTCAATGCCGTGGAGGGCTGTGGTGACATCTGCAGATACCTCGGGCAGCCCCACAGTGACTGCCCCCAAGGGCAAGTGGTCCTTGCAGACCACACAATGGTTTGCATTGGAAGGGACCACAACACTGGGTGTTCAACACCAAGTTGGATGGGGCTTTGAGAAACCTGATCCAGTGGAAAGTGTCCCTGCTTAGGGCAGAAGGGTTGGAACTGGATGGGCTTTAAGGTCCCTTCCAACCTAAACCATTCTATGATCCTGCTGCCGCCACCCTCCTGGAACACTCAACCCCTCCATCTCAAATTATTTGGGTTGGCTGGAGGAAACGTTCTGCTGTGCACAAGCAACACTACAACAGCAGCCTGCAGGTTCCCAAGGCTCCCCTCCTCCTCAGATAGCCCAAATCTGGATCTACCAACCAACCCTTCATGACCAATAAAGCACCAAGAGCTTTCAATCCCAAGACCTGTGGTGAGGGTCGGGATGCGCTGAAGGCCAAGAGCAGCACATGGTCATTCCTAAAGGAGCACGGCTGCAGTGTGCTGAGAGCCAGCCTCTGCCCAGACGGATTTATCTTCCAAGCAAATAACCCTCCCTCCCAGGTGTGAGAACCAAACCATGTTCTGTCTTGAGTATCATCATGAGGAAGTAAGGGGGAGGATGGGAATGATTTGGACAGTTCCCAAGAATCAGTAAAAGGAGGATAAAGAGCAGCAAAACCTGAGCTGACTGGGAGACTGACAGGAGTTGGAATCCTTTGCTGAACACAGGAAGATGAATATAATGCAAGTGGACCAATTTCCTTACCCACAGTCTCCAAAATACATCACCACATCCTAAAGACCAACTCTCAGCCTCCCAGAGGACAACATCACGTTGCACCTATGGCAACCCAAGACATCTCAAAACAATCCTCATTCAGCACCCCAGGTATACTGGCTTTGGTCCTCAAATCCTAATCTGCAAAAATATCTGTGGGACTCCACCATAGAAACCCCTTTTCTGATGCAGCAGGATGAGGGCCATCCTGCTTCCAGCTGCTCAGGCACTGCACCGGGCACTTCAGCACCCTTCCTGGGCTACCTGGGGTAAAAGGTCTGATCCCTCTCCTCAGCTGCAAAGTGGTGACAGGATCTGACATGCACAGGATGGAGATGCCACCCTCACACACTCCTGAGTGATACAGGCTGTTCTCAATCACCCACAAAACTCTGGGACAACTGCCAGTCAGAGCTGTTCCTGTAGGAAGGGGCACTCCATACACACACTTTTCCCTGTATTTCAGCAATATTCAGGGTGTATTTGCAAATGACAGGAATGCTTCATGCTACACCCTCACGGCATTTGTTTTCCATGGAGATCCCTGGGTTTATAGATCACACACACAGTGGTGTCCGGGGCACCTCAGACCCTGTGTACAAGCACTGCCAGAGCCTAGATCCTTTCACAGTACTCCTGCAGCCCCGTTCACCCTACCTCTGTCCTCATCAACAACTACACCTCTATACCAAGTCTCCCAACATCTCCTTTTCTGCCTGCCCTGCACCCCCATAATCTCTCCCTAAGTCCCCTCCACACAGGCCATGTCCCACACACCACAGCCCCCTCTCCCCCCAGGACCCACACTACTCCTGTTCGCACACCCCTGCACTCTCACCTGCCCTCCCAACCCTCCACCTGCACCCCAGGAACCCCCTTACCGTGTTCCACTCTCCAGGCCCCATTCCCACACCCCGCACTCCCACAACCCCTGTTCCCCAGTACCTCCCAATCTAGACCTGCACCCCATAACCCTGCCTATGCATCCCACACCCCAAGCCCCCCACCCCCAAACTTCACCTCCGTCCCCCGGCCTGCCGTCCCGACCCCCACCCCCCCCCAGCTCCCAGACTGTGCCCCTGAGCCCCCTGTCACTCAGAACCCCCTAAGCCTGTTCCCCTAAGCCCCCCCACACTTCCTCCCAGAGGCCCCCACCCTGCTCCCCTCCTCTGAGCTCCCCCAGGCCTGCCCCTCGGAGCCCCCGGCCCCCCCTGAGCCCCCCAGGCCTGTCCCTTAAAACCCCCCCTACCCTTCCCTCTAGCCCCCGCCCCACTCAGCGCCCCTGAGGCCCCAGGCCTGCCCCCCACGGCCTAGGACTCGCCGCCGCCCAGGGCCGCCCCCAGCCTCCCCCGCGGCTCACCGGGATCGCTCTCGAGCTCCAGCCAACCCTTATTCATCTTCCCGCGGGCCGGGCCGCGCCGCCATGTCCGGCCCCGCCGCCCGCCGCGACTACAGGCCCCGCCACCGCCCGCCTCCGTGCATCATCAATGCGCGTCGTCTCGTGACGTCATCGCTCTGCGCCACGTCCCGGCGTGGAGGGTGGTGCCAAAAAGGTCCATAGGGCGTGGAGGTGGCCATGGATGGCGGCGCGAAAAAAGTCCAACGGTGGCAGGAAGGCTCTGCAGAGGGACCTGGGCAGGCTGGATCCATGGGCTGGAGGGCAGGAAGGCTCTGCAAAGGGACCTGGCCAGCCTGGATCCATGGGCTGTGACCAACGCTGTGGGGTTCCACAAGGCCAGCTGCTGGGTCCTACACTGGGGTCACCACAACCCTGTGCAGCGCTCCAGGCTTGGAGAAGAGTGGCTGGAAAGCTGCACAGCAGAAAAGGACCTAAGGGTAATGGTCGACAGCAGCAGCCCAGGTGGCCATTAGGGCCAACAGCATCCTGGCTCGCATCAGAAATGGTGTGGCCAGCAGGAGTAGGGAAGGGATCGCTCCCCTGAACTCGGTGCTGGTGAGGCTGCACCTCAAAACCTGGATTCAGTTCTGGGCCCCTCACTACAAGGAGGACATTGAGGGGTTGGAGTGTGTCCAGAGAAGGGAACAGTGCTGGGGAAGGGGCTGGAGAACAAGTGTTATGAGAGGCGGCTGAGCGACCTGGGGTTGTTTTGCCAGGAGAAGAGGATGCTGAGGGGAGACCTCATCACTATCTGCAACTGCCTGAAAGGAGGTTGTGGTGAAGTGGGTGACGGGGGATAGGATGAGAGGAAATGGCCTCAAGTTGCGCCAGGACAGGTTTAGATCTGACATCAAGAAAAAATTCTTCACTGAAAGAGTTCTCAGGCACCGGAAAAGCTGCCCAGGAGGGGCGGAGTCCTCATCCCTGGAGCTGTATAAAAGACAGGCAGATGAGGTGCTCGGGGATCTGGCTCAGTAGAGGACAGGGACGGCTGGACTCTATCTCAAAGGTCTTTTCCAACCAAGTGATTCTATGGTTCTATGAACTGGGGCTGGGCCGCCCTGTGTTGAGGTGCGAGGGCTCCTGGTGAGGCCAGGACCAGCCATACCAACGTGACCCTGCCAGCAGCTCCCGTTCCACCGCCTCAGAGGCTGGAAGGCCCCCAGGGTAAGCAGGCGCCCCAGCGCTGCTCTTCCTTAGGAAGTGGCTAAAAATAGGAGCCGGATCCGTGGCTGCGCCTGTCCCCCACCGCGGCTCTGTTCTGTGGCTGTTCCCACGCACGCCCCATCCCCCTGCGCCCCTCTCACCCTGTTCCTGCCACCAGCATTGGTCCCCAAGCACGGCACGTTCCCCTCGTGCTGGGGAGATGGGGGCAGCAGGGTGGTACCTGCTCACAAGGATTGTTTCCTTCCATCCCGTGAGGTGGGTGAGGACATGTTCGTGTTCCTTCAGCCCCTGGAAATTTCTGGTGTCCCAGGTTGCCTCTGGTGACAGGTTACCACGAGAGACAAGGTAGGGGAGAGGGACAAGTGTGGGGAGGCCGGGCTGGAAGGTGAGCCCTGCAGAACCCTGCTTGTATCCTACCAAATGTCCTCCTAATCCAGCTTTATGAGTGTAAATCTGCCCAGGAGGGCCAGGCTCAGCTTCTGTAGAGATGTACAGAGATTTGCCAGGAGGGGGAACCCCTTTTGGGGACTCCTTTCTTCTGGTCTTTGCTCCTGCTCAGTTTGAAATATGGCTGGTGTCACTTCCAGCTTCTACTGCAGCTCCTCTCAGGACCAGGTCCCACAGGCAGCAGGAGCTCCAGGACCACATCTTACTGCCTCTCCCAGGACGGGCAGCAGCTCCTGCTCTGCCAAGCACAGGGGGTCACTTGGAGGCAACAGGTTGCAGGCACTGCCCATGCAAGCGCTTCAGAGCTATTAAATCCAGGCCCTGGGGAATCAGACTTCTGTCTCTTATTTCTGGCTTTTCTCCCAGGTCCCTCCTTGTCTCTGCTTGTCATTCTCCTGTGCCCCCCAGGCCTGTGATTAACCAACCCCACGTGCTTGGCTGGCCCATAAATCAGCCCTACCAGCTCCGCTCCCCTCCCAGCAGGACGTGTCCCAGCCCGCCAGAGCCTTCCCATTCCAGGAGACACCCTGAGTCTGCAGGATAGGTGGGACTTCAGAAGGATAAGGAACTGTTGGAGTGGGTCCAGAGGAGGCTATGAAGATGATCCAAGAGCTGGAGCACCTCTGCCATGAGGACAGGCTCAGAGAGTAGGGGTTGTTCAGCCTGGAGAAGGCTCTGGGGAGACCTTAGAGCAGCCTCCCAGTACTGAAAGGGGCTCCAGGAAAGCTGGGGAGGGGATTTTTACAAGGGGATGGAGTGACAGGTTGAGGGGGAATGGCTTTAAATTGGAAGGGGGAAGATTTAGATTAGACAATGGGAAGGAATTCTTTACGATGAGGCACAGGTTGTCCAGAGAAGTGGTGGCTGCTCCATCCCTGGAGGTGTTCAAGGCCAGGCTGGATGGGGTTTTGAGCACCCAGATCCAGTGAGAGGTGTCCCTGCCCATGCCAGGGGGGTTGGAACTGGATGGGCTTTAGGGTCGCTTCCAACACAAATCATTCCATAATTCTATGACTGGGAGCTGGAGAAGGGGGTTGGAATCCACAGCTCATGTCTGAGTGCACCATGGGGCAGGGCATGAGGGACTTTGCTCTCCGTGGGGCTCTGCTGCACAAACACACACACACACAGAGGGAGGAGCGATGATATCATGGTCTGGCTTTGCACAAGCTATTTAGGGGGTTTAATTATTATTATTATTATTATTTTTCTTTCCCGTTCCTCTGCCTCCGAACAATGCCCGCGGTGGCCGGGCTGCGGTTCACACCATTGTGTGGGGCTGCCCTGCCTCAGGAAGGGGGAGATCCTTATCACCCCAGGCTGATCCGGAGAGGCCACTGAGCTCATGTCGGGTGAGGAAAGTGAGGGAGCACCTTTCCAACAGCCTGGGACGGTGCTGGCAACCTGTGGGTGCTCCCCATGCACCTACACCCCCCCCCAACCCCTGCATGTGGAGGAGGTTCTGGTTTAGCTCCACCAAGCCCCTCCAGACCAGCCCTGCAGAGCCACCAACCACCAGGAACACACCCAGGCTGGGGTTCAGCCCCCCCCCAAACTGTGCTGGGGGCACTTTCTACTGCCTGTCCTCGCTCCCACCTGGGCACAGTGACTGCAGTGGCATCACTGCCTCTCCCATGTTTACCCAGGAACGGGTCTAACCTGCCCTCAGCCGTTTGCTTTCCTCCCTGACCTTGCCCAGCCCTAAACGGTCAGGGCTGGCAGGGGACCACCCAGACCCAGGCTGGCACCACTGAGCATGTCCTGGTGCCACAGGGAAGGTTGGAGAGACTCCTGTCCTCCAGGGTATGTCCTGGGGAGCACAGCACGGCTCCAGCTCCTCAGGCACAGCGGATGACGGAGCTCATCCTGGGTGATGGTTGGGGTGATGGTCAGTTTTTTCCCCTGCCATGAGAGCAGTCATCATCATTCCCAGGCCCTGGGCTGGGGTGGAAAGAGCCTGGAGCTGCCAACTGCTCCCCACGGCGCCGCGCTCAGCCTCTTTTATTTGCAGACAAAGCCAGCCAGCAAGTTCCCTGGGACGATGGCACCGCGGTGGCACCGTGCGTGCCGAGCCCCAGCCCACCCCAGTGACTCTGCCCAGCTGTGGGGCTGATGTGTCCCACCACCATTTCAGAGGTGGCCCTGCAGCCACCGAGGGTGACAGAGACCTGCCCAGGAGCCGGCCCTGGCATCTCATCCATCACATCCGGGAGGATGCTGGGACCAGGCTGGCGCGGTTGCAAGTCAGCTGCTGGGGTAGGAGTCCTCTGGGGCCACCAGCAGCACAGGGAGCTGGTCCTCAGCCCCAGCCACCCCACATCCTGCTCTCTCTAAGTGGCCACCGCTTGTCGGGGCACGCGGTTCCTCTCGCTGTGGGGTTTGGCCGCCCGTCTTTTCTTGCCCACGTCCACGCCAGCCAGGACATGCTTGGTGTGGGCCAGCTTGCTCTTGCGGTGGTGGTGGCTGCCACACCAGAGGTGGGTGCAGTACTCCTCCACCCGCCGCAGGTTTTGGGAGCTGACGAGGTGCATGATGTCCTTGAACCAGCTTTTGGGAGCCTGCGGCACCATCCAGGGCTCGGGGCAAGGTGGGCGTGGGGGCTCGTCCCCCCGTTCCCGGGGGAAGGTTTGTGCCAGCTGCTTGCTGGTGATCACCTCCAAGGCTGTCTTGGCCACCGTCTGGGTGAAGCCGTGCTCCAGTGTCTTGCAGTAGTAGACGCCGGCGTCGTGACGGTGCAGCTTGCGGAAGAGCAGCCCTTGCTCTGTCTGCAGGATCCGCTCATCCGTCTTTACCTGTTGGCCACCACAAGGTTGGAGGAGGCAGATGCCACCCCACATCCATCCCATGTTCTCTCCAGGAGCCTCACCTCATCCCGCTGCTCATCGGGGGGCCTCTGGACGAACCACTGCACGCTGGCCTGAGGTGACCGGGGTGTGCACTCCAGGAAGGTGCTGTTGTCCTCAGCCCCATAAAGCACCTTCTCCTCAACGCTCTCAAAATCATCCACTGGAGTGAAGACAGGCATTGGCTCGCAAGGAGGGCAGAGCCAAGCTTCCACGTGCCCAGGCATCATCCCTCAGTGGCCACCATGTGGCTTGAGTCCCCTCCTCCCCCTCTCCCTGGGGGTCGGATCCCAACCTCTTCTCCCTCAGCCTATGGTGATGCCCCAGCCCACCTGCGACGGCTGCAAGTCCCTCTGCGTGCCGTGGGACAAGGGTGCCAGGACATCTCTAGGCACCTGGATAAGCCCCCCGGCCCTGTGAGCCCTCCCCCAGTCTCTCACCAGTCAGGTTCTGGTCCAGACACTGGTGCACGGGGTTGCCATGGTGGGTGTCCTGGCGGCGCTGGCGGCGCTTGCCGGAGGGCTGGTAGCGGGTACAGGCGGTGCCATCCCAGGCACAGTAGGGGTCCCTGGCCAGGCAGCACTCGGCACAAGCCTTGCCATAGGTCTCACACCGGTGCAGCCGCACCTGAGCCACCCCCACGCTGGAGCCCACGTAGAGCGTTTGCTGGAGGAACGGCACCAAGATGGTGTTGTAGGCACAGCACCCGAGGTCCCCAGCTGGGGAGCACCGTGTGGGCTTTGAGAGGCTGGTGACAACAGCTCAGTCCCTCCTGGTCACCTGCCCTGTCCCCAGCCCCATGGCCAAGCCACCTCTGTACTCACACGCTTGACCGAGATCTCCATCTGGGTGATGGGCACAGGCACCTGCAGGGAAGGTGAGCAGGTGTGAGGATGGTGGAAACCTCACCACGGAGAGCCTGGATCATTCAGAGCCACAGGAGCTTTGGGGGGGCACTGGGAATGACTTTGGGGAGAAAACACCCCCATCTGCCCTTTGCCCTCACAGACCTCCCATTGCCCAACAGTGGGGTGACAGCCCTGAGCCTCCACCCCCACGTGTCCCCAACCTGAGCCCACCCCAACACCCCCTCCCTTGCATGCAGGGCAGCAAACGGCACCTTAAAAACCTGCAGCTCCTCCAGGACAACTTCCTCAGCCATGGCTGAGCTTGTCTTCTGCAGGACCACCACCTTCAGCACTGAGCCAGCATCTGCAGGGAGGAGGAGGAGATGTGAGCACCCAGCCATCGCACACGCCCGTGGGGTGCCCACAGGCAGCCCCAGCGCCAGGGCTCCTTCATAGAAACATGGAATGGTTTAGGTTGGAAGGGATCTCAAAGTTCATCCAGTTCCAACCCCCCTGCCATGGGCAGGGACACCTCCCACTGGATCAGGGTGCTTTAAGCCCCATCCAAACACTTCCAGGGATGGGGCAGCCACCACTTCTCTGGGCAACCTGTGCCAAGGCCTCCCCACCCTCACAGGAAAATATTTCTTCCTAAGATCTCATCTCAGTCTCCCTTCTTTCAGCTTAAAACCGTTCCCCCTCATCCTATCCCTGCACTCCCTGATCAAGAGCCCCTCTCCAGATTTCCTGGAACCCCTTTCAGTACTGGAGGCTGCTCTGAAATCTCCCCAGAGCCTTCTCTTCTCCAGGCCGTCCTCATAGCAGAGATGCTGCAGCCCTTGGATCATCTTTGCTCTAGCAGATCCACATCCTTCCTGCACACCATTCCTGCCACTCACCTGTCCCAAGGAAGAGGACATCGTGCTGCCCATCCTCAGCCTCCACCCTGTCCACCACGAGCTGGCGCAGGCGGTGGGGCAGGTCGGTCTTCACTAGGAGGGGCCGGCGGTGCCGGGGGTACACGGGCTTGTACATGAGGGGGTGAGCGCGGGCGAAGTGCAGCACCTCATCGGGGAAATCCTTGGTGGTGCCAAACTGCCTCCGGGGCTGGTTGGTGGTCTTGCTGGGACACTGTGGGGATGAGAGGGGACCCCCTCAGCCTGGTCACCTCGGTACTTATCCACCCTTCCCCCTCCACCACCCTGCAGAGCTGGTTTGGGTCCCTCCCTGCCTTCAGATTTGGGATCCACCTTCTCCATCCCCTTGCCAGACCTTGGTCCCCAGGGTGGATTCCATAGGCTGCCCATCTCAACAGGCAAGAGGATGGACGATCAGCCCCATCACCCCCTTGAAAGAGCAACTGGAGGAGCAGAGGGGACTCAGAAGTCCAAGGAGTCGCTCACCACGCCGGGCCGTGGGTAGGGCACCCTGCCCTCGTAGGCGCCCCACTTGTGGTGGGGGCTTTCCCGGTGGGCGAAGGGCCCGTTGAAGACCTCCCGGATGTCGGCCATGCGGTACACACAGACGGCAGAGCCCTGGAAGACATGGCTGAAAGGGGATGGTGAATCCGGTGAGCAGCGCCACACTCAGCACCGGTGGGGTCACGGGGGCACCAATGTCTCCTTATGGACCAGGGAAGAGCTGGCAGGGGCTGGGGAGCAGCCAGCGGTCACGTGGTGATGGTGACGGGGCAGGACATGGGTGGCTGTAGCTGGATGTCCCCAGAGGCCTGAGCTGGGCCACCCACCTGATGGTGCTGAAGAGGGCGTAGATCTCCGGGCTCTTCCCATCCTTCGTCCTCAGCAAGAAGACATCCTCTGGGGATGAAATTTTAGGGTTTCCCCTGGAAGCCCAGGGGCTTCCCAAAGCCACCAACTAAGGGGCCAGCCCTGTCAGGGTCCCCAACTCTCTGCAGTCCTTACCAAGCTCATCAAAGTGGGTGTCAATGCCACCAGGGCCAGGGACAGAGCACACCATCCGGGCTTTGTTGAAGGTGCTCCACTTGTTGACCATCACCCTCTGGCCTCCAGCATCATTCTGCAGGGACAAGGAGCATCAGGGCCACTGCTGTGACCTGGTGCATCCCGGTGCCCCACGGTCCCTGCCAACATCTCACCACGCAGACTCTCGCCACACGGCTGACGATGGCATGTTCCTTGCTGTCCACCTCTACCACTTTCTCCGTGAAGAAGAAATAGGCTTTGTTGTTGTCCCGGTCGTCGTTGTCTGGGATCAAGTGCACTGCCACGAATTTGGGGTCTACAAGCAAGAGCTGGCCATGGTCAGGTGGGGTGAGAGGGCACAGCCACCACCCCTGGACACCTGCACCATGCCAGGGCTGGATGCTGGCCAGGAGGACACTCAGACCACGCTGGTGCCTTTCCTCGCTTGGACCCAACACAGGGGGGGATGCTGCGCCATGGCCAGTGGGTGGCCTGGCCACCACAAGCCTTGCAGCCCCTGGCATTAGCCCAGCTGGGGGAGATGGAGGGGCAGAGGGGAGTTGTTACCGTTGAGCAGGCGCTGGTCCACCTCGGTGCGCAGGGCAGAGCGGGTCCCCATGCTGCGGAAGATGCCAGGATCGCGGCCCAGGAAATCTGCAGTGAGGCCAGCGTAGAGCTCCCCACCTGAAAAACACCCCAGCACGGGGCTGAGAACCCACCCCAGCTGCCATGGGGACCATCCCTGGTCCCAGCACCCCAAAAGGTTCTCAGATCCCCAAGGAAGAGAACTCACCGATGACCGTGGTGGCGAAAGCGCGGCTGGGCTCGTGTGGGCACCTGCCCCGGCCGGTCACCACGCTGGTGGGCTCCAAGCTGAAGGTGTGCTGTGTTGGGGAAAGCAGGAAGGTGAGCCCTGGGCTGGTGGTACTCCCTGCCCAGCTCACAGCCCATGGCAGGGGGTTGGAGCTGGATGGGTCTTTAAGGTCCCTTCCAAGCCAAACCATTCTATTCCTCTATTCATCATGGAGCAAACACCACACCCAGCAGCCCCCAGAAAGGAGGCAGAAGATGGAGCTCTACCTCCCAGGGGTGTCCCACTGGGGATGCTCGGGATGGGCACCCCACTGTGGTGCTGCCCTACCTCGCCGCGGTGCCCCACGTAGACGAAGGCGCAGATGGGGTGGAAGGCGCCCGTGCCGCAGCTCAGCAGGTGTGTCCGGTTGTAGGGGTGCAGCACACGGATGTAGTTGGCACAGTCGGTCTGGGGGGATGGCAGGGGAGAGGAAGGTCATCGTGGGCTTGGGGCTTCACCCACCCCAGCTCCCTGCCTCTGCCTGGGGCCCCACTACAACAGGTGAGCTCCAGCCCTGGGCTGCACCAAGGCTCTCCATCTTCACCCCAGTACCAGGGGTGCGAGGTGGCAGCTTGCACCCACTGGTAGGGCTTGCACCGAGCTGATCTGGGTGGACCCCAGCCCATTGCGAAAGGACAGGGCTTTTTTTTCTGGTCCTCCTGCCTCTGAGAGCATCCCTAGGGAAACCACACACGATCCAGCTGGCACCTGGGCATCTCTTGACAACAGGCACCTTTGTTCTCACCCCATCCCACAGTCCACGCCGTCCAGGGGAGCAAGGTCACCTGCCCAGCAAGCTCCCAGCAGGAGCTCCTACCCCAGCCCAAAACCCTTGGGGACCCTCCTCTTCCCGGCACCCAGGACGTGACCAGATGCAGGGATGTTCTTCCCCGTCGTGCTCCTGCTCACGTCAGGGATGAAACAAAAGGAGGAAATGCAGGAGACGGAGACGGAGGGGCATCCTCAGCTGCCTGCAGGACAGCCCCGATCGCTACCGTCTGGGATCGTCCCCTTCCACCCAGGACCAGTAGCAACGACACTCCCAGAGCTGCAGACCCGCCTCCTCCAACCTTGTGAGGTTCACATTAAGATGTTCCTCCTGGCAGTTCCCATTGGAAAAGGGATCCCATCCTTTTTCCACTTAGGCATCACCACCGTTTGCTCTTCAGCTCCCCCAGCCCTGCCTGAACCCCATCACCCTCGCCTGGTGGGACAGGAGGCCCCTCATCTGCTGGGAACACCACCCCCAAGCTGCCCCCGGGGTTCCCAGCCTCCCTGCTGTTTATTTTCTCTAGCAAAGAGCCACTAAAATAGCAAGTTACAAAGAAAAAATATGTTCAAGGAAAATAAAACCTCAAGCCTGCCCTGGCTTGAATCTGTCGGTGAGAGCTTGTAAAATAAACACATGGGGCAGGACGGGGACTCCGGAGATTAATTAGTCTGGGCCAGGGGAGCCTTGGGGATTTTCTCCCCGCCGTGGTCCTGTTTCATATCGGGGCCAGGGGATGCAAAGAGGTTTGGGGAGTGAGGTCAGTGAACATGAGCGAGCTGCAGATTGGGGATGGCCAGGATGGGCCAGACCACTTCACTGTGGGCTGGAGGACAGCATGAGGCTTTCGGTTCCTCCCAGCCTGGCTGTCCCTGCCCTCTCCGTGTTTGGGGCACGCTGGCCACAGCTCCGCAGAGCCCTGGAGATGGGATTTCCAGAGCCCAGAGCAAGAATCGCTCATGGTCAGGCTTGGTCACCGACTCCCAGCCTCAGTTTCCCTCATGCACCAGGATGGTCCCTTGCTCTTCCCTGCTCACCCTAGCACAGCCCCTGCATCGGGGCACCCAGCTGGCACCGGGGCACAAGGGGACCCCCCCAGCTCAGGGCAGAACATGCATGGGATGAGACTCACCCCTGGGTCCTTGCCCTTCCGAAAACACTCCTCTGTCTGCCCAGGGAGAGGTGGCCAGTAGATCTGAAACACAAAGGACCTCTTGGAGCAAGGAGGAGGGACAGCAGAGACCCAGCTTTGCAAATACACATCCCCAGGCTGCTGGTGGCATGGTGACGGGGAGAGGGACCAACTGAGGGACCAACAGCTCCTCAGAGCCCACCCAGCCCAGGGCAGCACCCGCCCTCCAGGGGAGACGCTCCTCAGCAGGTCTGGGTGGTCACACTGGGCCTGGAATGGGGTGGGCTTGTGGGTGGCATGGGGAAAGAGTGCTGAGGGACATCAAGGAGTGCTGCAGCCCTAGTGCCCCACAGCCTTGGGTGGCACTCAGACCAAGGGCAGCTTGGATACACAAGCCCTTGACCCCATCACAGTGACCCAGCACGCCGAGGGCACTTCATTTCCTTCTCTGCTTTCTTCAGCAAGAGACAGCACAGAGCCACATTTAAAAAGCAAGAATTCAAAGTGGAGAGGGTGAAGGGGGAGGGGAACCACCGCCCAGCATCGTCACTCTGATCCACCAGGTCTCCCACCAAGGAGCCAGGAGAGGTCTGGGGGCTTTGCCAGCTGAGCCCTGGTGCAGCTCGTTGCAGTGATGAATGCTTTCAGCTCCTTGCTCTGCAGGCGTTCAGCTGGAGATTTGCCCATGAAGGAGATGCCCAGATGGGGATGTGGAATACTTGTTCTCCTGATGGCTGCTTTTTAGCAAAGCAAGGTCCAAGATGCCACTCAGCACCCAGAACTCATGGGTGGGCTGTACCACCAGCTGCCAACCACAACTAATTTGTGACTGATTGTCCTATAACCACCATGGCCAGCCCTCCCTTGGCTAGCAGCACAAGTTTTCAGATGCATTTCAGGGTGCTTGAGATGGGGACACCTCCAGAGCAGGTCTTGCTTCTGGGTGGCTTCTCCTAGCTCAGATGGGCACCATCTACTCGGATGGGTGAGGGGTGCACGGGGAGTCAGGGTGGGGATGGGGATCCCGAGGTGCTGAGCAGGACCCAGCTCACCTCCTTGGCATCCGTGCTGGCCCCATCCAGGAGCAGGGAGTAGAGGACATCCTTCCCCCCAATGAAGAGCCGGTCGCGGTACTCATCCAGGTAGAGGGAGCGGAAGCCCAGGAAGCCTCGGTGGCCAACGAAGAGGACAGAGCGGTTGGTGCTCAAAAGCTCTGCCAAGGGAGGAAGAAAGAGTCAGGAGGAGCCCCTGTGACCACCACGGCTCTATAAGCACCACTTGCCCCAAACACCTCTCCCAGTTGTGGGCACAAGTAGACTTCTCAAACATGGGAGATGTCCTGCTCCCTGGTGGCCCTCGCCACGCCCCTCCAATTGCTGTGCATGCCAGGGTGTCCCTGATGACAGCTCACAGTCCTCACCCACCGCGAGGACAGGAGGGAAAAGTGATGGATGCCATCTCTTTCCCACCCCCGTGAGCACCTCCAGCTGAGGACCCAGCCCTCAGAGGGGGCCGCAGCAAAGGGGCTGCAAGGCAGGGAAAAAGGAGAGGAAACAACACAACCGTAGGTGCCATGTGGGCTCCCAGCCCCCAGACACCCTTCAAACCTCCTTGGGGAATGTGAAAAGGTGCTTAGACCCCCATCCCAATGGTGGCAGCAAGGGGTCCAGGCTTTTTGAGGGGAAGACCAGAGGGCTGCGATGGTCGCAGAGGTGGGAGAATCCCTCTGAGTATCACCAGGCCATCCCAGAGCCAGCAGAAGAGCTGCTCCCGTCCACTGTGGGCAGCAGCATCCATCTCCATCCCTTCCTGGAGGCACTGGCATCCCAGCCTGCCCAAAGGCCGCTGCCACCACCGCGAGACCTTGCTGTCAGGGAGGCTTCCTCCCCACCATGGCACAAGGATGCCACCTGAGGCATGGCACCCACACAGGATGCTGCATCTCTAGATGGACATCACCTCCATCACCTTGAGAGCCTGAAACAATGGGGTCTGATGGGGAAGGCTCCCAAAGCAGGTCCAAGCCTGAAGCCCATGGGATGCAGGGGTGATTCTCATGGTGATGCCACCACAAGGCTGTGGCATGACTGGCTCCTGGTGGGAAATTATTTTCAGGGTCAGCAAGCCAGAAAACCTGGCACAGTGGCAAGAAGAGGGCAAGAGGAAGTGTCTCAGCTTCACTGGGCTTTGAAACCCTGCCCCAGTGAGTGCCCCAGCCCTGATCCAGGCTGCTGTCACTGCAGGGTGGAGGAGGACAAAGCACCATTGATGAGCGCAGCCATGTCCCCAGACACCCTCGGCTGAGGAAGGCTGCCAGGCACCACTGCTGACCCCCGGGAAACCCCCAGCCTTAGCAACCACCCCACATGTCCCCATCAGAGAGGAGGTGGCACTGGGACAATCCCAGCTGCCAACAGCCCAGGACACCCAGGTACCAAGCCCTGTTCTTGCTGGAGAGACATTTGTCACCTCCAGTGAGGAGGTGGCCAGCAGTACAATGACCCCATCCCGGTGGGAAACGCTTCCTCTGGGTCCTGCAAGGGAGACAGAGTCCACCCCTGGGGGAGGACGGCCACCTCCACCCCATGACACACAGCTTCCATTCCTGCCAAGTCACACTGGGACTGCCCTAACTGGTGATGCTGGTGGCATGGTGGGATAGACCTTCCTCACTGGGAAGAGCTCTGCGCTTGCAAGCAGAGCTGGCACAAGGGGCGCCTCTGCCCCACATCCCTGGGGGGGGGGTACCCTTGACCCCACACCCTCCCAGCATCTCAGGTCCTTCTGTATCGCCAGGCCCAGCCTGGGGAAACGCTGTCATCTCCTTCTATTCTTGCCTTGCAACAATATTTCCCCAGCTCAGAAAAACATTGGCCAAGTTATCGGGCCCCTTTTATTGTTTCAGGCGAAGCTTCCCCTTCTCCCAGCCACAGCAAATTCCTCCTACACCTACAGTTACGTCAGCTCCCCAGGGAGCAGCACCCGTGCATCCCTAGGACCCCTTTATCCCAGGGTGGGGGTGCCATAGGAGTCACCTCCCAAGTTGGGGTGCCCCCCTGGAGGGGTGATGGAGAATTTGGAGGAGACTGAGCTGGGCTGAGATGCTCCTGGTCCTTGCAGCACCAAAATGCTCTTTCCCCTCTCAATGTGAGCCACTGCTGGACATTGAAACAAAAGGCAAAAAAGCGGTTTGAAGTGAGAAGTAGAACTGGGGACAGGGTCACCCCTGTATCCCCATCACAATGCCTTTCCCTATCACTCCCCCAAAAAGCCACCCTGCAGCCAGAGCCATCGGCCACGCACAGCCCAGGCTGTGGAGCTGAGCACAAGCAGCTTTGGTTCACCCAGCTTCTCCTTTCAGAGGCTTCTAATGGTTTTAATTGAAATTTCATTTTCTTTTTCTTCCCCTCAGGGAGAAGGCGGTGGCAGAATTTGTTTCATGGGAAATTTCTTGTTTCTGTTTCCAATTTGGAAAAGGAACAGAATAATCAGCTTAAGAAGGAGGGGAGAGAAAGCTCAGGAGGTGAGGAGCCTGGCCAGCCCCAGTGAGCTCCTCACACCTGAGGGACAGTGCAGCATGGATGGACTTCAGGCTGGAGCAGATCAGACATCAAACCCTGAGCCCCTTGGCCAAGCTCTGTTGGGACCTCCAAACCTCCTAATCCTGCGACCAAACCCAACCTGAGGACACTTGGGCAACCTGATCCAGTGGGAGGTGTCCCTGCCCATGGCACAGGAGTGGAACTGGATGGGCTTTGAGGTCCCTTCCAAGCCAAACCATTTTGTGATTCTATGACACCAGGTCCCACCATGAGAGCCGGGACCCATCACGGGTGCCTGTGGCTGC
Organism: Dromococcyx pavoninus; assembly: GCA_033558185.1. Classification (NCBI taxonomy): domain Eukaryota; kingdom Metazoa; phylum Chordata; class Aves; order Cuculiformes; family Neomorphidae; genus Dromococcyx; species Dromococcyx pavoninus. The sequence continues at coordinate 33,525 of JAUMJL010000989.1, read as the reverse complement.
CCAGGGTAAGCGAGGTCCCCCTTTGAGCAGGGAGGGAGCCCCTAGGGCTGCCCACTCTGCCCGGGACAAAACCAGGGACACAGCCAGGCTGGGGAACCCCCAAACTGGGCAGCACAAGGGCAGACGGTTGCTTTCTCCCAGCAGCTCCCAGGGCGCTCCAAGAGCTGGGCTGCCCCAGCCCTTCCCCTCTTTGGGAAGGAGGAAGCTGCACGTTATGCAATTTAATTATTTTAACTTTTTTTAGAGCAGGTTCGTTGCTTTAAGGCAAGAAGGAGGAGATTTGGGCGCTCAAGGCTCCTCCATCGAGTCTGGCTGGAAGCAGCCTCTGGATTAAGCTGGCAGAGCTGGGGACTCAGCGAGCCAGAGCGGGATCACAGGGAGAGTTTTAATTAAAACCAAGCCCTTCCAGCGCAGCACCCCGAGGGTCCCCCCAGCACGGTGGGGCTCGGAGCTGAACAGCACCCATGGGACCTGCAGGGACGGTGGAGAACTCAGCACCCACCCAACCCACGCGACAGAGCGTGCCTTTGCCAGAGCAGCCCCGTGCCTCAGTTTCCCCAAACCACACGTGAGAAACGGTTCTACTTGGGAAACGGGAAGCACCCTGACTGTCCCCTCACCAGCACCCCAGGGCTCTGAGCTGAGCAGCACCCATGGGACCTTGCCGGGCAGGTGGGATGCTGAGCACCCCTGAGGATGTCGGTGCAGGGGGAGCACCCACACACCGCAGCACTCACCCAGCCCACACGGCAGAGCGTGCCCGTGCCAGAGCGGCCCCGTGCCTCGGTTTCCCCAAACCCCACGTGGGAAACGGTCTCTCTCGGGAAGCAGCGGGGCTGATGCGGAACCCGGCAGCGCATCCCCACTCTCCCCGGCAGCCGCCTGACACCCAGTTCTCCCCCCTTTCCTCCTCCTCAGAGCTCCCCCCTACATCCCTCCTGGGGAGGATGGGGGTGCAGAGCAGCGACCCCGGTCCAATCCGAGCCTCCAATGCCAGATGACCCCCCCAAAAAAACCCATTAAGCCGCCCTTTGGGCGCAGTACCCACACCTGAGGCTCCCCAACCCGCCGTATCCCTTCCCCTCGCGGGTGGGGAGGCTGAGGACCCCCCAGTGTTGGCTCCCCCACAGCAGGTGCCCCCCCCCCCCCCCTCCGGCTCACCACGGTAGGGCAGGCGGAGGCGCGGGGGGCTGCGCCCCGCCGCCAGCAGCGCAGCCCCCAGCCAGCACAGCGACAGCGACACCCGCATCCCGCAGCTGCCGGGGCTGCCCGTGGCACCCAGCTCTTATGGAGCTGCCATCCGACCGCCCCCAACCCGCCCCGGCCCGCCCCCACCCTCCCCACCCTCCTCATCCCTGCATCTAGGGTGGGGAGAGCTCCGCACACCTCCAAACCGTCACCTGTACTTGCGGTTTAGGCTTTGCTGCACCCCTAGTCCTCCCACAGCCCCCTCGGTTCACCCCTGGAGGTTGGGGAGCCCTGGAGGGATGTGGAGGGAAAGCTGAGGTCCCCCAGCCTTGCTCTCTTAGTGAGGTGGGAGAGAACCTGCAAACCTGTCCCCTGAGAAGGATGCTCAGTGTGGGGTGTTCTTCAAGCACCAGTGGGCACTACAGGTTGTATCTCAGCAGGCAGGCAAGTCGGGGGACACCTGGCTGGTTGGTGAAGGGTGGGGACCAGGATGGAGGGGGCGTGCACCACCACCAGTAAAGGTCCTTGCTCACCTGCATGCTGAGCAGGGACCCCGGTCAACCAAGAAGGATCCCACGGCACCCACACCACTTTCACACCATCCCTCCCCAGGGCTGCAGGGTCAGGGGAAGTGGCTGTATGAGACATCAGAGCATCCACGCAGAGAATGTCAGTGCACACACAGGTGTCGCGTCTTCCCAAAAGCCTTGGATTTCCCCCTGATGCTGGATGGAGGGGAAGGAACTGAGGAGCTGGTGGCTTGTCCTGCAGCCCTCCATCACCACCGATGGCTTCACCCCTGCTCCCACCCGCCACGGGGCACCCTTGTTAGCCCCAGCCCCTCAAGGACTGCTGCAGCTTTATTAATTAAAATGAAGGGTATTAGGATTGGGGGACCCAACTCACCCCCAACCTTTTGTAATGGAGCAGCTCTGCAACCCCTCAACCAGGGTAAAACCTTCGCAGTTCAACCCAGCGAACCCTTTGCTGACTCTTGCCCCAATTTCCCCAGGGAAGACCACGTCGGGGCTGGCCCAGTGTGGCTCTGGGGTAGATCCAGCATGGCTGGGTGGTGGGGAGCTCTGTGGGGTGGGGTGAGAGCAAGGAGGAGATGCAGCCCGCGGGCAGCTCTGGCGGATGAGCAGATACTGCCTGCCCAGACCCGCACGCTGCCTGCCCAGACCCGAGGGTTTGGGGGAGCACCACTACGGTGGAGCTGTTGGGATGGAGGGAGCAGGGTGAACCCCAGCACTGGCAGCTGCTCCTGTCCCCCTTGGTATCCTGAGGCTGATCTGGAGCAGAGGCTGTCAAGGAGCAGCCCCACAACCTGCCTGCGCAGGGTCCTGCCTGCAGCACCATCCCCCAGCCCACAGAGTCCAGGGGAACGGAGAGCACCCCAGCAGATGCCACCACACTGAGGAAATCATAGAATCGCTTGGTTGGAAAGGACCTTTGAGATCACCAACTCCAACCGCCCCTGTCCACTACTAAACCAGATCCCACAGCACCTCATCTGCCCATTTTTAAACACCTCCAGGGATGGGGACTCCACCACCTCCCTGGGCAGCTGTTCCAGTGCCTAACAATAACAAATCTGCCATGCCTGGGCTCCCTGAGATCCGCTGGGCAGCGCCACAGACAGACAGACAGACAGACCCTACCCCCACTCCTGGTTGTGCTTCCCAAGGAGATTTATTGACTTGCACGGGGAGGATGAATGGCACTGTCCCCAGGTCCCCTGGCAAGTGGGCAGAGAAGCAGGACAAGGCACGGGCAAGCAGAGTGGGGCACCAGTCCCTTTCCCCATAGCCAGCGCGGATGGAGGAGGCACAGGGACCCAACACTGGGAGAGGCAGGTGGCATCCAGGCAAGAGGGACACAATGCCCAGCGGGGTGGCTGGGATTCTGAGGGCACAAACATCACTATTGGGCCAACCCTGAGCACAGCCAACGTCGCACGGTGCCACCTGTGTCCCCAGCATGCTGGCAGGCATTTGCTGTGCCCACCCCCTGCCCCCTTTTTAAAGCCTCATGTCCTGCTGCTTGGCACTCCCCGTCCTGCCCCTGGCCAGGGTGCTCAGCCCTCCGTGGGCAGCGGGGGCACCGATGCCAGGGCGGGCAGGAGGCGGGCGTAGATGTCGATGCCTCGCAGGAAGACTTGCTCGTTGAGGAACTCATTGTGGTCGTGGAGCAACACTGGGGTGCAGTTCATGGGCGAGAAGCCAATAGCGGGGTGTCCTGCCTGGGGATGGGGGGTACAGGATGAGGATGGGGCTGGGATGGGCACGGCTCCTGCTTGGAGCTGCAAGTCTCCCCCCCCCGGTGGGCTGGCATCGCACTCACTGCTCGGATGTAGCGGCTGTCGGTGGCAGCCGGGAAGATCTCAAGCTTGAGCTGCAGCTTCCTGAGAAGCAAGACCCTCCATCAGCACGAGGGCAGTCAGGTCCACACTGTCCCCCTGCCACCTTGCAGGCAAAGAGACCACGCCAGGAAGGTCCCTCAGCCCTGCAGGACACTCAATCCCATCTCTTTGGGGGGCACAGGGAAACACCTCGGCACAGGGCATCCCCTCCCAATCCCTGCCATCCCAGAGATCCAAGAGACCACCTGGCTCCACCAGAGGATGTCCCCACCAGAGCCCTGCCCTTCCTGGGGATGCTACTCACATGTCCCTGCAGACCCCACTGAAGGCTTTCCACCATGGGTCCGACTCCTCGGTGGAGGTGACGTGTTGGTCCATGCATTTCTGAGGGAGGGAGAGGGCACAGGGATGGGCACGGGGCAGGGGAGGGATGGGCAGGATGTAACCAGGTGGTTGAGACCCCTCACCTGGTGAAACTCATAGGTGACACCGTCCCCAGCACCCCGGCACCACGCGGCCACCTGCTCCTCAAAGGCCTGAGGCAGAGATCAGAGGATGGGTATTAGCAGGGTAACCCCCAACCTGCTCCCCACCCCATGGTGGGACCTGCGTGACGCCCACCTTCAGGTCCACGGTGGGTGGGATGCGGATGTCGAAGCCGGCTGCCATCTCGGAAGGCACCACGTTGAAGGAGACGCCCCCTTCCAGCATGGTCAGGTTGAGCGAGGTGACGTCCCCTAGGGTCAGGCTTGAGTCGGACTTGAGCCTTGGGGGGACGCAAGGGAGAGTCATCCTTTGCCACCCAGGCAGGAGAGGAAGTGCTTCCCCACCCCACTACCACCCACAAATGGGGAAACTGAGGCACAGGGTGGTGGCACCGATCAGAGTTGAGCTTGAGATCCCCAGGATCCTCTCCATGGACCATCCCGCTGCTTGGTTCCTACCTCTGCTTCTCGCTCTCCCTGAAGGCCAGGAAGGAGTTGATGACTTTGTGCTGGGGAGGGAAGGGTGGAGGTTGAGGACCAGCCCAAGGGGGGGCACCTGGCAGCCCTAGCAGGGGTGCACAGGGTGTACCCCCTCTCTTACCATCTTCTCGGCAGCCGTGTTGCTGATGAAGCGGGACCCGTGTCCAGGGCTGCCCATGCACTTCACCTTTATCCCTGCGGCAGCAGCGGGGAGGGAGGCATTGAACAGAAAGCCCAGGGTGGCCCCAATGCCCCAGCAGGGGCAGGGACACAGCGGTGGGCACGCAGTTACTCACACCATGGGCTCTTCTCCCCGTAGAAGACACTGAAGGTGTCGGATGGGCTGGCCAGGCCTGTGGTGGGCACAGACCGGGGGTCAGCAGGGCACAGAGATACCAGAGAATCAGAACTGGGTTGGAAGGGACCTCAAAGCCCAAAGAGTTCTACCCCCTGCCATGGGCAGGGTCATCTCCCACTGGATCAGGGGGCTCAAAGTCCCATCCAACCTGGCCTTGAACACCTCCAGGGATGGGGCAGCCACAACTTCCCTAGGCAACCGGTGCCAGGGCCTGCCCATCCTCATCGTGAAGAATTTCTTCCTAAGGTCTAATCTAAATCTCTCCCTTCCAATGTAAAGCCATTCCCCCTCATCCCATCACTCCAGGCCAACATCCCCATCATCCTATCACTCCACTCCAACATCACAGGGTGATGTAAACAGGGACAGGGGTGCGGACCAAGAGGAGAGACATCCCCATGCCAGCCCTGGCACCACTCACCCTCATCCAGGGCGAAGCCCACGTTGAGTGCTTTGAACTCAGGGCGTTGCACGAACATCTCCATGCCCTTGTGTCCGCCCACCTCCTCGTCTGTGGGATAGAGTCTGGAATGGAGGAAGGAACCGGGGCATCCTCCCAGTTCTCCTTCCACACCAGCCTGGGTGCCACCAGTGCACCCGATGTTTTCAGACCTGGAGACCCCTCCAGCCTTGAGCTAGGGGAGCTCCAAATCTGGAGAGGCTGGAAGGCTGCCACACCATGGGAAACTCCAGGGCATCACCCAGCTGCCAGCCTCTCCTGTCACCCCAAGAGGGCACACCCTGGGGACCCACCAGGCACAAAGGTGAGGTGGATGGTGCGGGCAAAACACTTCCCCTCCGCCTTCAGCCTCCGGATAGCCTCGAGGTATCTATGGGGAGAAGGTGGTGCCTGGACATCACAGAGGAGAGGGGCTGGTGTGCTCTGAGGCATCCCTGGGGGGGCCAAGCAGTGGCATCCTTGGCCCCAGGGACCCTGGGGACACTGGGATCCTGTCCTGCATCACTCAGAGCCATCCTCATGCCATGCCCTCCACTCACTGGATGGAGACACATTTCATGTCCTGGGCACCCCGGGCGTAGATGTTGCCTTGTGAGTCCTTAACAGCCTCAAAGGGTGGGTAGGTCCAGTGCTCCTGTGGGGAACAGCGGTCGTGATGGCAGAGGGACACGGTGGGCACCAGGTCCCATTCCTGTCACTCCAAGTCCTGCCCACCATGCCCATCCCACCCCTGGCCCTGGCCCAGCACCTCAAAGACAGGCACGACATCAGTGTGGGAGTTGAGGAGGATGGAGCGTAGGCGGGGGTTCGTGCCCTGCCAGGTCAGGATGAGCACCACACGGCCCTGGCACACCTGTGGGACAAGGGCAGGATGTCATTTGGGTTCCATCTGGGTACAGAGGTGCTGGGACCGGCAGGCTGGAGCTGAAAAGCAGAAGTGGTGCCCAGCAGAAGGGACATCCCCAGCCAACGTGACCGTGCCAGGCTAATCATAGCACAGGCGACTGCAAAGGTCAGAGGGGACCAGCCGGAACACAGGCTTAAGGAAGGGCTCAGGTCAGCAGGGGATTACAGGCAGGATTCACTCCTACTCATCTCCAGGGTGGCAGCAGGAGAGCAGCCCCAGTCACTACAGTCCCGGGCACAGATGGATGGATGAACCGGGGGCTGCTCCTCGCCTTGCTCACCTCCACTTTCTGGCAGGCCAAGCCCAGGTCGGTGCCGATGCGCTCCAGAAACTGAACAGCTGCATCTGGGGAGGAGCCAGGGATGTCTGGAGTTACATCATGATCTCCCTCCTCTCTCACCGCAAACCTCTGGGGACCCCAAGGCTCTCTGAGGCTCCCAGGACAAGGAAAGAGGTGACCAGAGAGGGCAGGTGATGAGGTCCTAGGCACAAGAGGTGGCCAGGAGCAGGAATAGGAGCAGCTTGTCAGCATCCCTTTGGGGCAAGGACTAGGGGAGCAGGAAAAAATAAAAGCTGAAGGGGACAAGTTTGGTGGGACAGTCGTCTGTAGGAGTTTTGGGAGCTCCTCACCAATAAAAACCTCTTGATGTACTTCAGTGGGAGGATGGAAACACTAACGGAAGGAGATCTGCACGCGATTACCACAAGCATCCATCCCAGAGCCAGGGCAGGGTGGAAGCTGAGGGGACCCTGGGGTACAGGGATGGAGGAACCAAACGGCAGCTCTGGGTGCACTCAACACTCTGCCCCAACCAAAGGTGCCAGCAGAGATAAGGGACAAAGGTGTTCGCTTCTTAACACCACAATCAAAACAGCCCTGGTTGAGGACTCGGGCACCTGGGTCCAAAGACCAGAGCCGCTAAACCGCGTTGCCAGATCCCTGCCCAGCTCCCCATCCCGTCCCCTCCATCCTCACCATAGTCAGGTTTGGGGTGGACGGTGTCAATCTTCAAGTACTCCCGGAAAAGCGTAACCGAGGGGTTCTCGGAAGCCCCCGTGCTCTTCCCGGGCTTCCCAGGTGCCATGGCAGGGACAGGGGCTGCAGAACTCTGGGAGAAGAGCGGGGCGATGGTTAATCACCCAGTGCCCCCTCCAAAGTCCACCAGCAAGCTCAGTCGTCACAGAAACTGAAGAAGGATGGGGCAAAGGTCTCCCCTGGTGCGATTCTGGGACACTGCCATGGAGAAGTCTCCCCCACTTGGGTACAGGGGTAGGATGAGGTGTGTCCCCACACTACATTGGGGGCTTCTAGGGAGGAAAAGGGGGCAACAAGGTGGGGAAGGCGGCTCTCGGGGGAAGAAGGGTGTATGGGGCAGGGGTACATGGTGGTCAGGGTTAGCCAGTGTTTGGGGGTCCAGAGGGGTGTGGGGGCGTGCAGGCAGGGAAGCTGGAGTGCAGGTAAGGGTGGGGGGCAGGCCAGGGGAAGCAGGACAATGCTGAGGGGCACATGGGAGTGCAGCAGGAGGGGTGATGGGGGACACTGAGGGGATATGAGAGTAGGGGGTGAAAAGGGGCTATAAGAGAGGGGACGACTGTGGTTGGGGATGCAGGGGTAGCATGGCTAAGGGTGCAAAGGGGCACAGGTGGGGTACAGGGGTACCACAGCTGGGGTTCAGGGAAGGGGGCACACTGGGGTGCAGGGGCACCAAGGTTAGGGTTGTGAGGAGTGCAGGGTACCAAAGGGAGGGGTGAAAGGGAGGTGCAGGGGTACTGTGGTTAGGGGGCAGGGGAAAGGGGGGGCAGGATACCGTGGTTAGAGGTCCAGGGGAGTGCAGGAGGCTGCAGGTTTTGGGGTGCAGGGGTAGCACAAGCAGGAAGACTGAAGGGTGCTGGATACTGTGGAGTGCAAGATACCACGACTGGGGTGCGAGAGGGTACGCGGGGTGCAGAGTAGCGTGGTTAGGGGTGCAGGAGGTAGAGAAGGGGTGCAAGGGGTAAGAGTGCTGCAGGAGGGTAGAGAAGGGGTGCAAAGGGGGTACAGAGCGTGCAAAGTACCGTGGTTAGGGGTGAAGGAGGGTAGCGGAGGAGTGCGAGGCGGTACAAGGAGGTGCAAAGCACCGCGGATGAAGGTGCAAGAAGGTAGAGGAGAGTGCAAGGAGGTACAGAGGGTGCAACGCACCGCGGTTAGGGGTGCAAGGGGGGCACGGTGGTTAAGGGTGCAAGGGCGCACAAGGGCGTGCAGGTACCGCGGCGAGGGGATTCCTACTGCGAGCCGACCCTACCTCCCGCGCTGCTGCTGCCGGCGCCTGCGCGGGGCGGGCAGAGGCGGGCAGGGGAGGAGCGGGGGGCACACGATGGGCTGGCGGCAGGAGCGGGCAGGGAGAAGGAGGGTAGCCCCCCCCGGCAGAGGCAGAGAGCGGGTTGGATCCCCCGGGGAGCCTCGCAGCGCTCGGGGACACAGGCAGAAGCCAGAACAGCATCACTTTATTTGCCTTATGACAGATGACGCCCTGTCCTGCCAGCAAGGGAAACCTCGGTGCTCTCCCTGCCATCCTGAGGGCACCCCAAAAGAGAAGAGCACCCCCACGTCAGTCCCCCGTGCCTCCTAGTTCCTCTGGATGTCCCAGCCCCTTGCCCTCTGCGCAGCAAAGGACGAGGCGGCTCTCACTGCAGCTGGCGCAGGAAGCCCAGCAGTGCCCGGTGGAAGTCCTCTGGCTTGTCCAGGTAACAGGCATGGCCAGCATCGGGCACCACAGCCACGCGGTGCCCAGGGAGGTGCCGGAGGCTCTGCAGGGCCTGGGGAGCCAGGCTTGTGTCATGGTCACCGTAGAGGATCAGGGTGGGCGTCTTGGTAAGGGGAGAAAGAAAAACAGAGGTTGTCGGAGGGGGAAACGGCCACCACGCGTGCCCTGGGCTATGCCCACCTTTATCCATCACTGCAGGGGCAGCGTAGGAAGGCAGGTGCCAGCTTTCCCATGAGCTGGGGGGCAAAAATCCCCCACTCTCACCCCAAAACAGCAACACCCTCCATGCCACCCTATAAACCAGTTGGCCCACGACGTTCACCAACATACAGAGACCCCCCCAGCAGCCCAATGACCCAGCTCACCTGGACCCGCTGGTACTGCTCAGCAGTGTAGTCCTTGGTGCCCACGGGTGCCACAGCCACAAAGCCTGACAGACGGTCCCCCCGTGCCAGGAGGAAGGGCAGGGCAAAGCGGCCACTCATGGAGGGGCTGACAAGAACAGGCCTCCGCATGCCCAGCTGCTGAAGGACATGGTCCAAGAACGCCACCCGGTCCTGTGCCGTGGCCACTGTCTTCGCTGGGGGTGAATCTCCATAGCCTGGCATGGGGCAGAGGGTGCAGGGTGGGCACAGGACAGGGTAGATTTTGCAGCCTGCAGTGGTCTCTCCCTCCCAAGGCTCAGCCTGCTTGGCAAAACCCAGATCAAAGCCCAGCAGCTGCACAGCAACAGCCATGTGCCAAAGGGTTTGGGTGGCAATCAGAGGTGAGCGCCCCAAGGTAAAGCCAAACCCCAGGCACATTGCCCCAGGGACCACTGCTGGCTCTCTAAAGAACCATAGAATGGTTTGGGTTGGAAGAAACTTTAAGCCCATCCAGTTCCACCCCCCTGCCATGGGCAGGGACACCTCCCACTGGGTCAGGGTGCTCAAAGCCCCATCCAACCTGACCTTGAACACCTCCAGGTTATGGGGCAGCCACAAGTTCTCTGGTCAACCTGTGCCAGGGCCTCCCAACCCTCATCGTGAAGAATTTCTTCCTAATGTCTAGTCTAAATACTCCCCCTTCCAATTTAAAGCCATTCCACCTTGTCCTATCAGTCCAGGCCCCTGTAAAAAGCCCTTTGTGAGCCTTCTTGTAGGCAACTTCAGGTCCAAGAGGTCTGGAGCCCTCCCTAAAGAGTCCAGGTCCCAGCTGTGGCTGAGACAAGGAACCAGAGCTACCCACAGGGATCAAATTCAGCACAATGCCATGGTCCTACCGGGCAGATCTATCGCGACCCGCGCGGTGCCCTTCTCCAGTGAGCAGTGCCAGCGTGCCCACGTCCTCCCACGTCTTGGAGGTGAAGGCCTGGCCGTGCAGGAGCAGGACATCGGGCCTGCAGTGGGGGAGACAGGCGGGAAGGGGTTCAGGAAGGGGCCGCACGCGAAGATGCTGCAACCCAGAGCCACAAGGGCTGGCGGGGAGCGATGCTCAGGGCTAGGCATCCCAAGGGGACATCGGGGCTGACCCACCTCCCGCGGCTGCCAGCCCAGGACGCTGCAGGAGCCTCCCTGTAGAAGACAGGGGGCTCTCCGGCCGTGGTGACATTGGCTGCCCGCAGGCGACGCTGGCCCTGGCCGGGCTGGGTGCCCACCGGGCGCTGCCCATGCTGGGTGCCCGGGAGCAGCAGGTACAGGGCAAGGGCGAGGAGTGCCCCGAGCAGAAGCAGCCCCGCGCGGCTGCGGCGGCGGCATCGCCCTGCGCTGGGGAAGGACAAGGCGGCGAAGCTGGGGGCTTCCGAACCCCGCTAATGGAGGGGCAGAGCACGGTGATCGCCTCAGCCCCGGCCCAGTCTCAGCCGCGCCAGCCCTGCTCGGTCCCGGCTCGGGCCCCGCCGCCCGCGCAGCTCCAGCCGGGACACGCGGCGCCTGCCGGGAGGCTGCAGCGCTGCAGGCTGCTAGGGCCGCCCGGCCCCACCGGCCCCGGAGCTGAGCGCTTGGGACGGGACGGCCGGGGCCAAGTGACGCGCGGGGCCCGGCGGAGCTCGGTTCGGCTCTGTTCGGCAGGGGCTCGGCAGGGTTCGGCAGAACTCGGACAGGACTCGGCAGAGTCGGCTTCTCTCGGCAGGGCTCGGCCCGCTCGGCTGCGTTCGGGTTCGTTCGGCTCTGCTCGGCAGAGTTCGGCTCCGCTCGCAGAGTGCGGCTCCGCTCGGCAGCGCTCGGCTCCGCCCGGCTCCGTTCGGGTTCGTTCGGCTCTACTCGGCAGAGTTCGGCTCCGCTCGGCGGAGTTCGGTTCCGTTCGGCTCCGCTCGGCTCCGCTCGGTTCGTTGGGGCGGTGGCCACCCCGGTGTGCCCGGGCCCCGCGCCCCGTGAGGCGGTGCCGTCGCTCCCCTCCCGCCCCGCCGCCCTTTGTACCCAGGGCGCGGCGTCCCCAGCCCCGCGGCGGGAGGGAGCGCGGCCGGCACCGGGGCGGAGGAGCAGGTAAGGGCCCCCCTTCCCCGCGCCTCGGCGGGGAAACTGGAGGCAGGGGCGCTCCCTCAGTGTCCCCGAAGAGGTGGTGATGGCAGTGTGACCCCTTGGCCGCGGAGCACTGATGGGTCGCATCCGCTGATTGCAGGAGCCAAGGGAAGTTCTGCAGGGAAGGTGCACAAAGCCATCCTCTCTGGACCAGGACTCGGCCGGCTCCATCCGAACCAAGCCCACCCCGAGCCGAGGAGCAGGGAGTGCGTGGGGTGCGTTGGGCAGGATGCTGCAACTCCACAGAGCACTCGAGGCATGGGGAAGAGCAGCTGGAAAGCTGCCTGGCAAAGAAGGACCTGGGGATGCTGGTTGACAGCAGCTGAACATGAGCCAGCAGTGGCCCAGGTGGCCAAGAAGGCCAATGGCATCTTGGCTTGGATCAACAATGGTGTGGCCAGCAGGAGCAGGGAGGCATTTGTGCCCCTGTACTCTGCATTGGTGAGGCTGCACCTCGAATCCTGAGTTCAGATTTGGGTTCCTCACTACAGAAAGGACACTGAGGGACTGGAGCACGTCCAGAGAAAGGCAGCAGGCTAGAGAACAAACCTTATGAGATGTGGCTGAGGGACTTGGGGCTGTTTAGCCTGGAGAAAAGGAGGCTGAGGGGAGACCTCATCCCTGTTTACAACTGCCTGAAAGGAGCTTGTAGTAAGGTTGGTGCTGGGCTCTTCTCCCAAGTAACAAGTGATAAGATGAGAGGAAATGGCCTCAAGTTATGCCAGGGGAGGTTTAGATTGGACATCAGGAAACACTGCTTCACCAGAACAGTTCTTAGGTACTGGCACAGCTGCCCAGAGAGGTGGTGGAGTCACCATCCCTGGAGGGGTTTAAAAGATGGGCGGATGAGGTGCTGTGGGATCTGGTTTAGTAGTGGACAGGCATGGCTGAACGCGATGATCTCAAAGTTCTTTTCCAGTCAAACAGTTCTGTGATTCCTGGTGCCAGTGCCACAGCCCATCTGCCATCCCACCACCACTGCGCTCAGGACAAGGCCCCACATCCTCTCCACTACACCGTGCAGGGCTGCTGCTGGCACCAGGCCTGTTTCCACCTCTCAACTCCCACTAAAGGCTCTCCTGACCCTCCAGGCATGGCCACCCCACGGCTCACTGAGAGCACCGTCACGGTGGATGGGCAGACCCTCTTCTACCGCCAAGCCGAGCCGGCCCAGCAGGCACCAAAGCTGACGGTGCTGCTGCTGCACGGCATTCGCTTCTCCTCTGAGACCTGGCTTCAGCTGCAGACGCTCACCACGCTGGCCGAGAACGGCTACCGAGCTGTGGCTATTGACCTGCCGGGTAAGGCGCGGTGGAGAGTACAACCCCCATACACCCACTTGGGTTTGAGGTGCTGGATGGCAACCCTGGCATCCAGCCTCTGCGGGTTGTGAGGTGATGGAGAGTGTGACAGGGCAACTTCTGTCTCCCGTGGCTCAGGGCTGGGGCGCTCCAAGGATGCCATGGCCCCAGCGCCTGTGGGTCAGCCTGCACCAGGAACTTTCCTGAAGGCGGTTTCGGAGGCTCTGTGCCTGGGTGCAGCCGTGGTGGTCAGCCCGTCGCTCAGTGGCATGTACTCCTTGCCCTTCCTCTTCCAGCATAACCACCTGGTCAAGGCATATGTGCCCGTGGCACCCATCTGCACCGAGAAATTCACCGCGGAGCAGTACGCCCAGGTCAAAGTACGGTTTGGAGGGAGATCCAGGGAGGTTGGGGACCAGGGAGGGGACAGTGAGGACGGGACCTGGCACCAGGGCTGAGCAGGCGAAAGGCCAAACAGACCAGAAACTCCATTGCCATTAGAAAAAGGGAACGTGATGGTGAAGGAATGAGGTGACCATGGATGTGATGGTGATCATGGGGTAGCAGGAAGGGAAGAGGGGACACTAGGAGACTTAAGAGCCTCATTTTCTCTTTGTCGTGGTGGGTGGGGGAGAAGGGCAAGTGTCTCCCCTCCAGATCCTGGTCCCAGGGTGTCCCCAGGCAGGAGAAGTGAGTGCCTGGGTGCTGTTGACAGGCTCAGGGTGCGTTCCCCCTCTGCAGACCCCCACGCTGATCGTGTATGGGGACCAGGATGTGGAGCTGGGCCAAGTCAGCCTGAAAAACCTGCAGCACCTTCCCGAGCACCGGGTGCTGATGCTGCAGGGTGCCGGACACGCCTGTTACCTGGACAAGCCCGTCGAGTGGCACCGCGGGCTCCTGGCCTTCCTGCAGCAGCTGGAGTGAGCAGGACACGCTGTATGGAGGAGTCCTCAGGGTTGGGGGATCATGACCAACCCACCCACCTCTCCACCTGTGCACACACCCTTGCACCAGCCCTATTGCTCCCCTGGCATCCCCTCCCAGCCCTGCTGTGCTGTGCTGGGCCCACGCTGACACTGCCACCTCCCTTGGGACTAAATAAAACCCCAGCCTCTGCCACTGCTTTCCTGCCACTTCCCTCCCGCTTTTTTCCACCCTTCCTGCCTCCTGCGATTCCCACCTCCTCTGTGGCTGCCATCCCTCACACATTTGGGGGTGACAGCAGGGGAGATGCAAGGAGGGACAGGATATTTGCAGAGGGTTACCTATGGGTGGGTAAGTGCCAGCTGTGAGGTCGCTGCCGCCCACCCATCACCTCCAGCAGGACCCCCAGGAGCCTCAGAGATGCCCGGGGAGCCCCAGGGCTGCATTTGGGCACAGGTAGGTCCCCCAAGGTGGTGGCACCTGTGTCCCTGGCCTTCTCTTCATCCTCCTCCCCCTGGCAGGCACCCAAGCCCGGGGTAATCCGCAGGGGCTTAAAACAGACCTGCCAGCCCTGCCAGGCTCCTGCCCACGGTGGCAGCAGCCCAGCACCCCGAGGGGGGGGATTTACCGATCCAGTGGCTGCCATGAACATATGGGGGGGCGTTCAGGGGGCCTGACAGACAGCTGGCCGGACAGACAGGGGTACAAGCCCTCTGTCCACCACCTGCCTCCTCCCCTTGCTTTGGTGCTGCTGCACCAGGCACTCGGGGGGCACAGATGGAGCCGGCAGCGGGGTGCCCCCCCAATGCCCCCCCCTTCGCAAGCCTTCCTGGGCTTTAGCTGCTTACGCCAGGGCCCAGGAGGATTTAGCTGGGGGGATGAGGGGGGGGCACTTGTCTGTGGGCGCAGGACGCCTGTGTGGGGGCTGTGGGGCAGTGCCAGGGGGGCGAGATGAGATCCCTGCCGTGGCAGTAAGGCAAGACCCCCATCTGGAGCATCCCTTGCCCCCCACCCTGCCTTAGCCTGATGCAGTGGGAGGTGTCTCTGCCCATGGCAGGGGTTGGAACTGGATGGGCTTTGGGGTCCCTTCCAATCCAAACCATTCCACGATTCCATGTTGCAGCCCCAGCCTCCCATGCAGGGTTCTTTCCCACCCCCCCCCCCCAGGCGCAGCCCCCAAGCAGCACCCCTGGGTGCTGGTGGGCGCTGGGGTGCCAGCTGCCCTGTCCCTCCCTGCTCCGGTGTCCTTGAGCCCTCCAGCTCTGCCAGCTGATCGGCTTCCAGGAAAAAAAAGCCCGCAATTACAAAGAGGGGTGATGTGTGAGCCAAAGTGGGGGGGCGGAGGGGGGGACGGGACAGGAATGTCCCCAGCGGTGGCAGATGGCCTTACCCAGGGTGCATTGTTCCTTTTAGTGTCTCTTATCCGCTGTAATAGGATCCCGGAGGGAGGGATGTGGGAGAGGGGAAGAGCAAGGGGGGCCCCCGGCGTGGACCGGGGTGGGGGCCGAGGCTGCCAGCCTGGCCCTGGCCTGTCAAGCAGCTCATTGTTCCTGCCCCGGGTGGCACTGGGCGCCCTGGGGACAATGTGGCACTGAACGGGGTGGCCGGCGGCGGAGGGACGAGGCGCACGCAAAGGTACCCACCAAGCCTCGCTCCTGCGGGAGCCGGGGGCCTTGGGGAGGCCGGGAGGGCGAGCGGAGAGAGGTTCTCCCTGGGATGGGATGGGGGCTTCCTCCTGTGTCCCCCATGTCCCCAACCTTTGTCACCCGCAGGTGCCCCAAAGGACGGGCGGTGCCCAGCTTCCAGCCACGGGCTGGGGCTGGGGCAGGTGCCCTTGTGCCCATCACCGTGGCCTTTGGTGTCCCTCGTTCACGGGAGAGCACTCCCCTGCCTGTGGCAGTGGGGGGACACCCGTGGCCCCGCAACCTCCCCGCTGCCCCACCGCCAGCCTCATCCTTCTCTTCCCAGCGGGATCTTTTGTTCCTGGCAGGTCCCTGCGACCGTTCATCGCTGGGGTACGGGGGACCTGGACACGCTGCCCGTCTCTGTCGGCGCCACGCGTGGCTCTGGGCACCGTGGGGAGGGGGATTTGGTGGGGTAGAGCCCCCATTCCAGGCTCCTCTCCATCTGTAATGGGAATCATAGAATCATAGAATCAATAACACAATGATAGAATCATGGAACGGTTTGGGTTGGAGGGGACATTAGAGCCCATCCAGTTCCAGCCTCCTGCCACACCTCCCACCAGACCAGGTCGCTCATATCCCCCTTCTGCCCTTTTCCAGCCCCCAGTGGCAGACAGAGGGTCCGAACCACCCTGGGGATGCAAACCACAGCATTTAGGGGGTGCAGAGGTGATAAACCTGCCCCCTCCCACCCCCCATCACCCCGATGCAGGAGATGTGCTGTAACGGTGACGCATCCTGCCAGCACCTAAAATAACTGCCCCCCCCTCCCCCTCCATGCCCGCAGCCACGAGCCCCAGCCCCAACACGGGTGCTTTGTTTCAAAGCCGCTTGGCATCGCCCGGCGTGCCGGGAGCCAGCGGTGCCGCAGCCGCCCACCCGTGCCTGGACACACAGCGATTGTCCTCCTCCCAAGCCCCGCGCTGGCACCACGGGTCTCTGGCCACCCCCAGCCCCTAGACACGGGGTCCAGCGGGGGTCCCTGGGGTGCTTGATGGGGACAGGGTGCAGCAGTGCATTGGGCATCACGCCATGGGTTGGGTTGGGCTGGTGGTCCCCATCGCAGACATTGCCTCGGTTTCCCCTGAGGATCCGCACACGGGCAGGGGGAGGAGGAGGAAGGTTTGCGCAGCAGAGTGCACCAAGGCCATCTCTGTCCCCACCACCCCGTGTGCCGCCACCCCAGCAACTGCCTGCAAACTGAACCCCAGCCATGCTCCCCACATTTTTTTCCATTCTCCCTGATATCCACCCAGCTCCCAGCTTTGCGAAAGTGTGGTGCTGACTCCAGCCAAGGACTGCACGCAGGCCAGGCTGCAGGCTCAGGCAAACGTGGTAGCAGATCCCTTTGGGGACCTCCCAGAGGGGTGCAGGATGCTGGTGGGGCCCTGGGTACCACCAGAAGCGGCATAGTGTTGCAGCTGCCTCAATTTCCCCTCTTTCCAACCACGGTGCTTTTAGGGCTGCAGATCGGGGCGGGGGGGTTGTTTGTTGGAGTCTCCCTTCTTTTCTGGAGACCACCATAGAGAACCTCTGTTAAGAGGACAGGCTGAGAGAGATGGGATTGTTCAGCCTGGAGAAGAGAAGGCTCTGGGAGACCTTACAGCAGACTCCCAGTATTGAAGGGGCCTTCAGGAAAACTGGGGAGGAACTTTTTCCAAGGGCCTGGAGTGATGAGACGAGGGGGAATGGCTTTAAATTGGAAGAAGGAAGAAATTCTTCACGATGAGGATGGGGAGGCCCTGGCATAGGTTGCCCATTGAAGCGGTGGCTGCCCCATCCCTGGAAGTGTTCAAGGCCAGGTTAGATGGGGTTTGAGCCCCCTGATCCAGTGGGAGGTGTCCCTGCCCATGGCAGGGGAGTGGAACTGGATGGGTCCCATTCCATGATTCTATGTCCCGCAGTCTCAGCTCGCCCTCCCGCCATGGCATCGCCGGATGGAGCCAGCTGCGTGGGTGGTGGCCCTGAGGAGACAGAGCTCAGCATCACCCTGACCCTCCGCATGCTCATGCATGGCAAGGTAACGCCGGGGGTGCTTGGTGCTGCTTGGGGGTCAGCAATGCCCAGGATGGGGGCTGTGCTGCAGCACCACCTCCTTGTCATACCCTGTTTTCCTCCCCTGCTCCAAATCCCCAAGAACAGCATTCCCAGAAGGATTTCTTCACCCATCCTAAGCCAGGGAGGGGCCTGTTCTCATGCCTCAGTGTCACCAGTGAGCCACCCAGTGTCCCAGTGGGCCTGCCTGTTGCCCGTGTGCCAGGCTGTGGGCAGAAGAGGGATGTGGCAGGCGGGGCACTGCCTGCTGACAGGGCCACCTTTGTCTCTGCCTTTGCAGGAGATCGGCAGCATCATCGGCAAGGTAAGCCTTGGGGTCTGGGGCACCATCAGCTCTGGGCTCCCCTGCACCTGACCACCCCCCGTTCCTCTCCCCGCAGAAAGGAGAGACCGTTAAGAGGATACGAGAGCAGGTAAGGGCGTGCTGGGCTGTTGCTGGGTCTTGCTGGCTGTCCTACCCACACCTGGTGGCTCTCACATGCCAAGCCCTTGCCCTGCCACCCCATTCCCAGGTGGATTCCGGGGAGCCATGGCTACACCCCAGGGAAGGCTGCCTGGAGCAGCGGGGAGAGGGAAAGCCCAGATCCACAGGCATCGAGGCCACCTGCAGTGAGCCCTTCCCTGGGTGGGGGGACATTGAGCTCAGGGTCCACGATGTCCCTGATGGGGTGTGACACCATCCCCAGAGCAGCGCTCGCATCACCATCTCAGAGGGGTCCTGCCCCGAGCGCATCACCACCATCACCGGCTCCACCGACGCCGTCTTCCGCGCCGTCTCGATGATCGCCTTCAAGCTGGAGGAGGTATCCAACCCCCCCACACCCCTTGCTGAGCGCTCACCCCATACCAGTGGGCTCAGCAAGGGGGTCCAACACCGTGTCTCCCCGCCACCCCCCTCCAGGCCTCACAGGACCTGGGAGCAGGGAGTGATGGGGCAGCGATGGGCAGAGTGCCAGTCACGCTGCGCCTCGTCATCCCTGCCAGCCAGTGCGGCTCGCTCATCGGCAAGGCAGGAGCCAAGATCCGGGAGATCCGGGAGGTGAGGGTGAAGTGAGGACTTCCTTTACCCCTGGGGGGGCCCACGGAACCCTTGGCGCTGGGGCTGCCATGATCCCGTGGGACCTGTGGGAGGTGATGCAGGAGTGGAGCGTCACCCTGCAAAGATCCCCAGGGGGGAACAGGGGAGGGGTGAGGTGCTGAGCCCCAGGGTGAGGTATGGCTGAGGCACCCCAAGATGTCCCTTTTCCCCCACCCCAGAGCACGGGGGCGCAGGTGCAAGTGGCCGGTGACCTGCTGCCCAACTCCACCGAACGGGCCGTCACCGTCTCGGGGGTGCCAGACACCATCATCCAGTGCGTGAGGCAGATCTGTGCCGTCATCCTCGAGGTACCTGCTGAGCCCCTCACCCAGCCCGAGGGGGCATGCATCTGCCCACCCTCTGCTCCCCAGGGCTGCCTGTGCCCACCTGGACCTGGTTCCCTGTGTAGAAACCTATAAGAGCACCCTGCCTTGGTGGTTCTGGGGGCCCTGCCCAGCTTGTTGGGGGCGTGGGGGGGCAAAGTGGGGCGAGGGGGCTGCAGGGGACATTCAACCTCATCTCTCATCCCCTCCACCTCCTTCCCTCCCTCTCCAGTCGCCTCCGAAGGGGGCCACCATCCCCTACCACCCTGGCCTCTCCTTGGGCACCATCCTGCTCTCTGCCAACCAGGTAAGGGGCCGCAGCCCCCTCAGGGGCACGGGGTGGCTGGGGAATCCAGCCCCTGCCAGCAAGAGGTGACTCTGGTGGGGAGGGTGGCCTGGGGCACAGGTTACTACCTGCAACCCCACTGATGTCCCTTCCTTACCCTCCCAGGGCTTCTCCATGCAGGGCCAGTACGGTGGGATCTGTCCCGCGGAGGTGAGTCCGTCCCTGTGGCACCCCTGCCCCCTGGGCACTGGGTTTGTGCCCACCGGGACAAATGCTGCCAGGGGTGCCTGTCCGGGCAGATGCTGGCATCCTCTGCCATCACCTCTAATGCCTCCTTTCTCCTCCTCCCACTGGCTGGGCAGATGACGAAGCTGCAGCAGCTGTCAGGGCACTCGCTCCCCTTCGGCCCCCTGGGCCACACCCCCTCCATGGTGCCAGGTGAGCATCTTCCATGCCCACACCCCGGGGCTCGGGGTGGTACCCCTCCTGACCCACCCAGCCACCTGGCCCTGATGAGGACTTCCCCATCCCCTGTAGCCTCTCTGGTCCCAGCCCCCCATGGCATGGATACCTGTCCCCTAGAATAACCCTGCCCTTGATCTTCTGGGGCCCCTGAACCCACCAGAGCCCCCCAACCCTGCAGTGGGGGAGCACCAGCACCAAATTGCAACTGGTACCTATGTTCCATCCTCCCTGCCTTCCCCTAGGGATCCTCCAGGTTTTTCTCCAGGGTCACTGACTGTCCCAGGATGGGGCTGGGCTGGGGACATGGAACTGCTGGAGACCTGCCCTCCCATCACTAACATCCCTGTCTCTCTCTCCAGGCCTGGATCCCAACTGCCAGAGCAGCTCCCAGGAGTTCCTGGTGCCCAATGATGTAGGTGTGGGTCTCGGGCATGGTGAGAGGGATCACAGCTTGCCCCCACCCATGTGTCCCACTTTGCAAGGGGCAGCAGCCACCGCTGCGCACAGGGGAGGCTCTGCCTCAGCCCCCAGAGCTCAGGAGCAGGAGGGGCTGCTGGGAAGAAAAGGGAAACTGAAGCACCAGAGAGGGAAAGGGCTTGACCAACGGCAAGGAAGAGCCTTGGGTTGTGGCAGCCTCACGATACCAGCCAGGGGGGACTTGAGTGTCACCAAAAGGCAGGGTCTGCCCAAGGAAAGCAGCACCCTGCCCTCCTCGTGCCTGCCTCAGTTTTCCCAGCTGTCCTGGGTGTAGAGGGCGGCTGGGTGAGCCCCTGGGAGCTCCCTGCATGGTGTGGCTCCTCCAGTTGCTCCCAGTTCACCTTGCTCCCTGCCTCTCCAGCTCATTGGCTGCATCATCGGCCGGCACGGCAGCAAGATCAGCGAGATTCGGCAGATGTCGGGCGCCCACATCAAGATTGGGAACCAGACCGAGGGCTCCAGCGAGCGGCACGTGACCATCACGGGGTCCCCTGTCAGCATCACCCTGGCTCAGTACCTCATCACAGCCTGGTAGGTGCCAGCCTCGGCAGGGACACGTGCTGGCTGCTGGTGAGGGGTGGCACCTCCGCAGCACCACGGTGCAGCTTTTGGGGGATGTCTCCACCCCAGCATCCTCAGGAAGGATGAATTGGGTGGCACTTTGATGTCCTGAGACATCAGCACATTGGGTGCAGGACCCAGGACCTCATGGGGTCTGAGCCCCAGCTTTTAGCCCTCCCCAGTGGGATGCCCAGGTTGTGCCATGGACACATGACTAGCACCTCCGCAGCACCCCAGTGCAGCTTTTGGAGGATATTCCCATCCCAGCATCATCAGGAAGGATGAACTGGGTGGTGCTTTGATGTCCTGAGATGGTGGGTGCAAGACCCAAGACTCTACAGGGTTTGAGCCTCAGCTTTTAGCCCTCCCCAGCACGATGCCCGAGTTGTGCCATGGAGACCTGTGCCAGAAGGGATGGGGCGCTCGGTTCCTGCACCCTGAGACGGGCAGGTTGTGGTGGGGGACCTGCTCCGTCACTGTGGTTCTCACCAATCCATCCTTTTCACTCACTTCCCAGCTTAGAGACGGCCAAATCTACCTCCCAGGTGCCGCCGGGCCCTGGCTCTGTGGACCTTGGCATGGGCTTTTCCCAGCCCCTCACCCCGGGCTCTGGTGCGGCGCTGCCCGCCGTCGCCCCAGCCCCTCCGGCCCTCCTGGGCACCCCCTACACCATCTCCCTCTCCAACTTCATCGGCCTGAAGCCGGTGTCCTTCCTGGCGCTGTCCCCATCCTCCATGGCGGGTCCTAATGGTGGCACTGCCACCTACACCAACAAGATCTCAGCAGCTAACGGCACCAAGAAAGCTGACCGGCAGAAGTTCTCACCCTACTGAGCCCCACAAGGGGGTGGGCAAGAAGGTCTGGGGTGCCACCTGGTGCCAGGGACACTTCTCTACTGCCCATTCGGACCCCCAGCCCTTGCCAGGTGCCCCATGCCCGGGGTGGACCCCTTTGCCCCCCACTCCAGGGAAGAGTCTTGCTGGCAGCGATGCTTCTGGAGCAAAGGGCTGTTATGGCAGTGCTGTGCCCTGATTTTCCTTCACGGGGGCCACATATCCTGCTGCGGGGTAGGGGCTGTCCCCACCAGCCCTGGGTTCCTTCTCCCAGTGCCCGGTGCCGGGGTGGGACCTCCACCTCCTGCAACTCACCTTTCCCACCCTGCCATCCTTCTCCTGCCCACCCAAAAGGCAGGTCCCACCACTTCAGGGGCTGCCTGGCCTCTCCAGGGGTCCCCTGCCACCCGGCTCTGGTGAGGTCCCTTCACAGGCCACCCCGGGGCAATTGCCTCCCTGTAAGTCCATCCGAGAGCCGGTCCCTGCTGGCTTGGAAATGCTGTATATATAAGTCTATATTTTTTCCTCCTTTGTAACTTATCAATGGTTTAATAAAAAGATAAAATTTACAAGAAATAATAATAATAATAACAATAATAATAATAATAATATCATCCTCCACCCTGGATGGAGACACCCCACCATCATCAGGGGCAGCCCCAGCTCCTAGGGACAGAGAGTGGTGGTCAGAAGGATGTCCCAGTGGCCAGGGGGGAGATGGCCCTCAGCCCCATTTGTTCTGGGGGTCTTCCCAGTGCCCCTACCCTGACATGGGGCAGTTTGAGAAGCCATGGGGCAGCTTTCCCCCAATCCTCCAGGGACTGGGGCAGGGCGGTCTCCAACCCGCTGTGTCAGCACCATCCCTGGGACCTTTGTGGGTGGGTTAGGAGTGAGGGGTGATGTCCCACTCCAGCATCCCCACAGGGCTCATGGGAAGGTCCCCAAGCCCTGCAGAAGCAAAGAGACTGGAGGTGGACAAGCTCCCAGTTCCCTCTGGCTGCCGCTGCCCAGGGGCACCCGTCACGGCCCCACCACTACCACCCTGTGCCACCATGGCCACCCCAGTGCACCCTTGGCCAGCAGCCTGGTTTGGCTGGCACGTGTCACCACTGGCTGGGCTTCAGCTGGGCAGCTGTGTCCATAAACAGCCTCCCCTCTGGAGGGGCAGCTGGTGGGGATGGGGCAGAGGCACAGCCATGGGCATGGCCATGGGCATCGCGTGGTTCCACAGCAGCAGAAGAAACACAGACACGGTCAGAGCCCCACAGGTGCCATCCCCTGATAGGTGACAGGAGCTCCTCCACCCAGATGTTAGTTTTGGGTTAAACAGCCAAGGATGGAGAGCTCGAGGCCCAGCAAGGTGCCCAGGGCCCTGGTATTACTGGTGTTAGTGGTGTTAGCTGGGTATTTGCTCCTGAGCAGGACGCCAGGGACATCTGCTCTTCCCCACTGGTCTTGAGTGGTCTTAGTGGGGTGACAGAGATGGAGGTGTCCCCTCCTCTGCCCCCACCTACCAGCCCTTTGACACCCTGTATCCCGAGGATAGCCCATCAATGCAGCTGGGCTGGTGGAGCTGGAATCAATCCCAGCCTGAAGGGAGATGAGGCTTCCCCAGCACTGCTGCCTTCTCCTGGGTGAAGGGACCATCTTCCATCATAAGCTGAGAGAAGAGGCAAAACCTAAACAAGGACCACTCCAAACCCAAGAGGATGGGTCCAAGCAGGTCCAATTGGTCTCTGGAAGGCCCCATGCCCACCCTCCTGCCCAGTCCCATGCCCACCCTCCTGCCCAGCACGGTGGGACAGGGACTCTGGCTTCTCAGCTGCTCTCTTCAGGAACTTGACCTGGGATGGGGAAGCTCATCTTGGTCTGGTCCAGCCTGTTCCTGGGGCTGGGGCTGATGCAGCTGGCGTGGGTCTCCAGAGTGCAAGTCGCTCTCTGGAGGAACAGCAAGAAGTTTTCCTGGACAGAAGCCTCCGAGACGGAAGGACAGAAGTCCTGGCTCAGCGGCCGGTTGAGACAGCTGCGCCAGAGCCGAGCCAGCTCCTCCCGGATCTGGCGGTTCAACAGCCCATAGAAGAAGGGATTGATGGCAAAGGAGGAGTAAGCAATCCAGGTGACCACCATCTCCCCGTGCCCACCACCCGCTGTGCCAACGGTGAAAGAGGAGTGCAAGTGGAAACCGAAGAAGGGCAGCCAGCAGCACAAGAACTGTCCCACAATGAGGACCAAGGTGAGGATGGCCTTGTTGCTTCCCAAGAAGCGCTCTGGCATCAGCCGGGGCAGCGGCAGGTTCCTGGTGGTGATGATGGTCACTTGGCTGGCAATGGAGTCCGCTCGGTGTTTTGGTACAACCGCCTGTGCCTGCGCGGGCGCGTGCTGCAGGGACGCCAGCCGGGCCACCCGGTAGACTCTGCAGTAGACAGCAAAGATGATGATGGTGGGCAGAGCAAAGCAGACAATGCTGAAGATGATCACAAAAACCTTCTTGTGGGCCCCAGGGCTCCAGTAGACTGTGCAGCGGCTGGCGCTGGTGGCCCCGTTGCCTTGAGGCCAGCCCACCAGCACCAAGACAGTGATGAGAACAGACTTGACCCAAATGAAGATCACTCCGGCCACCGCCAGCCTGATGGTCATCTTGACCTCGTACCTCATGGGGTGGACGATGTAGTAGTACCGCTCCACGCTGATGATGGAGATGGTGAGGATGGAAGCACTGATGAAACACACGTTCAGGAACATCAAGCCCTGGCATTCGGCAATGCTGTAGATCACTCTGCTGAAGCAGGAGGAGCTGGAGATGATCCCCAGGGGCATGAGGAAAATGGCAGAAAGGAGGTCAACCACGCAGAGGTGGCAGACAAAGATGAATTTCTTGACAAGGGGGGTTTTGAGAATGACGATCATCACCACAGTGTTGGCCACCAAGGCTGTAAGGGTGAGCAGGACCATGCAGAAGAGACCCACCACCTCCTGGGCAATGGACTGCTCAGGGACAGAGAGCAGCTCTAGGTTGTCCGTGGTGTTCAGCCCCGTTCGGCTCGCCATCCCCTCTGAGGGCTAAGCCAGCAGCTCCGGTGCCTGGGCAGCAAGGGCTCTTCTGCATCCCTTAGAGGGAAACCCCACCACAACCATGGCCACTGTCTTCTCTCTGCCTGTTGAGGAGGGGAGTGGGGCATGAAGGAGAAGAACCAAATGGAATAAGGGCCATAGAGAAACCCAAAGATGATGTGAAACCCTCCAAGGTGCTGGAGCAGGGAGAGGTGCCCGGCGAGGTCGTGGCACCCTGCCTACCCCAGAGCCAGCATCTGGGCTGTCCCCAACCTGTCCAGGGACCTGTGATGGGCTGACACACCATCCTCCTGCCCCAACCACACCAGGACACCATGAGGAGTTTCATAGAATCACCTGGTTGGAAAAGATCTTTGAGATCATCGAGCCCAGCCATCCCTGTCCTCTACTAAGCCAGATCGCTGAGCACCTCATCTGCCCGTCTTTTAAACACCTTCAGGGATGGGGACACAACCACCTCCCTGGGCAGCTGTTCCAGTGCCCAAAAACCCTTTTGGTGAAGAAATTTTTCCTGATGTCCACTCTGAACAATTTGAGGCAATTTCCTCTCATCCCATTACCTGTCACCTGGGAGAAGAGCCCCGCACCCACCTCACTACAACCTCCTTTCAGGCAGTTGTAGACAGGGATGAGGTTTCCCCTCAGCCTCCTTTTCTCCCAGCTAAACAACCCCAGGTCCCTCAGCTGCTCCTCATAAGATTTGTTCTCCATCCCCTTCCCCAGCTCTATTCCCCTTCTCCAGGCGCACTCCAGCCCCTCAATGTCCTTGTTGGAGTGAGGGGCCCAAAATTGATCCCAGGATTCGATGTGTGGACTCACCAATGCTGAGTCCAGGGGTACTATCACCTCCCTGGTCCTGCTGGCCACGCTGTTTCTGCCCCATCCCTGCTCCTTGCTCCAGCCGTGAGGAACCCAGGGGTGTTGGGGGTGAGGACCCAGCGCACCTTTGCTCCTGGGGAGGTGGATGATGATGTTCCTCTTCTTGCTGGGGCTCCTTCTCACCAGCGTCACTCCTGCAGCAGAACGGGGGCTGCCAGCGAGGCCACGCTCCCCCTTCCTCGCGCCCCGTCACCCGCTCGTCATCCTGTTTGCCCGCCAGCTGCGATGGCACCAGCTGTCACTCCCGGGTGCTGCCGGCACTCGTGGTGCTCTCACAGGGACAGCTGCTGGGTCCTAGCAGCCAGCGGGGCTTGGGAAGGGGGGACTGGGGTCCCTGAGCCCTCTGCCCCGCCAGCACGGCCACCCGCTGCACAAAGCTGATCCTTCTGGAAGGGCAGCTCAGCTCCAAGGTCTCCCGGGCTTGGGGGACAGACCTACAGCCAGGTCTGTGGTGTCCCCTCCCCACCGGCGTAGATGCTCTGGAGCATCCATGGGGTATCAGGGTAACCCAGCTGGAAATTGCCCTGCCTTGGCACCACGGAGACCTGGGCATGTGCTTGGGGGCACACGTGAGCGCAGAGAGGGGCTTGGCGTGGGCATCAGGCTGGGACAGGACAGAAGGTGTGGCACCAAGTGTAGCACCAGAGGGAGGGCAGGCACTTGCCCATGAGATGGATGGATGGATGGATGGATGGATGGATGGATGGATGGATGGATGGATGAGCTCCTCCATGCCCAGGCAGGGCAGCACATCTCGTTCATCCTCCCTAGCTCTGCCACCATGGGAAGTGGGCACAAGCCAGGTGCCTTGCCAAGGTGATGAAGGCACCTGGCTTGCAAAGCCACCAGCTTTCACCTGATGGCTGTCAGCACCAGGTGGCCACAACAGACTTCAACCTCCCCCAGAGCTGCCCACCACTGTCCCTGCAGGGACCCACCACCACCCTTCTCTGCTCCACACCCACTGGGCAGGAAAGTGAGGTGGGTGTTGGTCTCTTCTCCCAAGTGACAGGCGACAGGATGAGAGGAAATGGCCTCCAGTTGTGCCAGGGGAGGTTCAGATTGGACATCAGGATACACTTCTTCACCAAAAGCGTTCTCAGGCACGGGAACAGCTGCCCAGGGAGGTGGTTGGGTCCCCATCCCTGGTGGTGTTCAAAAGATGGGCAGATGAGTTGCTCAGGGATCTAGTCTGGTAACAGACAGGGACGGTTGGACTTGGTGATCTCAAAGGTCTTTTCCAACCAAGTGATTCCACGATTCTATGAAAGCGCCAGCACTGCTCAGTACAAGGCACAGGGTTTTTATTCACTGTCAAAGCAAGCTCTGTCCCCACGCCAGCCTGTCCCTGGCCAAGCCCAAGCTGGGGTGGCCAGAGAGTCCAGACCACTGTGCACCAGGCTGGTGGGCATCACAGGGCCACCTGGCCCTCAGAAGTGGAGCTGAACAAGGTAGCGGATACGGCACTGGCTTTCCTGGTAGATGAGGTACTCGCTCTGGCTAAAGGAGGAGTCCTTGTAGGCAGGCATGGGGATAGGTTTGCCCTGGCACACCAGCACCTTCTTGCCATCCAGCAGCACCTCCTCATCCTGCGCAGGGTCTGGGCGAGAAGACATCCTCCACCACCATGCCAAGCCTAAGATTCCCCTCACCACATGCTCACCCCAGCCCCCCAGCCCCCCAGCCCCTCCTGCCCCAGGCTCACCCGGCTCTGTCCGACCACAGGCCAGGACGCTGTCGTAGCCAGCGGGCGGCTGACACAGCGTGGGGTCATCGCAGGTGATGCGGTAGGGCTTGCCTAGCGCCACCTCCGTCAGGAACATGATGCCAACTTTCTTGGACGTGCAGCCCACTGCCATGGGAGAAACAGATAGAGATGATCTGGAACTGGATGATCTGGAACTGGATGATCTAGAATGGGATGATCTTTACGGTCCCTTCCAACCCAAACCATTCTATGATTCTATAAAGGCACCAGTCCTGGTGTTCCCATCTGGAGGCCACCCCAGCACGCAGGGACCGGCTGCCACGGCAGGGAAGGGTCTTGGCATGCCCACAGCTGCCTGGCAGGACCCTCACCGTAGCAGGCTGACTTGCTGTTCTCAGAGGCAAAGTAGATGCCCTTGCCCACGCGCCCGCCTGAGTGGGGCATGATGCGCAGCCCGCTCTTCAGGATGGCCGCGACCACTGCCACGTTGGTGCCGTGCCAAAGCAGGCGCCGGTGCTCCAGGAGGTCGTGGGCTTTGAAGCGCTCATCCTGGAGAAAGGCAGAGCTTAGGGCTGTCCACGGAGGGAGTCGTGGGTGGGAGTCATCCCCCCAGCCCAGCTTCTGTGACCTGGCCAGCTGGGCTGAGAACCACCTTGGGTGCAGAAGCCCAGGGCTCTAATGCAATCCTGGGGTGCAACTGGGGCTTCCCCACTGTGGGATGGGATAATCATCTCCTTCTTCTCACCTCACCATCTCGGGCCACCTGCCAGATGTTGAGGATGCGGAGTTTGCGCCCCGTCTGTGTCACATAGTTTTGGATCAGCTGCCGGGAAGGGAGGTAGGAAGGTGGTGTCAATGCAGACAGCCATCCCACCAGTGCCCCCTTGGGTCAGTGGGGACCTTTAGGGTGCCCGCAGGCCTGGCATGGTTGTTCCTCCTCATGGGGCACTCTGGCCCAAGCACCTGGTATTCCCGGGAAGCTGGGTCCAGCAGGGAGAGCTGGCAGCAGAGCAGGGCATAATCCTGATCCAGCGGGTGGGGGACTTCCTTCTCCTCCTCCTCCTCCTTCACCTTCTGTGCCTGCAGGCTCTGTGCCACCTCGATGTCGGCCAGCACCTGGCGGGCACAGACCGGGGACATCCTCACCACCAGTGCTCGGCATCGTGCCTGGGGAGGGGACCAGAACAAGCCCAGCCTCCTGCCCGCACCTCCCGCTCCTTGGGGAGGGATGCCACCCACCAGGTCCCCTGGCATCTCACCAACAGCATGTCCTTCTTGGCACGCAGCAAGTCGGGGGAGTTGATGGGAGGCGGCCGTGCCCGCCCGAAGTTATGGGGGACGATGGTGTAGAAGCGTGAGGAGAGTTCCTCCACGCGGGCGGCCTGAGGGGGCTGCTCCCGCAGCGCTGCCTCCAGCTCCTCCAGTGCCTCAAAGCCCCTCATGATCTGCTGCTTGCTCAGCTTTCCCAGTGGCATCTTCTTCACGTCTGGCTGGCAGCACGGGGCAGGGCGTGGGTGAACCCATCCACACCACTCATCCCACAGCTACTTCCAAGAACTTCCAGTATCACCACAGGCACCCAACATGGGGGGTCCACAGTCCCATTGGGTGCCAGGCTGTCAGCAGGGACACTCAAATCCACCAGCACCTTTGTCCTCTTCACCTCCCCACCTGCACCCCCCAGAACACCCCATGCCACCCATAACCTCCTACCGATATTCATGGTCTGCATGGCATCCCGGAACATGTCACTGCTGAAGATGAGGGATACCAGGTCCTGTGTGGCTTTGTCCAAGGTGCAGGGCAGCACCCGTTGCTTGCAGACGTTGCCCCCATCCACACCATCCACCTGCAGATGCCAAACATCACCCATGCTACCGACAAGCCTCCTCAGCACCGTGGCTGCCCAGTGGGAGAGCCTGGCCCTTCAGGCAGCAGAGCGACGGGCAGGCACTGCCTCTGTTTTCCATCACTGATGCCACCCAGATGCCCATGATGCTTGCTTGGGATATCCTCCCACCCTCCCTCAACCCATTAGCCCCAAATCTGTGCCCATAGGCTGTTTCGGCTGACACCCAGACCCTTCCCAGAACCCAACCCATGCTGCTCACCTGCTTGGATGTTCTGGTGCTTAATGGGCCAGGGGGTGATGTAGGGACCACCCCAATGTGATGACGCCCCAGCCATCCCACACACTCACCTTGAGGGTGACCTCCACCTCCTGCCCAGCCCCTGGCTGCACCTCGATGAGTGTGTACTTTCCTGGTTGGGCCACAAAGTTCTCCCTCGCTGCCCAACTGTTCTTGGTTTTCTCCCGAAACTTCTTCTCAAAGTCCTTCTTGGCAGCCTCCAGGGAAGCAGAGGGCGTGAGTTTGGACTGGCCCACCTCTCCCTGGCAGTGGACAGCAGTGGTCAGGACCTACCTTGCAGTCCTGCTCCACCAGCCCCATGCTGGGGAGAGCAGGGATGCAGGGGGGGCTGCTGTGGCAAGGCTGAAGGGCAGCGAGCAGGAATGTGCCAAGCCACTGGCACTGGGTCTGGGGGTCCCTCCATCTCGGAGAGACACCCCAAGCCTCCTTGCTGGGCTGTTACATTCGCTGTCACTGCAGTGACAGGTCCCATGTCCCCTGGCCAAGATGGCCCTCTTGTGTGGGGCCAAGTCCTTGAAGCCCTCCCCTCTACAAGGGGCTGTAGCAGGGCTACTTGCTTGCTTGCTTTAGGACCAGGAACAAGGGATGGGGACCACCAGGTTCATCCCCAACCTTTGGGGGTCCCAAGGCAGGGGGGGGACAGCCGTGGCGGGGGGGACGAGCGGTGCTGTTGGACTCACCACACGGCCCCAGCGGTTCCAGACACTGTAGGCACCATCATGCTCAAGGAGCTGGATGATGTAGAACTTGTTGTTGTTGGCACCGATGTTGGTCTGGTTCAGGGTGCAGTCGTAGTCCTCGTAGACCTACAGCGAGTGGCATGGCCTGGGCTGGCACCTGGGCAGCATTTGGGGATGGGAGGGGAGTACAGAGTTGTCCCAATGGGGACACAGAGGCATCTAAGAGGAAAATAGGGGCTGCCTCTGCGTCAACAGAGTGGGGGCTGTCCTGGGACTCCCCCCATCCCTCCTACCCATGTCCCCCATCCTGCCTCTAGTCCTGCTCTTACCTGGGCGCCGGGCACCGTGCTCAGGGGGCACAGCCCATCAATGGTGGCAGGGGGCTTCTCCTTAGGGGCAGTTTTCAGGGCTGCCAAGGTGGAACTCCAGGTGTCCTCCTC
Organism: Dromococcyx pavoninus; assembly: GCA_033558185.1. Lineage (NCBI taxonomy): Eukaryota > Metazoa > Chordata > Aves > Cuculiformes > Neomorphidae > Dromococcyx > Dromococcyx pavoninus. Next base: position 3,126 of record JAUMJL010000989.1, on the reverse strand, counting down.
CTCCTCTCCTTCTTTAACCTTCTTGCCCCTGCCATCTGGCTGCTTCGGGGGGGACGCGTGGCGCTTGGAGGCCATGGGCCAGGGCCAGCACAACCTTAATCCCCCAGCAAAGTCCCTGGGAGGAGCAGAGCAGGAGGTGAGAGATGCCAAGCCACCTTTCTGGGAACTTCCAGCCTTATTTTCCCTGTGCCTCCATCACACAGCCAAGCTGGAGGAGGGGATGGGACATCTTCTCCCAGAAGGTCTCAGCTTTGCCCCTCTGCTCAAGGTGAGGAGGCACCCTCCTGCTCTCCCAAAGGGGAGACACAGCCAAGTGACGTGGAGCTGAGGAGGAGAACAGGCCCAGGGGGAGACACGACGGAATGGGATGACACAGCTGCTTGCACAGCAAACCCAGGTCAGAAGAGCTGTAAGAGGATGAGGTTCTGCTGGATGGGTGGGGGCAATCTGGACAGTTCTGCCTGGCCCCCACAACCCCTCATCAGGGACTTGAAGGAGTTGGTCTTCCCCCAGCCCTATGCCCCCCAGGGCATGCAGGGGAGGAAAGCATGCAATGAACCCACCAAACATGCAATGCTCCCCTCAAACGTGCAATGATTCCAGTAAAGCATGTAATGATCCCACCAAAACATGCAATGATCCCACTAAGACGTGTAATGATCCCACCAAAACATGTAATGCACCCCCTAAACATGCAATACTCTCCCAAACAGGCAGTGGCCCCTCCAGAACATGCAATGGCCCCCAAACACACAATCCACGCCCCCCGAGAACATGCAAGGAGGCCCCTCCAAATGTTCTCCAAGGCCAGTGAAGGAGTGCAGCGTCCCACAAGATGAGGGCACGGTGCTTTGCTTTGGGCACAGAGGGTGCTTGGATAGCCCCTCATCTCCCGTGCCTCACCCCTCCCAGCCAAGCAGGAGGCAGCAAAGGCAGCAGCAGAGTGGGCAGTGGTCGTGCCCTACCTGCTCCGTCTGAGGAGCCTTTAGGCAGGTTGGGCAACTCGCCTGGAGGACAAAGTTTTTCCCTAGGCAAGAGGAAGCCGCAGCCAGCGATGACAGCGAAGGCAGCTGTCACGCCTCCGGGTAACGCAGGAACCCTGGGGCTGGTCTGTCTGCCTGTCTGCCTGCCAGGAGGGTCCTGGGCAAGGGGTGACCATGCCACCTGCTGCCTCTCTAAGCCAGCTCCCTTCTGCCACGCTACAGGACAAAGAGCCTTAAAAGGGTTAAAGCCTGTGTCATTCTGCATGTTAAATCTCTTTTCTTGGGTCCCTGCCAGGCAGGCAGGGCTGAGGATCAGGCAGGGAGGAGGACCAGTCATTGGCATTTGAACATGTTTTGAAGAGTTCACAGTAACCACTGCCGTCTCCTGGCAGCAATGAGGAACAAGTCACCAGGCAACCAGTGGGGACTCTTTTCTTTATATCTTCTTTACTTCTCCATGCCTGGATCTGTAGGTAAAGGCATTCTTCCATGGCCCCACCACCCTCATCACCCTGCTTCCCAGACAGAGCTGCCCTTCCTGGTGGGGAAGTGGAGAAGCTGTCAGAAGCTGCCAGAAGCTGCCAGAGACAGAGTATTGGTGGCTTTGTAGCTCCTGGGGTCTGCCCTGTCAGTCTGAAGTAGCACGTGAGGGGTGAGGGGACAGCCCCGTGCTCTCCTTCAGAGGCACAGAAACTACTTTAGTTTCACTGAGGCAGGTACTCCCCAAAAGTGCCTGCAGGCCACGGAGGAGCCCAGGGAGGGTGAGATGAGTAAGAGGCAAGAAGCGGCAGGAGAAGAGCAGAGGCTCCCACACCACGTGCTACCCACAGCCTCACCAAAGGGACAGGGAAGGACTGAGGGTAGGGTGGTGAGAACAAGGGGAGTGGAGACCATGAGGAAGAAAAGGAAGTGGTGGGTTGTGTCAAGCCTGATGATGGAAAGATGCTTCCCCAAAGACTTCCTTTGCTTTACATCTTCTTTGTTTCTCTGTGCCTGGATGTATAGGTAAAAGTGTCCTTCCCACCAGCCTCTTAGAGGTTCCTCTTTTCCTGCGTCTATATGGCTTAATGTCCAAGTGGAAGCTAGTAAGGAGGGCTGTCCTTCAGGGGTCCATACTTGGTCCAATACTATTTAATATCTTCAGTAACATGGACAATGGGATTGGCTACACCCTCAGCAAACTTGCAGATGACACCAAGCTGAGTGGTGAGGTTGATTCACTTGAGGGAAAGGATGCCATCCAGAGGGACCTCAACAGGCTAGAGAAGTTGGGGTTGTTCAGGCTAGAGAAGAGAAGGCTCTGGGGAGACCTTACTGTGGCCTTTCGCTATATAAAGAGGGAGACTTTTACCAGGGCCTGTAGTGACAGGACAAGGGGCAATGGTTTTAAACCAAAAGAAGGCAGGTTTAAGATTGGACATGGAATCACAGAATCATAGAAAGAATCACAGAATGTCCTGAGTTGAAAGGGACCCACAAGAATAACCGAGTCCAACTCCTATGCCAGCTTAGGACAACCTCAATGTCTGAATGTGTTGATCCAAACGTTTCTTGAATATTGTTAGGTTGGTGCTGTGACTGTTTCCCTGGGGATCTTCTGGGTGAAGAACTTCTTTCTAATGTCCAACCTAGCCCTTCCTGGCACATCTTCCTGCCATCCCCTCAAGTCCCATCATTGGTCATCAAAGAGAAGAGCTCAAGATCTTAGGGAAAACAACAATAGACTACATAAAGAAGAAAAGTCTTGTGACGAGGGTGGGGAGGCCCTGGCACAGGTTGTTCAGAGAGGCTGTGGCTGCCCCATCCCTGGAGGTGTTCAAAGTCAGGTTCGATGGGGCTTTGAGCAGCCTGATCCAGTGGGAGGTGTCCCTGTCTATGGCAAGGGGTTAGACTGGATAGGTTTTGCATGTCCCTTCGACCTCAAACCACCCTGTGACCCAACGGGCCACAGGGAGGCTCGGGGAGGTGGGGGGAGCCCCAGCCAGGAGCCCCAGTTTCAGCCATGGCGGCTGGGGGGAATGAGGGGGGGAAGGAGTCTCTGAACTACAACTCCCGGCGTGCCCTGCGCCAGGGCCGCCCCGGCGCATGCGCAGCGCGTGGAAGCTTCCAGGCGGCTGTCGCGGGGGCTGCTGGGGAGGAGACG
>JAUMJL010000988.1:357500-468158 GCA_033558185.1 Dromococcyx pavoninus | reverse complement strand
TGGTTCCTCTGCCCATTTTCGGGTTCCTCCTCCAATTTTTGGTCCCTCAGCTGATTTTTTGATTCCTCGGCCCATTTATGGGTCCTTCGGCCCATTGTTTGGTCCCTTGGCCCATTTTTGGGTCCCTCCGTCCATTTCTTGGTCCCTCGGCCCATTTCTGAGTTCCTCAGGCCATTTTTGGGTTCCTCGGCCCATTTTTTGTCTCTTGACCCATTTTTGGTCCCTCGGCCCATTTTTGAGTTCCTCAGGCCATTTTTGGGTTCCTCCGCCCATTTTTTGGTCCCTCGGCCCATTTTTGAGTTCCTCAGGCCATTTTTGGGTTCCTCGGCCCATTTTTGGACCCTTGGTCCATTTTTGGGTTCCTCGGCCCATTTTTGCGATCCTTGGCTCATTTTTGCATTCCTCAGTACATTTTTTGGTCCCTCAGCTGATTTCTTGATTCCTCGGCCCATTTTTGGGTCCCTCGGCCCATTTTTTGGTCCCTTGGCCTATTTTTGGATATACTCAGCCCATTTTTGGGTCCCTCGGCCGATTTTTGTGTTCCTCAGGCCATTTTTGGGTTCCCCGGCCCATTTTTTTGGTCCCTTGGACCATTTTTGGGTTCCTCGGCCCATTTTTTGTGTTCCTCCGCCCATTTTTTGGTCCCTCGGCCCACTTTTGAGTTCCTCAGGCCATTTTTGGGTTCCTCGGCCCATTTTTTGGTCCCTTGGCCCATTTTTGGGTTCCTCGGCCCATTTTTGGGTTCCTCGGCCCATTTTTCGGTCCCTTGGCCCATTTTTGAGTTCCTCAGGCCATTTTTGGGTTCCTCCGCCGATTTTTGGGTCCCTCGGCCCATTTTTGGGTTCCTCAGGCTATTTTTGGGTTCCTCTGCCCATTTTTGGGTTCCTCCGCCCATTTTTTGGTCCCTCGGCCCATTTTTGAGTTCCTAAGGCCATTTTTGGGTTCCTCCGCCCATTTTTTGGTCCCTCGGCCCATTTTTGAGTTCCTCAGGCCATTTTTGGGTTCCTCGGCCCATTTTTTGGTCCCTTGGCCCATTTTTGGGTTCCTCGGCCCATTTTTGGGTTCCTCGGCCCATTTTTCGGTCCCTTGGCCCATTTTTGAGTTCCTCAGGCCATTTTTGGGTTCCTCCGCCGATTTTTGGGTCCCTCGGCCCATTTTTGGGTTCCTCAGGCTATTTTTGGGTTCCTCTGCCCATTTTTGGGTTCCTCCGCCCATTTTTTGGTCCCTCGGCCCATTTTTGAGTTCCTCAGGCTATTTTTGGGTTCCTCGGCCCATTTTTTGGTCCCTTGGTCCATTTTTGGGTAGGACCAGTCTGTAAGGTGCATGGCAGAAAAAACAACCAAATTAACACCAGGCCATGGGAGTCACTTAGGGCTACACAGGCACAGAGTATGACCAAAGCAGCCTGTGACAAACAACTTGTGCGAAGGGGAGCAGTTTAAATCGCAACATGCGGTAGGTATGGGGCTTAGTGTGTGGGTTTGCTTGGGTTTTATTCTGCCTGGCTGTGGTGTAAAATAGAGAAGGTATTCCTAAATGGAAACTAGGTGCCTGGAATTGTTCAGATCTCACTCAGCACCAGGTGACTTGTTTGCTATTGTGCTTTTCAGATGCAGAGGAATGAGCTGTGCACCAAAGGCTGGCGATGGAGAGGTGAGAAGAGCACAACAGCAAGGTGAGTTGGATGTTGTGTAGACAGAATAATTCGACCAGTAGCATGAAAATGAGGTATAGTGCCTTTGATTTTTCTAACTTTGAAGGCGCAGAGTAAGTAGCACAGCGGAATGCCGGTGCCGGCGCCACCTCGAGCAAGGAGAGCAATTATGAGTTACCTGAAGCAGCGGTTATTAGTTCAGGTGATGAGTTATTGGTGAAGATAAAAGCACCTGTTTGCTTTCTGTATTGCAGGTGCTGTGCAAGCCGCAGCATGTCAGCGTGAGACGACAGAGGCCGAGCGGGCGAGAAGTCAAGGTAAACGGAGGGCGAAATAGAAATAGGTGCGGGCAACGTGTGCTTTTGGGTAGAATCTGAGCACGTGTCGTCATCTTTGTGTTTTGCAGGTGCCGCACGCAGCCTCAGAGGGGCAAAGCCACGTGACAAAATGCGGTCCGAGAAGGTGAGGAGGCTGTTGTTTGAGCCGATGCCTAAGAGCGATACAGCAACTGAGTTGAGCATTTACATTTGGTTTTGCAGGTGCCGTTTGGGCCACCTTTGGAACGGGAAGAGCCTTTGAGGTGAGCCAGGCAGCAGGGAGAGGGAGCACGGGAACCGATTTCTCACAATCGCAAGAGTAATTTTGCATCTCCTGTTACCTTAGGTGCCCCAGGAGACGACGGCCGCAGCGTTGGATGTTTGGACGGGCAAGGAGCAGGCGAGTAGAAGGCCGTGGCAGTTTTGCCGTGAGGATGTGCCTTGTGGAAGACGTTGGCACACAGCAGCGCAACTTTGACTTGTGAGCACAGCTTTTGATTTGCGTTTGGTTTTCTTGCAGGCCGTGCAGAGGAACCTGGTGACTGCGGGGTCGTTCCTGTCGGCCGTTGCCATTAAAGTATTTCTGCCGGGGACGTCTTCAGGTCCTCGGCCCTCTGAAAGCTAAGTGGAGGGACCAGGGCCGGTCTGGGGCTGGGAAGAGGGCCGTAGGTTGGGAGGGGCGGGGAGGGTTTCTAGCATAGAGGAGAAGGCTTTGTGGGAATTGTCCCTTTTGGGCAGGTCAAGGCAGAGGGGATTACTTCTCGACGCAACGCTAGCAGCTGTCGGGCAGGGCAGTTCCAACCCCTGTCTGTGTCATTGTGTGGTTTATGTTGTCTGTGTGCTTTGTCTCGGACCTTTCTTGGGTCTCGATCTCCTCTTTGCTATCAAGGCAAGCAGTACGCGCCTTGGGCTCCATCTCTATAGTCTCAAATGCCTGTACCCATCGCACAGTGCTATTGTGGCACTGCTTTTCTTGCACGGCAATCTTAAAAGCGTGGATCGACCTCATCCCTTGGAAGATCTTTGTCATTTGAGTTTTGCAGAGGCATCGCAGCCCACGTCAACAACCCTGATCATAGGTCATCCATTTTCTTAGATCCCTGTTCTTGGTCTTCTTCCATACATCGTCTTTAGGCCTTTAAGTGGGGTATCTTGCACACGCATCCTAGCATCCTCCCAGTTGTGGCCACATGTCTTTGCCATGTGTCATGGTCTTACTGTCTTCCAAGGGCTGCTGCTTCTTTCTTGCAGCTGCCATGGTCTTCCTGCCCAGTGGCATGTCTGTCCTGGTCGTTGTTCTTCCAAAACTTTTTCTTGCATGGATATAGTGTCATTTGTCTCGGTTGCAGTGTTGGTATATGTGTCGTTGGAGCTGCTCTGCTCAAGGCATAGAAGTGATAGTGTCAGCCATAATGAACACAGTAAGGTTCTAAATTTTATACTTTGACAAGCCCAGGTCGTGTAGGCACAGTCTGTAAGGTTCATGGCAGAACAAACAGTCCCCCATGCACCAAGCCTTGGGAGTAATTGCCTTAAGGTTATACGGGCACTATGATTAACTGCTGGAGTGACTCTTGAATCCCAAGGGTGTTACATCTGGTAGGTGTGGGTTTCAGTGTTTGGGTTTGTTTGGGTTTTATTCAGCTTGGCTATAGGGTGAAATAGAGATGGTATTTCTAAATGGAAACAAGATGTCTGACATAGTCCAGCTCTCACTGAGTATCACTGTGACTTGTTTGATGTTGTTTTTTTCAGATGCAGAGGGGCAACCTGTGTGCTGAAGCATGATGATGAAGGCTGAATGAGCATCTTATGCCTGCGGGCTGGCCGCTGAGCATGTTACATCACGCCAGCCAGCAAGCGAGCATGTTATGCCATGGCGAGCCACGTTACGTAAAGCCCTGTTATGCCACGTTATGCCATGGCGAGCCACGTTACGTAAAGCCCTGTTATGCCACGTTACGCCATGGCGAGCCATGTTACGTAAAGCCCTGTTATGCCACGTTATGCCATGGCGAGCCACGTTGCATAAAGCCCTGTTATGCCAAGTTATGCCATGGCGAGCCACGTTACGTACGGTCCTGTTATGCCACGTTATGCCATGGCGAGCCATGTTATGCTATGTTATGGTATGCCAAGTTATGTAATGCAATGTAAAGATGTGTCCTGTAATGCCACGCCATGCCAAGTTATGTTATGTAGGGTAAAGATATGTCCTGTTATGCTATGCTATGCTATGTAATGTTATGCCGTGTCATGCCAAGTTATGCTGTGTGCTGCTGTGTAAAGTTATGCAGTGCCACGCCAACATATGCTATGCTATGTTGTGTAAAGTTATGCCGTGCGGTGCCACGCCAACTTATGCTATGCTATGCTATCTTACGTTTTGTAGTGTAAAGTTATGGTGTGCCACACCAACTTATGCTATGTTATGCTTATCTTACATTGTGTAGTGTAAAGTTATGCCGTGCCGTGCCACGTCAACTTATGCTATGCTATCTTATGTTGTGTAGTGTAAAGTTATGCTGTGCTGTGCCACGCCAACTTATGCTATGGTATGCTATCTTATGTTGCGTGGTGTAAAGTTATGCCGTGCCACACCAAATTATGCTATGCTATGTAAAGTTATGCCGTGCCCTGTCACGCCAACGTATGCTATGCTATGTAAATTTGTGCCGTGCCATGCCAACTTATGCTATGCTATGCAACGTTAAGCCGTGCCATGCCACGCCAACTTATGCTATGCTGTGCTATGCAAAGTTATGCCGTGCCACACCAACTTATGCTATGCTATACTATGTAAAGTTATGCCGTGCCGTGCCACGCAAACTTATGCTATGCTATGCTAGGGTTAGGGTTAGGCTGCTAGGGTTAGGGTTAGGGTTAGTGGTTAGGGTTAGGGTTAGAGGTTAGGGTTAGGGTTAGGGGTTAGGGTTAGTGGTTAGGGTTGGGGTCGGGGTCGGGGTCAGGGTCAGGGTTAGGGATAGGGTCGGGGTCGGAGTTAGGGTTAGGGTCGAGGTTCGGGTTAGGGTTATAGTCCGGGTTAGGGTTAGGGTCGGGGTTAGGGGTCGGGGTTAGGGTTAGAGTCAGGGTTAGGTTTTAGGGTTAGGGGTTAGGGGTAGGGTTAGGGGTTAGGGTTTGGATTAGGGTTGGGATTAGGGGTTAGGGTTAGGGGTTAGGTGTTAGGGTTAGGGTTATGGGGTTAGGGTTAGGGATTAGGGGTTTGGGTTAATGTTAGTGTTTAGGTGTTAGGGTTAGGGTTAGGGTTAGGGTTGGGGTTAGGATTAGGGTTAGGGGTTAGGGTTAGAGTTAGGGTTAGGGACATTAGGGTTAGGGTTAGGGACATTAGGGTTAGAGTTAGTGTTAGGTTTAGGGTTTGGGGTTAGGGTTCGGGTTAGGGCAGGGTTAGGGTTTGGGTTGGGTTAGGGTTAGAGTTAGGTTTAGGTTTAGAGTTAGGGTTAGTGTTGGTGTTAGTGTTGGGGTTAGGGTTAGGGGATAGGTTTAGGGGTTAGTTTTAGGTTTTGGGTTTGGCTTAGGGTTAGGATTAGATTTTGGGTTTGGGTTAGGGGTTAGGGTTTATGGTTAGGGTTTATGGTTAGGGATAGTGTAGGGTTAGGTTTAGGGTTAGGGTTTGGTTGAGGGTTAGGGTTCAGGTTTTCTGTTTGGGTTTTGATTATGTTAGGGTTAGGGTTAGGGTTGTATAAGGGTTAGGGTCAGGGTTATGTTTAGGGTTGCGTTTAGGGTTAGGGTTAACTTTGGTTTTAAGGTTAGGATTAGGTTTAGGGTTAGGGTTAGGTTTAGGGTAATTGTAGGGTTAGGGTTACGGTTGGGGTTAGTGTTGGGGTTAAGGTTACGATTAAGTTTTAGGGTTACTTACTGTTAGGGTTACGGTTAGGGTTATGTGTTAGGGTTAGGGTTAGGGCTAGGGTTAGCGGTTAGGTTTAGCTGTTAGGGTTAGCATTAGGGTTAGGGCTAGGTTTACGTTTAGGGTTAGGGTTAGGATTAATTTTTGGGGTTAGGTTTAGCGTTGGGGTTAGGGTTAGAGTTACAATTAAGTTTTATTATTATGGTTAGGGCTAAGTGTTAGTTTTAGGTTTAGTCTTAGTGTTAGGGCTAGCAGTTATGGTTAGTTTTAGGGTTAGTTTTAGGTTTTGGTTTACGGTTAGGATTAGGGTTAGTGCTAGGCTTAGGTTTAGGGTTAGGGTTAGGTTTATGATTAAGGTTTAAGGTTTTAGGGATTAGGTTTAGGGTTAGGGTTTGGGGGTTAGTGTTAGGTTTAGTGGTTAGGCTTAGGTTTAGGCATTAGAGTTAGGGTTAGGTTTAGTGTTAGATTTAGGGTTAGGGTTAAGGTTAGGGTTAAGGTCAGGGTTAGGATTAGTGTTAGGGTTAGGGTTTAGTTTTACTCTTAGGGTTAGGGTTAGGATTCTTGTTAGGTTTTTGTTTAGGGTTAGGTTTAGGTTTATGATTAAGTTTTAGGGTTAGTGTTAGGGGTTATGGTTAGAAAGAGGGGTTAGGGGTTAGGGTTAGGGTTAATGTTACGGTTTCGGTTACGGTTAGGGTCAGGGTTAGGTTTAGGGTTAGGCTTAGGGTTAAGGTGAGGATTAGGGTTAGTGTTAGGATTAGGGTGAGGGTTAGGGTTAGGGTTAGGGTAACTGTTAGCGTAAGGGTTAGGTTTAGGGTTTAGGGTTAGGGTTAGGATTAGGATTAAGATTAATTTTAGGTTTAGGGTTAGGGTTTGGGGTTAGAGTTTGGGATAGGGTTAGGGTTATGTTTTGGTTTAGGTTTAGGGTTAGGGTTAGGATTAGGGATCGGTTTAGGTTTAGGGTTGGGGTTAGGGTTACAGTTACGGTTACGGTTACAGTTACGGTTAGGGTCAGGGTTAGGTTTAGGGTTAGTGTTAGCTTTAGGGTTTAGTGTTACTCTTAGGGTTAGGGTTAGGGTCAGGGTAAGGGTTAGAGTTAGGGTTAGTGTTAGAGTAAGTGTTAGGGTAATTGTTAGGGTAAGAATTAGGTTTAGGGGTTAGGGTTTAGGGTTACGATTAGAGATAGGATTAGGGTTAGGGTTAGGGTTAAGGTTAGGGTTAGTGTTATGATTAGGGTTTAGGTTTAGGGTTAGGGTTAGGGTTAGGGTTAGGGTTAGGGTTAGATTTAGGGTCGGGTTAGGGTTAGGGTTAGTGTTAGGTTGAGGGTTAGGTTTAGGGTTTGTGTTTGTGTTAGGGTTAGGTTTAGGGTTAGGGTTAGGATTAGGATTAGGTTTAGGTTTAGGGGTTAGGTTTAGTATTAGGTTTAGGGTTATGGTTTAGGGTTATGGTTAGGTTTAGTGTTATTTTTAGTGTTTAGGTTTGGTTTAGGTTTAGGGTTAGTGTTAGAGTTACTGTTTTGTGTTAGGGTTAGGTTTAAGTTTCGGGTTACGGTTAGGGTTATGGTTAGGGTTAGGGATAGGATTTAAGGTTAGGGTTAGTGTTAAGCTTAGGTTTAGTGTTAGGGTTTAGGTTAGGAGTAGGTTTGCAGTTAGTGTAAGGGTTAGGTTTAGGGTTAGGTTTATGGTTCGGATTAGGGTTAGTGTTAGGGTTAGTGTTAGGCTTTGGGTTAGGTTTAGGGTTGCGATTTGGGTTTGGGTTAGGTCTTAGGGGTTAGGGTTAGGTTTAGTCGTTAGGGTTAGGGTTATTGTTAGGTTTAGGGTTAGGGTTAGGGTTAAGGTCAGGGTTAGGGTTAGGGGTATTGTTAAGATTGGGGTTCGGGTTAGAGTTTGGGTTAGGGTTAAGTTTATGTTTAGGTGTTAGGTTTTATTGTTAGGGTTGGGGTCGGTTTAGGTTTAGGGTTAGGGTTAGGTTGGGGGTTTGGGTTAAGTTTTCTGTTTGGGTTTTTAATATGTTAGGGTTAGGGTTGGATAAGGGTTAGGGTCAGTGTTATGTTTAGGGTTAGTTTTATGGTTAAGTTTAGGTTTAAGGTTAGGATTAGGGTTAGGGTTAGGGTTAGGGTTAGGGTAAGTGTTGGGGTTTGGATTAGGTTTAGGGTTAGGGTTACGGTTGGGGTTAGGTTTAGGGTTTAGGTTACAATTAAGTTTAAGGGTTACTGTTAGTGTTATGATTAGGGTTAGGTGTTAGGGTTAGGGCTAGGGTTAGCAGTTAGGGTTTAGTGTTCGTCTTAGGGTTACTATTATGATTAGGGTTAGGGTTAGAGTTAGGGATAGGGTTAAGGTTAGTGTTACGGTTAGGGTAAGTGTTAGGGTTATTGTTACGTTTGGGTTAGGATTAGGATTAGGGTTTAGGTTAGGTTAAGTTTTAGGTTAAGTATTAGGGTTAGGGGTTAGGGTTAGTGTTAGGGTTAGGGTTAGAGTTTAGGGTTATGGTTAGGGTTAGGGTTTTGTTTAGTGTTTAGGTTTGTTTTAGGTTTAGGGTTAGTGTTAGAGTTACTGTTTTGTGTTAGGGTTAGGTTTAAGTTTAGGGTTACGGTTAGGGTTAGGGATAGGGGTTAAGGTTAGGGTTAGTATTAAGCTTAGGTTTAGTGTTAGGGTTTAGGTTAGGGGTAGGTTTGCAGTTAGTGTAAGGGTTAGGTTTAGGGTTAGGTTTATAGTTCGGATTAGGGTTAGTGTTAGGGTTAGTGTTAGGCTTTGGGTTAGGGTTAGGGTTACGATTTGGGTTTGGGTTAGGTCTTAGGGGTTAGGGTTACGTTTAGTCGTTAGGGTTAGGGTTATTGTTAGGTTTAGGGTTAGGCTTAGGCTTAGGGTTAGGGTTAGGGTTATGTTTAAGGTAAGGTTAGGGTTAGGATTAGGGTTAGGGTTAGGGTTAGGGTTAGGGTTAGGGTTAGGATTAGGGTTAGGTTTAGGGTTAGGGTTAGGTTTAAGGTCAGGGTTAGGATTAGGGTTATTGTTAAGATTGGGGTTCGGGTTAGAGTTTGGGTTAGAGTTAAGTTTATGTTTAGGTGTTAGGATTTATTGTTAGGGTTGGGGTCGGTTTAGGTTTAGGTTTAGGGTTAGGTTGGGGGTTTGGGTTAAGTTTTCTCTTTGGGTTTTTAATATGTTAGGGTTAGGGTTAGGGTTAGGGTTGGATAATGGTTAGGGTCAGGGTTATGTTTAGGGTTAGGTTTAGGGTTAAGTTTTGGTTTAAGGTTAGGATTAGGGTTAGGGTTAGGGTTAGGGTAAGTGTTGAGGTTTGGATTAGGTTTAGGGTTAGGGTTACGTTTGGGGTTAGGGTTAGTGTTTAGGTTACAATTAAGTTTAAGGGTTACTGTTAGGGTTATGGTTAGGGTTAGGTGTTAGGGTTAGGGCTAGGGTTAGCAGTTAGGGTTTAGTGTTCGTCTTAGGGTTACTATTATGTTTAGGGTTAGGGTTAGAGTTAGGGTTAGGGTTGAGGTTAGTGTTAGGGTTAGGGTAAGTGTTAGGGTTATTGTTACGTTTGGGTTAGGATTAGGATTAGGGTTTAGGTTAGGGTAAGTTTAAGTAAGTGAATGCCTAACCCTAAACTCGAAACCTAACACTAACCCCTAAACACTAACACTAAAACTAATCCCTAACACTAACCGTAAACCTCAATCGTAATGCTAAGCCTAACCCTAAGCCTAACACTAACCCTAACACCAATCCTAACCCTAACCCTAAACCTAACCCTAACCCTGACCCTAAGCTTAACCCCTAACCCTAACCGTAATCCTAACACTAACCCAAAAGAGTAACTCTAACATTAATCGTAATCCTAACCCTAAAAGTAACCCTAACCGTAACCCTAAACCTAACCCTAACCCTAATCCTAACCCAAAACAGTAACTGTAACATTAATCGTAAAACTAACCCTATCCCTAAACTGTAAACCTTACCGTAAACCTAACCCTAACCCTAACCCTAACCCTAAACTTAACACCTAACCCTAACCCTAACCGTAACCGTAACCCTAACCCTAACACTAACACTAACCCTAACCCAAAACAGTAACTCTAACACTAAACCTAAACCTAAACAATAATCATAACCCTTACCCTAACCATAATCCTAAACCCTAACCCTAACACTAAACCCAAAACCTAACCCTTACCCTAAAATTAACCCTAACCCTGACTGTGACCCTAAACCAAACATAACAATAGCCCAAACACTAACACTAACCTTAACCCTAACCCTAACCCTATCCCTAAACCTAATCCTAACCCTAAGACTAACACTAAACCCTAACCGCTAACCCTATCCCTAACCCTAAACCTAACACCTAACCCTAACCGTAACCCTAACAGTAACCCTAAAACTTAATCGTAAACTAAACCCTAAACCTAACCCCAAGTGAAACCCTAACCCTACACCTAATAGAAACCCCAACACTTACCCTAACGCTAACCCTAATGCTAACCTTAAACTAAACTTAACCCTAATCCTAAACGTAAACGCAACCCTAAACATAACCCTGACCCTAACTCATATCCAACCCTATCCCTAACCATAACATAATCAAAACCCAAACAGAAACTCTAAAGCTAACCCTCAACATAACCCTAAACCTAAATATAACCTTACCCTAACCCTAACCATAAAGCTAACACTAACCCTAACCCTAATGTCCAACCCTAACCCTAACCACTAAACCTAACTCTAACCCCTAAGCCCTAACCCTAAAACCAATCCCTAACACTAACAGCAAACATTAATCATAACCCTAAGCCTAGCCCTAAGCCTAAAACTAACCCTAAACCTAACCCTAACCCTAACCCTAACCCTAACCCTAACCCTAACCCTAACCCTAACCCTAACCCTAACCTAAACCCAAACACTAACAGTAACCGTAACCCTAACCGTAAACCAAAACCTATCCCTAACCCCAACCCTAACCGTAACCCTAACCCTAACATAAAACACGGTCTAAGACTAACCCTAACCCTAACCCTAAACCTAAACCTAAACACAAATCATAAACCTAACCCTAACCATAAACCTAAACCTAACCCTATCCCTATACCTAACCCTAACCCTAACCCTAACACTAATGCCTAATCCTAACCCTACCACTAAACCTAACCGTAACCCCTAAACCCTAACCCTAAATCTAATCCCTTACACTAACAGCAAAAATTAATCATAACCCTAAGCCTAACCCTAAGCCTAAAACTAACCCTAACCCTAACCATAATCATAACCCTAACCCTAAACCTAACCTAAACCCTAATCCTTACCCTAACCGTAACCCTAAACGTAAACCAAACCCTAACCCTAACCCTAACCCTAACCCTAACCCTAACCCTAACCCTAATCCTAACCCTAACCCTAACCCTAACCCTAACCCTAACCCTAACCCTAAACATACCCTTAAGCCTAATCCTAACCCTAAACCTAACCCTAACCCTAACCCTAACCTTAAACCTAACCCTAACCCTAACCCTAAACATAACCTTAACCCTAACACTAACCCTAACCCTAACCCCTAACCCTAACCCTAACCCTAACCCCTAACTCTAACCCTAACCCTAACCCTAACCCTAACCCTAACCCTAACCCTAACCGTAACCCTAACCCTAACCGCTAACCCTGACCCTGACCCTAACCCTAATCCTAACCCTAACCTTAAACCCTAACCCTAAGCCTAACCGTAAGCCTAAGACTAAGCCTAACTGTAAGCCTAAGCCTAAGCCTAAGCCTAAGCCTAACCCTAACCCTAACTCTTACCCTAAGCCTAAGCCTAACTCTAAGCCTAACCCTAACCCTTACCCTTACCCTAACCCTAACCCTAACCCTAACCCTAACCCTAACCCTAACCCTAACCCCTGACCCCAAAACTACCATGCAACACCAAAAAACATAAAACCATTCAAACAAAAAATGATAAAAAACTAACCCAACAAAACAAACCCCCAAAAAGCGCAATAAAAAAGCAGGGTAAAATGTCTCCTCCTTTTCTCGCATACGGCGAGAGCGGGGGAGGAGGATTCAAAAACATCCCATCCTGAAAACTGCACTTCATACAAAAAGTCTCTCTTAGCTGTACTTGGTCAGTTTGCGTGGCTGGATTAGGTGAGGTTCCCGTTTCCTCTTCATTTCATTCAGTTTGTGCAGGCCATTCACGTGTCAAGTTGATCTGGGAGGTAATTCTCTAAAATGAGCCTGTCATGACAGAAGCATTGCATATATTTGCTTATTAACCAGTTCCATTCAAAACTTGATCTTTATGTAATAAATAAGATGTATGAGATAGAGGACAGTTTTAAAAAAATGAACATGGGCTGCAGGGTAAGGTAACTGGACTACTGAGGAGTTCTAGCAGTACTCTGGTGAGCTCTCTGTGTTCTCATAAATGAGAATTCACCTGAAATCCAGTGCAAGCCTTATGATCAGATGAACTCGGCAGGCAGACAGGTACTGACTTCTTTAAACAGGTGTATGCTTACTGTTAAAGTAGACCTGAGTACTCAAAAATGCTTAACGTGTTCAAACAAGAGCTCGGTTCGGCTCCGCTCAGCTCTGTGTGGCCTCACTGCGGCACTGCAGCCCGGGTGCCGCGCGGGTGCGGTGATGCTCCCTCTCACGTAGCTCTCTGCTGCCGCCATGTGATCGACCGTAGGTACTGCAGCTCGGGCGCTCCCGCTCGCTGCGCCGCAGCGCCGGGGCACGCGCCCTGCTGGCAGCCGCTGCTCGCGCCGTCCCGTGGTAGCAGCGCGGAACTGCAGCCGGCACCGCCCCGCTGCCGGGGTTGCCGAGGGTCTGGGGGGAACGCGCTGCTTGCGGGGGGCTATTTGCATCTCCCGCCTCCCGTGCTCCATTCGCCTCCGCTCGCCTCGGTTCGTCACGCTTCGGCTCCTCTCTTTGCTCCGTTTGGCTCCTCGCTGTTACTCCAGGCTGCTCAAGACTCTATCCAACCTGGCCTTGAACACCTCCAGGGAGGCGGCAGCCACAACCTCCCTCGGCAACCCGTGCCAGTGTCTCACCACCCTCATTGTGAAAAATTTCTTCCTAAGGTCTAATTTAAATCCTCCACCCTTCCAGCTATAGCCATTCCCCCTTGTCCTATCACTACCAACCCTTGTAAAAAGTCCTTCCTCAGCTTTCTCGTAGGGCCCCCTTCAGGTACAGGGAGGCTGCTATGAGGACCCCCGAGGTCTTCTCTTTTCCAGGCTGAACAAGCCCAACTCTCCCAGACTGTCTTCACAGTAGAGGTTCTCCAGCCCTTTGACCATCTTCATAGAGGATCATAGCCCTTCTCAGGACCCATTTTAACAGTTATCTTAACTGTTAAAGTAGACATCTCTGATGCATTTCAGCTGTGGGTAAACATTTTCTCAATGACCTAAGGCCAGATCCAAAAATAACTTAGACTAATAAAGTTCACCTTAACTACCGAACTATGGATCTGAAAATGCTCAGCTTCCCTATGTCGATCTTCTCCTATTTATTTTCATTGTCACGTAAAAATTAACTGTTCTGTTAAATTCCCAGAGTGTTTCTTCAACAAGAGCACTCCAAAACAGCCTGCAATTGGATAATACAATTTAAGTTATAAATCGTCTCGTAAGTGCCATAGATGAGCTCATGGAGGTTCCAGGTGGCAGGGCCATAATGTTCAATGATTCGCTGAGGTGTCCACTCATCTTTTCCCCATCATTGATTAGCACCTCCTTGTGTTAGATGGGGACTAATGAACTGCCTAGTTTATCTCAAATCATCGTAGACCTAGACACTCACTTCATTATCCCTCTCTTCTGGAAGTATGAAAAATAAGGAGCAAATAACTCCTATGTAATGTGTTCTCGTCCAGTTTGATGGTAGTAATTTATAAGCAGCTGAACCACATATCCAATAATGACTTCCTAGAGCTCGTGTCCCTTTGTCTAATAATGTGTTTGAACAAAGTTACCATGTTTTAGCAGGGAACACTTGGTATTATCCTGAGCATTAATCCAATAAGAGTAGCTCTGCTTGATCGGAGAATTGCTATAATGAATGCCATTGACCGGATCTGAGCTGTTGCATAGCCGTGCTTCTACCCCTTCACATGTGGTGGGGACTCTGTTTCCATAGTCATGGCCACCCACTTAAATCCTTATTGGAACATGAGTGTGTAAAGTAGATGGGTCCGTTATCATCTGTTCACTCCCCAAAATTGACAAACAGATAATTTGTATTCTTGTAAGTCAGGTTTCTAATTCAGTAAGTAAAATTACAGTGACCGGTCCCAACAAAACCACCATCTTTTTCTTTGCTCTTCCTACAGTATATGCTCCGTGCAGAATATTTATTTGGCCACTTTGGATTGGTATAATTGTCCCAATAGGTCAGTTTTTTTAGGTTTACTGGACTGTAACAGCTCACTAATACCTCGGGGGAAAGAGGAACCACAATACATGGCCAGTTTTCTAATCCAAACGGGCCCCCACATGGTCAAAATTGGTGCGATTATAAAAACAGGCTACCAGTTCTCCTAAAGCCACAAATTCATTTTCTCCATTCCAACTTTTTCTTACAGAGTTTCTTTTGCCTCTGGATGTCGTGTCACTGGTTTCTTATACAGTGTTTGTCTGTGCGTGTTTGTGTGTGGTTGGAGCTCCTCTGCCTGTGGCACAGAACCGATAAAATCGTCTAGAAGAATAACGGTAAAATTCTATGGTTCGTATGTTGATAAGCCCAGGCCTTGTAGGACCAGTCTGTAAGGTGCATGGCAGAAAAAACAACCAAATTAACACCAGGCCATGGGAGTCACTTAGGGCTACACAGGCACAGAGTATGACCAAAGCAGCCTGTGACAAACAACTTGTGCGAAGGGGAGCAGTTTAAATCGCAACATGCGGTAGGTATGGGGCTTAGTGTGTGGGTTTGCTTGGGTTTTATTCTGCCTGGCTGTGGTGTAAAATAGAGAAGGTATTCCTAAATGGAAACTAGGTGCCTGGAATTGTTCAGATCTCACTCAGCACCAGGTGACTTGTTTGCTATTGTGCTTTTCAGATGCAGAGGAATGAGCTGTGCACCAAAGGCTGGCGATGGAGAGGTGAGAAGAGCACAACAGCAAGGTGAGTTGGATGTGGTGTAGACAGAATAATTCGACCAGTAGCATGAAAATGAGGTATAGTGCCTTTGATTTTTCTAACTTTGAAGGCGCAGAGTAAGTAGCACAGCGGAATGCCGGTGCCGGCGCCAACTCGAGCAAGGAGAGCAATTATGAGTTACCTGAAGCAGCGGTTATTAGTTCAGGTGATGAGTTATTGGTGAAGATAAAAGCACCTGTTTGCTTTCTGTATTGCAGGTGCTGTGCAAGCCGCAGCATGTCAGCGTGAGACGACAGAGGCCGAGCGGGCGAGAAGTCAAGGTAAACGGAGGGCGAAATAGAAATAGGTGCGGGCAACGTGTGCTTTTGGGTAGAATCTGAGCACGTGTCGTCATCTTTGTGTTTTGCAGGTGCCGCACGCAGCCTCAGAGGGGCAAAGCCACGTGACAAAATGCGGTCCGAGAAGGTGAGGAGGCTGTTGTTTGAGCCGATGCCTAAGAGCGATACAGCAACTGAGTTGAGCATTTACATTTGGTTTTGCAGGTGCCGTTTGGGCCACCTTTGGAACGGGAAGAGCCTTTGAGGTGAGCCAGGCAGCAGGGAGAGGGAGCACGGGAACCGATTTCTCACAATCGCAAGAGTAATTTTGCATCTCCTGTTACCTTAGGTGCCCCAGGAGACGACGGCCGCAGCGTTGGATGTTTGGACGGGCAAGGAGCAGGCGAGTAGAAGGCCGTGGCAGTTTTGCCGTGAGGATGTGCCTTGTGGAAGACGTTGGCACACAGCAGCGCAACTTTGACTTGTGAGCACAGCTTTTGATTTGCGTTTGGTTTTCTTGCAGGCCGTGCAGAGGAACCTGGTGACTGCGGGGTCGTTCCTGTCGGCCGTTGCCATTAAAGTATTTCTGCCGGGGACGTCTTCAGGTCCTCGGCCCTCTGAAAGCTAAGTGGAGGGACCAGGGCCGGTCTGGGGCTGGGAAGAGGGCCGTAGGTTGGGAGGGGCGGGGAGGGTTTCTAGCATAGAGGAGAAGGCTTTGTGGGAATTGTCCCTTTTGGGCAGGTCAAGGCAGAGGGGATTACTTCTCGACGCAACGCTAGCAGCTGTCGGGCAGGGCAGTTCCAACCCCTGTCTGTGTCATTGTGTGGTTTATGTTGTCTGTGTGCTTTGTCTCGGACCTTTCTTGGGTCTCGATCTCCTCTTTGCTATCAAGGCAAGCAGTACGCGCCTTGGGCTCCATCTCTATAGTCTCAAATGCCTGTACCCATCGCACAGTGCTATTGTGGCACTGCTTTTCTTGCACGGCAATCTTAAAAGCGTGGATCGACCTCATCCCTTGGAAGATCTTTGTCATTTGAGTTTTGCAGAGGCATCGCAGCCCACGTCAACAACCCTGATCATAGGTCATCCATTTTCTTAGATCCCTGTTCTTGGTCTTCTTCCATACATCGTCTTTAGGCCTTTAAGTGGGGTATCTTGCACACGCATCCTAGCATCCTCCCAGTTGTGGCCACATGTCTTTGCCATGTGTCATGGTCTTACTGTCTTCCAAGGGCTGCTGCTTCTTTCTTGCAGCTGCCATGGTCTTCCTGCCCAGT
Organism: Dromococcyx pavoninus; assembly: GCA_033558185.1. Lineage (NCBI taxonomy): Eukaryota > Metazoa > Chordata > Aves > Cuculiformes > Neomorphidae > Dromococcyx > Dromococcyx pavoninus. The sequence goes on along the minus strand of JAUMJL010000988.1, from coordinate 451,640 downwards.
GGCATGTCTGTCCTGGTCGTTGTTCTTCCAAAACTTTTTCTTGCATGGATATAGTGTCATTTGTCTTGGTTGCAGTGTTGGTATATGTGTCGTTGGAGCTGCTCTGCTCAAGGCATAGAAGTGATAGTGTCAGCCATAATGAACACAGTAAGGTTCTAAATTTTATACTTTGACAAGCCCAGGTCGTGTAGGCACAGTCTGTAAGGTTCATGGCAGAACAAACAGTCCCCCATGCACCAAGCCTTGGGAGTAATTGCCTTAAGGTTATACGGGCACTATGATTAACTGCTGGAGTGACTCTTGAATCCCAAGGGTGTTACATCTGGTAGGTGTGGGTTTCAGTGTTTGGGTTTGTTTGGGTTTTATTCAGCTTGGCTATAGGGTGAAATAGAGATGGTATTTCTAAATGGAAACAAGATGTCTGACATAGTCCAGCTCTCACTGAGTATCACTGTGACTTGTTTGATGTTGTTTTTTTCAGATGCAGAGGGGCAACCTGTGTGCTGAAGCATGATGATGAAGGCTGAATGAGCATCTTATGCCTGCGGGCTGGCCGCTGAGCATGTTACATCACGCCAGCCAGCAAGCGAGCATGTTATGCCATGGCGAGCCACGTTACGTAAAGCCCTGTTATGCCACGTTATGCCATGGCGAGCCACGTTACGTAAAGCCCTGTTATGCCACGTTACGCCATGGCGAGCCATGTTACGTAAAGCCCTGTTATGCCACGTTATGCCATGGCGAGCCACGTTGCATAAAGCCCTGTTATGCCAAGTTATGCCATGGCGAGCCACGTTACGTACGGTCCTGTTATGCCACGTTATGCCATGGCGAGCCATGTTATGCTATGTTATGGTATGCCAAGTTATGTAATGCAATGTAAAGATGTGTCCTGTAATGCCACGCCATGCCAAGTTATGTTATGTAGGGTAAAGATATGTCCTGTTATGCTATGCTATGCTATGTAATGTTATGCCGTGTCATGCCAAGTTATGCTGTGTGCTGCTGTGTAAAGTTATGCAGTGCCACGCCAACATATGCTATGCTATGTTGTGTAAAGTTATGCCGTGCGGTGCCACGCCAACTTATGCTATGCTATGCTATCTTACGTTTTGTAGTGTAAAGTTATGGTGTGCCACACCAACTTATGCTATGTTATGCTTATCTTACATTGTGTAGTGTAAAGTTATGCCGTGCCGTGCCACGTCAACTTATGCTATGCTATCTTATGTTGTGTAGTGTAAAGTTATGCTGTGCTGTGCCACGCCAACTTATGCTATGGTATGCTATCTTATGTTGCGTGGTGTAAAGTTATGCCGTGCCACGCCAAATTATGCTATGCTATGTAAAGTTATGCCGTGCCCTGTCACGCCAACGTATGCTATGCTATGTAAATTTGTGCCGTGCCATGCCAACTTATGCTATGCTATGCAACGTTAAGCCGTGCCATGCCACGCCAACTTATGCTATGCTGTGCTATGCAAAGTTATGCCGTGCCACACCAACTTATGCTATGCTATACTATGTAAAGTTATGCCGTGCCGTGCCACGCAAACTTATGCTATGCTATGCTAGGGTTAGGGTTAGGCTGCTAGGGTTAGGGTTAGGGTTAGTGGTTAGGGTTAGGGTTAGAGGTTAGGGTTAGGGTTAGGGGTTAGGGTTAGTGGTTAGGGTTGGGGTCGGGGTCGGGGTCAGGGTCAGGGTTAGGGATAGGGTCGGGGTCGGAGTTAGGGTTAGGGTCGAGGTTCGGGTTAGGGTTATGGTCCGGGTTAGGGTTAGGGTCGGGGTTAGGGGTCGGGGTTAGGGTTAGGGTCAGGGTTAGGTTTTAGGGTTAGGGGTTAGGGGTAGGGTTAGGGGTTAGGGTTTGGATTAGGGTTGGGATTAGGGGTTAGGGTTAGGGGTTAGGTGTTAGGGTTAGGGTTAGGGGGTTAGGGTTAGGGATTAGGGGTTTGGGTTAATGTTAGTGTTTAGGTGTTAGGGTTAGGGTTAGGGGTTAGGGTTAGAGTTAGGGTTAGGGACATTAGGGTTAGGGTTAGGGACATTAGGGTTAGAGTTAGTGTTAGGTTTAGGGTTTGGGGTTAGGGTTCGGGTTAGGGCAGGGTTAGGGTTTGGGTTGGGTTAGGGTTAGAGTTAGGTTTAGGTTTAGAGTTAGGGTTAGTGTTGGTGTTAGTGTTGGGGTTAGGGTTAGGGGATAGGTTTAGGGGTTAGTTTTAGGTTTTGGGTTTGGCTTAGGGTTAGGATTAGATTTTGGGTTTGGGTTAGGGGTTAGGGTTTATGGTTAGGGTTTATGGTTAGGGATAGTGTAGGGTTAGGTTTAGGGTTAGGGTTTGGTTGAGGGTTAGGGTTCAGGTTTTCTGTTTGGGTTTTGATTATGTTAGGGTTAGGGTTAGGGTTGTATAAGGGTTAGGGTCAGGGTTATGTTTAGGGTTGCGTTTAGGGTTAGGGTTAACTTTGGTTTTAAGGTTAGGATTAGGTTTAGGGTTAGGGTTAGGTTTAGGGTAATTGTAGGGTTAGGGTTACGGTTGGGGTTAGTGTTGGGGTTAAGGTTACGATTAAGTTTTAGGGTTACTTACTGTTAGGGTTACGGTTAGGGTTATGTGTTAGGGTTAGGGTTAGGGCTAGGGTTAGCGGTTAGGTTTAGCTGTTAGGGTTAGCATTAGGGTTAGGGCTAGGTTTACGTTTAGGGTTAGGGTTAGGATTAATTTTTGGGGTTAGGTTTAGCGTTGGGGTTAGGGTTAGAGTTACAATTAAGTTTTATTATTATGGTTAGGGCTAAGTGTTAGTTTTAGGTTTAGTCTTAGTGTTAGGGCTAGCAGTTATGGTTAGTTTTAGGGTTAGTTTTAGGTTTTGGTTTACGGTTAGGATTAGGGTTAGTGCTAGGCTTAGGTTTAGGGTTAGGGTTAGGTTTATGATTAAGGTTTAAGGTTTTAGGGATTAGGTTTAGGGTTAGGGTTTGGGGGTTAGTGTTAGGTTTAGTGGTTAGGCTTAGGTTTAGGCATTAGAGTTAGGGTTAGGTTTAGTGTTAGATTTAGGGTTAGGGTTAAGGTTAGGGTTAAGGTCAGGGTTAGGGTTAGTGTTAGGGTTAGGGTTTAGTTTTACTCTTAGGGTTAGGGTTAGGATTCTTGTTAGGTTTTTGTTTAGGGTTAGGTTTAGGTTTATGATTAAGTTTTAGGGTTAGTGTTAGGGGTTATGGTTAGAAAGAGGGGTTAGGGGTTAGGGTTAGGGTTAATGTTACGGTTTCGGTTACGGTTAGGGTCAGGGTTAGGTTTAGGGTTAGGCTTAGGGTTAAGGTGAGGATTAGGGTTAGTGTTAGGATTAGGGTGAGGGTTAGGGTTAGGGTTAGGGTAACTGTTAGCGTAAGGGTTAGGTTTAGGGTTTAGGGTTAGGGTTAGGATTAGGATTAAGATTAATTTTAGGTTTAGGGTTAGGGTTTGGGGTTAGAGTTTGGGATAGGGTTAGGGTTATGTTTTGGTTTAGGTTTAGGGTTAGGGTTAGGATTAGGGATCGGTTTAGGTTTAGGGTTGGGTTAGGGTTACAGTTACGGTTACGGTTACAGTTACGGTTAGGGTCAGGGTTAGGTTTAGGGTTAGTGTTAGCTTTAGGGTTTAGTGTTACTCTTAGGGTTAGGGTTAGGGTCAGGGTAAGGGTTAGAGTTAGGGTTAGTGTTAGAGTAAGTGTTAGGGTAATTGTTAGGGTAAGAATTAGGTTTAGGGGTTAGGGTTTAGGGTTACGATTAGAGATAGGATTAGGGTTAGGGTTAGGGTTAAGGTTAGGGTTAGTGTTATGATTAGGGTTTAGGTTTAGGGTTAGGGTTAGGGTTAGGGTTAGGGTTAGATTTAGGGTCGGGTTAGGGTTAGGGTTAGTGTTAGGTTGAGGGTTAGGTTTAGGGTTTGTGTTTGTGTTAGGGTTAGGTTTAGGGTTAGGGTTAGGATTAGGATTAGGTTTAGGTTTAGGGGTTAGGTTTAGTATTAGGTTTAGGGTTATGGTTTAGGGTTATGGTTAGGTTTAGTGTTATTTTTAGTGTTTAGGTTTGGTTTAGGTTTAGGGTTAGTGTTAGAGTTACTGTTTTGTGTTAGGGTTAGGTTTAAGTTTCGGGTTACGGTTAGGGTTATGGTTAGGGTTAGGGATAGGATTTAAGGTTAGGGTTAGTGTTAAGCTTAGGTTTAGTGTTAGGGTTTAGGTTAGGAGTAGGTTTGCAGTTAGTGTAAGGGTTAGGTTTAGGGTTAGGTTTATGGTTCGGATTAGGGTTAGTGTTAGGGTTAGTGTTAGGCTTTGGGTTAGGTTTAGGGTTGCGATTTGGGTTTGGGTTAGGTCTTAGGGGTTAGGGTTAGGTTTAGTCGTTAGGGTTAGGGTTATTGTTAGGTTTAGGGTTAGGGTTAGGGTTAAGGTCAGGGTTAGGGTTAGGGGTATTGTTAAGATTGGGGTTCGGGTTAGAGTTTGGGTTAGGGTTAAGTTTCTGTTTAGGTGTTAGGTTTTATTGTTAGGGTTGGGGTCGGTTTAGGTTTAGGGTTAGGGTTAGGTTGGGGGTTTGGGTTCAGTTTTCTGTTTGGGTTTTTAATATGTTAGGGTTAGGGTTGGATAAGGGTTAGGGTCAGTGTTATGTTTAGGGTTAGGTTTATGGTTAAGTTTAGGTTTAAGGTTAGGATTAGGGTTAGGGTTAGGGTTAGGGTTAGGGTAAGTGTTGGGGTTTGGATTAGGTTTAGGGTTAGGGTTACGGTTGGGGTTAGGTTTAGGGTTTAGGTTACAATTAAGTTTAAGGGTTACTGTTAGTGTTATGATTAGGGTTAGGTGTTAGGGTTAGGGCTAGGGTTAGCAGTTAGGGTTTAGTGTTCGTCTTAGGGTTACTATTATGATTAGGGTTAGGGTTAGAGTTAGGGATAGGGTTAAGGTTAGTGTTACGGTTAGGGTAAGTGTTAGGGTTATTGTTACGTTTGGGTTAGGATTAGGATTAGGGTTTAGGTTAGGTTAAGTTTTAGGTTAAGTATTAGGGTTAGGGGTTAGGGTTAGGGTTAGGGTTAGGTTGAGTGTTAGGGTTAATTTTTGTGTTTGGGTTAGGGTTAGGTTTAGGGTTAGGGTTAGGATTAGGATTAGGTTTAGGTTTAGGGGTTAGGGTTAGTGTTAGGGTTAGGGTTAGAGTTTAGGGTTATGGTTAGGGTTAGGGTTTTGTTTAGTGTTTAGGTTTGTTTTAGGTTTAGGGTTAGTGTTAGAGTTACTGTTTTGTGTTAGGGTTAGGTTTAAGTTTAGGGTTACGGTTAGGGTTAGGGATAGGGGTTAAGGTTAGGGTTAGTATTAAGCTTAGGTTTAGTGTTAGGGTTTAGGTTAGGGGTAGGTTTGCAGTTAGTGTAAGGGTTAGGTTTAGGGTTAGGTTTATAGTTCGGATTAGGGTTAGTGTTAGGGTTAGTGTTAGGCTTTGGGTTAGGGTTAGGGTTACGATTTGGGTTTGGGTTAGGTCTTAGGGGTTAGGGTTACGTTTAGTCGTTAGGGTTAGGGTTATTGTTGGGTTTAGGCTTAGGGTTAGGGTTAGGGTTAGGGTTAGGGTTATGTTTAAGGTAAGGTTAGGGTTAGGATTAGGGTTAGGGTTAGGGTTACGGTTAGGGTTAGGGTTAGGGTTAGGGTTAGGGTTAGGATTAGGGTTAGGTTTAGGGTTAGGGTTAGGTTTAAGGTCAGGGTTAGGATTAGGGTTATTGTTAAGATTGGGGTTCGGGTTAGAGTTTGGGTTAGAGTTAAGTTTATGTTTAGGTGTTAGGATTTATTGTTAGGGTTGGGGTCGGTTTAGGTTTAGGTTTAGGGTTAGGTTGGGGGTTTGGGTTAAGTTTTCTCTTTGGGTTTTTAATATGTTAGGGTTAGGGTTAGGGTTAGGGTTGGATAATGGTTAGGGTCAGGGTTATGTTTAGGGTTAGGTTTAGGGTTAAGTTTTGGTTTAAGGTTAGGATTAGGGTTAGGGTTAGGGTTAGGGTAAGTGTTGAGGTTTGGATTAGGTTTAGGGTTAGGGTTACGTTTGGGGTTAGGGTTAGTGTTTAGGTTACAATTAAGTTTAAGGGTTACTGTTAGGGTTATGGTTAGGGTTAGGTGTTAGGGTTAGGGCTAGGGTTAGCAGTTAGGGTTTAGTGTTCGTCTTAGGGTTACTATTATGTTTAGGGTTAGGGTTAGAGTTAGGGTTAGGGTTGAGGTTAGTGTTAGGGTTAGGGTAAGTGTTAGGGTTATTGTTACGTTTGGGTTAGGATTAGGATTAGGGTTTAGGTTAGGGTAAGTTTAAGTAAGTGAATGCCTAACCCTAAACTCGAAACCTAACACTAACCCCTAAACACTAACACTAAAACTAATCCCTAACACTAACCGTAAACCTCAATCGTAATGCTAAGCCTAACCCTAAGCCTAACACTAACCCTAACACCAATCCTAACCCTAACCCTAAACCTAACCCTAACCCTGACCCTAAGCTTAACCCCTAACCCTAACCGTAATCCTAACACTAACCCAAAAGAGTAACTCTAACATTAATCGTAATCCTAACCCTAAAAGTAACCCTAACCGTAACCCTAAACCTAACCCTAACCCTAATCCTAACCCAAAACAGTAACTGTAACATTAATCGTAAAACTAACCCTATCCCTAAACTGTAAACCTTACCGTAAACCTAACCCTAACCCTAACCCTAACCCTAAACTTAACACCTAACCCTAACCCTAACCGTAACCGTAACCCTAACCCTAACACTAACACTAACCCTAACCCAAAACAGTAACTCTAACACTAAACCTAAACCTAAACAATAATCATAACCCTTACCCTAACCATAATCCTAAACCCTAACCCTAACACTAAACCCAAAACCTAACCCTTACCCTAAAATTAACCCTAACCCTGACTGTGACCCTAAACCAAACATAACAATAACCCAAACACTAACACTAACCTTAACCCTAACCCTAACCCTATCCCTAAACCTAATCCTAACCCTAAGACTAACACTAAACCCTAACCGCTAACCCTATCCCTAACCCTAAACCTAACACCTAACCCTAACCGTAACCCTAACAGTAACCCTAAAACTTAATCGTAAACTAAACCCTAAACCTAACCCCAAGTGAAACCCTAACCCTACACCTAATAGAAACCCCAACACTTACCCTAACGCTAACCCTAATGCTAACCTTAAACTAAACTTAACCCTAATCCTAAACGTAAACGCAACCCTAAACATAACCCTGACCCTAACTCATATCCAACCCTATCCCTAACCATAACATAATCAAAACCCAAACAGAAACTCTAAAGCTAACCCTCAACATAACCCTAAACCTAAATATAACCTTACCCTAACCCTAACCATAAAGCTAACACTAACCCTAACCCTAATGTCCAACCCTAACCCTAACCACTAAACCTAACTCTAACCCCTAAGCCCTAACCCTAAAACCAATCCCTAACACTAACAGCAAACATTAATCATAACCCTAAGCCTAGCCCTAAGCCTAAAACTAACCCTAACCCTAACCCTAACCCTAACCCTAACCCTAACCCTAACCCTAACCCTAACCCTAACCTAAACCCAAACACTAACAGTAACCGTAACCCTAACCGTAAACCAAAACCTATCCCTAACCCCAACCCTAACCGTAACCCTAACCCTAACATAAAACACTGTCTAAGACTAACCCTAACCCTAACCCTAAACCTAAACCTAAACACAAATCATAAACCTAACCCTAACCATAAACCTAAACCTAACCCTATCCCTATACCTAACCCTAACCCTAACCCTAACACTAATGCCTAATCCTAACCCTACCACTAAACCTAACCCTAACCCCTAAACCCTAACCCTAAATCTAATCCCTTACACTAACAGCAAAAATTAATCATAACCCTAAGCCTAACCCTAAGCCTAAAACTAACCCTAACCCTAACCATAATCATAACCCTAAACCTAACCCTAAACTAAACCCTAATCCTTACCCTAACCGTAACCCTAAACGTAAACCAAACCCTAACCCTAACCCTAACCCTAACCCTAACCCTAACCCTAACCCTAACCCTAATCCTAACCCTAACCCTAACCCTAACCCTAACCCTAACCCTAACCCTAACCCTAACCTTAAACCTAACCCTAACCCTAACCCTAAACATAACCTTAACCCTAACACTAACCCTAACCCTAACCCCTAACCCTAACCCTAACCCTAACCCCTAACTCTAACCCTAACCCTAACCCTAACCCTAACCCTAACCCTAACCCTAACCCTAACCCTAACCGTAACCCTAACCCTAACCGCTAACCCTGACCCTAACCCTAACCCTAATCCTAACCCTAACCTTAAACCCTAACCCTAAGCCTAACCGTAAGCCTAAGACTAAGCCTAACTGTAAGCCTAAGCCTAAGCCTAAGCCTAAGCCTAACCCTAACCCTAACTCTTACCCTAAGCCTAAGCCTAACTCTAAGCCTAACCCTAACCCTTACCCTTACCCTAACCCTAACCCTAACCCTAACCCTAACCCTAACCCTAACCCTAACCCTAACCCTAACCCCTGACCCCAAAACTACCATGCAACACCAAAAAACATAAAACCATTCAAACAAAAAATGATAAAAAACTAACCCAACAAAACAAACCCCCAAAAAGCGCAATAAAAAAGCAGGGTAAAATGTCTCCTCCTTTTCTCGCATACGGCGAGAGCGGGGGAGGAGGATTCAAAAACATCCCATCCTGAAAACTGCACTTCATACAAAAAGTCTCTCTTAGCTGTACTTGGTCAGTTTGCGTGGCTGGATTAGGTGAGGTTCCCGTTTCCTCTTCATTTCATTCAGTTTGTGCAGGCCATTCACGTGTCAAGTTGATCTGGGAGGTAATTCTCTAAAATGAGCCTGTCATGACAGAAGCATTGCATATATTTGCTTATTAACCAGTTCCATTCAAAACTTGATCTTTATGTAATAAATAAGATGTATGAGATAGAGGACAGTTTTAAAAAAATGAACATGGGCTGCAGGGTAAGGTAACTGGACTACTGAGGAGTTCTAGCAGTACTCTGGTGAGCTCTCTGTGTTCTCATAAATGAGAATTCACCTGAAATCCAGTGCAAGCCTTATGATCAGATGAACTCGGCAGGCAGACAGGTACTGACTTCTTTAAACAGGTGTATGCTTACTGTTAAAGTAGACCTGAGTACTCAAAAATGCTTAACGTGTTCAAACAAGAGCTCGGTTCGGCTCCGCTCAGCTCTGTGTGGCCTCACTGCGGCACTGCAGCCCGGGTGCCGCGCGGGTGCGGTGATGCTCCCTCTCACGTAGCTCTCTGCTGCCGCCATGTGATCGACCGTAGGTACTGCAGCTCGGGCGCTCCCGCTCGCTGCGCCGCAGCGCCGGGGCACGCGCCCTGCTGGCAGCCGCTGCTCGCGCCGTCCCGTGGTAGCAGCGCGGAACTGCAGCCGGCACCGCCCCGCTGCCGGGGTTGCCGAGGGTCTGGGGGGAACGCGCTGCTTGCGGGGGGCTATTTGCATCTCCCGCCTCCCGTGCTCCATTCGCCTCCGCTCGCCTCGGTTCGTCACGCTTCGGCTCCTCTCTTTGCTCCGTTCGGCTCCTCGCTGTTACTCCAGGCTGCTCAAGACTCTATCCAACCTGGCCTTGAACACCTCCAGGGAGGCGGCAGCCACAACCTCCCTCGGCAACCCGTGCCAGTGTCTCACCACCCTCATTGTGAAAAATTTCTTCCTAAGGTCTAATTTAAATCCTCCACCCTTCCAGCTATAGCCATTCCCCCTTGTCCTATCACTACCAACCCTTGTAAAAAGTCCTTCCTCAGCTTTCTCGTAGGGCCCCCTTCAGGTACAGGGAGGCTGCTATGAGGACCCCCGAGGTCTTCTCTTTTCCAGGCTGAACAAGCCCAACTCTCCCAGACTGTCTTCACAGTAGAGGTTCTCCAGCCCTTTGACCATCTTCATAGAGGATCATAGCCCTTCTCAGGACCCATTTTAACAGTTATCTTAACTGTTAAAGTAGACATCTCTGATGCATTTCAGCTGTGGGTAAACATTTTCTCAATGACCTAAGGCCAGATCCAAAAATAACTTAGACTAATAAAGTTCACCTTAACTACCGAACTATGGATCTGAAAATGCTCAGCTTCCCTATGTCGATCTTCTCCTATTTATTTTCATTGTCACGTAAAAATTAACTGTTCTGTTAAATTCCCAGAGTGTTTCTTCAACAAGAGCACTCCAAAACAGCCTGCAATTGGATAATACAATTTAAGTTATAAATCGTCTCGTAAGTGCCATAGATGAGCTCATGGAGGTTCCAGGTGGCAGGGCCATAATGTTCAATGATTCGCTGAGGTGTCCACTCATCTTTTCCCCATCATTGATTAGCACCTCCTTGTGTTAGATGGGGACTAATGAACTGCCTAGTTTATCTCAAATCATCGTAGACCTAGACACTCACTTCATTATCCCTCTCTTCTGGAAGTATGAAAAATAAGGAGCAAATAACTCCTATGTAATGTGTTCTCGTCCAGTTTGATGGTAGTAATTTATAAGCAGCTGAACCACATATCCAATAATGACTTCCTAGAGCTCGTGTCCCTTTGTCTAATAATGTGTTTGAACAAAGTTACCATGTTTTAGCAGGGAACACTTGGTATTATCCTGAGCATTAATCCAATAAGAGTAGCTCTGCTTGATCGGAGGATTTCTATAATGAATGCCATTGACCGGATCTGAGCTGTTGCATAGCCGTGCTTCTACCCCTTCACATGTGGTGGGGACTCTGTTTCCATAGTCATGGCCACCCACTTAAATCCTTATTGGAACATGAGTGTGTAAAGTAGATGGGTCCGTTATCATCTGTTCACTCCCCAAAATTGACAAACAGATAATTTGTATTCTTGTAAGTCAGGTTTCTAATTCAGTAAGTAAAATTACAGTGACCGGTCCCAACAAAACCACCATCTTTTTCTTTGCTCTTCCTACAGTATATGCTCCGTGCAGAATATTTATTTGGCCACTTTGGATTGGTATAATTGTCCCAATAGGTCAGTTTTTTTAGGTTTACTGGACTGTAACAGCTCACTAATACCTCGGGGGAAAGAGGAACCACAATACATGGCCAGTTTTCTAATCCAAACGGGCCCCCACATGGTCAAAATTGGTGCGATTATAAAAACAGGCTACCAGTTCTCCTAAAGCCACAAATTCATTTTCTCCATTCCAACTTTTTCTTACAGAGTTTCTTATGCCTCTGGATGTCGTGTCACTGGTTTCTTATACAGTGTTTGTCTGTGCGTGTTTGTGTGTGGTTGGAGCTCCTCTGCCTGTGGCACAGAACCGATAAAATCGTCTAGAAGAATAACGGTAAAATTCTATGGTTCGTATGTTGATAAGCCCAGGCCTTGTAGGACCAGTCTGTAAGGTGCATGGCAGAAAAAACAACCAAATTAACACCAGGCCATGGGAGTCACTTAGGGCTACACAGGCACAGAGTATGACCAAAGCAGCCTGTGACAAACAACTTGTGCGAAGGGGAGCAGTTTAAATCGCAACATGCGGTAGGTATGGGGCTTAGTGTGTGGGTTTGCTTGGGTTTTATTCTGCCTGGCTGTGGTGTAAAATAGAGAAGGTATTCCTAAATGGAAACTAGGTGCCTGGAATTGTTCAGATCTCACTCAGCACCAGGTGACTTGTTTGCTATTGTGCTTTTCAGATGCAGAGGAATGAGCTGTGCACCAAAGGCTGGCGATGGAGAGGTGAGAAGAGCACAACAGCAAGGTGAGTTGGATGTGGTGTAGACAGAATAATTCGACCAGTAGCATGAAAATGAGGTATAGTGCCTTTGATTTTTCTAACTTTGAAGGCGCAGAGCAAGTAGCACAGCGGAATGCCGGTGCCGGCGCCAACTCGAGCAAGGAGAGCAATTATGAGTTACCTGAAGCAGCGGTTATTAGTTCAGGTGATGAGTTATTGGTGAAGATAAAAGCACCTGTTTGCTTTCTGTATTGCAGGTGCTGTGCAAGCCGCAGCATGTCAGCGTGAGACGACAGAGGCCGAGCGGGCGAGAAGTCAAGGTAAACGGAGGGCGAAATAGAAATAGGTGCGGGCAACGTGTGCTTTTGGGTAGAATCTGAGCACGTGTCGTCATCTTTGTGTTTTGCAGGTGCCGCACGCAGCCTCAGAGGGGCAAAGCCACGTGACAAAATGCGGTCCGAGAAGGTGAGGAGGCTGTTGTTTGAGCCGATGCCTAAGAGCGATACAGCAACTGAGTTGAGCATTTACATTTGGTTTTGCAGGTGCCGTTTGGGCCACCTTTGGAACGGGAAGAGCCTTTGAGGTGAGCCAGGCAGCAGGGAGAGGGAGCACGGGAACCGATTTCTCACAATCGCAAGAGTAATTTTGCATCTCCTGTTACCTTAGGTGCCCCAGGAGACGACGGCCGCAGCGTTGGATGTTTGGACGGGCAAGGAGCAGGCGAGTAGAAGGCCGTGGCAGTTTTGCCGTGAGGATGTGCCTTGTGGAAGACGTTGGCACACAGCAGCGCAACTTTGACTTGTGAGCACAGCTTTTGATTTGCGTTTGGTTTTCTTGCAGGCCGTGCAGAGGAACCTGGTGACTGCGGGGTCGTTCCTGTCGGCCGTTGCCATTAAAGTATTTCTGCCGGGGACGTCTTCAGGTCCTCGGCCCTCTGAAAGCTAAGTGGAGGGACCAGGGCCGGTCTGGGGCTGGGAAGAGGGCCGTAGGTTGGGAGGGGCGGGGAGGGTTTCTAGCATAGAGGAGAAGGCTTTGTGGGAATTGTCCCTTTTGGGCAGGTCAAGGCAGAGGGGATTACTTCTCGACGCAACGCTAGCAGCTGTCGGGCAGGGCAGTTCCAACCCCTGTCTGTGTCATTGTGTGGTTTATGTTGTCTGTGTGCTTTGTCTCGGACCTTTCTTGGGTCTCGATCTCCTCTTTGCTATCAAGGCAAGCAGTACGCGCCTTGGGCTCCATCTCTATAGTCTCAAATGCCTGTACCCATCGCACAGTGCTATTGTGGCACTGCTTTTCTTGCACGGCAATCTTAAAAGCGTGGATCGACCTCATCCCTTGGAAGATCTTTGTCATTTGAGTTTTGCAGAGGCATCGCAGCCCACGTCAACAACCCTGATCATAGGTCATCCATTTTCTTAGATCCCTGTTCTTGGTCTTCTTCCATACATCGTCTTTAGGCCTTTAAGTGGGGTATCTTGCACACGCATCCTAGCATCCTCCCAGTTGTGGCCACATGTCTTTGCCATGTGTCATGGTCTTACTGTCTTCCAAGGGCTGCTGCTTCTTTCTTGCAGCTGCCATGGTCTTCCTGCCCAGTGGCATGTCTGTCCTGGTCGTTGTTCTTCCAAAACTTTTTCTTGCATGGATATAGTGTCATTTGTCTCGGTTGCAGTGTTGGTATATGTGTCGTTGGAGCTGCTCTGCTCAAGGCATAGAAGTGATAGTGTCAGCCATAATGAACACAGTAAGGTTCTAAATTTTATACTTTGACAAGCCCAGGTCGTGTAGGCACAGTCTGTAAGGTTCATGGCAGAACAAACAGTCCCCCAAGCACCAAGCCTTGGGAGTAATTGCCTTAAGGTTATACGGGCACTATGATTAACTGCTGGAGTGACTCTTGAATCCCAAGGGTGTTACATCTGGTAGGTGTGGGTTTCAGTGTTTGGGTTTGTTTGGGTTTTATTCAGGTTGGCTATAGGGTGAAATAGAGATGGTATTTCTAAATGGAAACAAGATGTCTGACATAGTCCAGCTCTCACTGAGTATCACTGTGACTTGTTTGATGTTGTTTTTTTCAGATGCAGAGGGGCAACCTGTGTGCTGAAGCATGATGATGAAGGCTGAATGAGCATCTTATGCCTGCGGGCTGGCCGCTGAGCATGTTACATCACGCCAGCCAGCAAGCGAGCATGTTATGCCATGGCGAGCCACGTTACGTAAAGCCCTGTTATGCCACGTTATGCCATGACGAGCCACGTTACGTAAAGCCCTGTTATGCCACGTTACGCCATGGCGAGCCATGTTACGTAAAGCCCTGTTATGCCACGTTATGCCATGGCGAGCCACGTTGCATAAAGCCCTGTTATGCCAAGTTATGCCATGGCGAGCCACGTTACGTACGGTCCTGTTATGCCACGTTATGCCATGGCGAGCCATGTTATGCTATGTTATGGTATGCCAAGTTATGTAATGCAATGTAAAGATGTGTCCTGTAATGCCACGCCATGCCAAGTTATGTTATGTAGGGTAAAGATATGTCCTGTTATGCTATGCTATGCTATGTAATGTTATGCCGTGTCATGCCAAGTTATGCTGTGTGCTGCTGTGTAAAGTTATGCAGTGCCACGCCAACATATGCTATGCTATGTTGTGTAAAGTTATGCTGTGCGGTGCCACGCCAACTTATGCTATGCTATGCTATCTTACGTTTTGTAGTGTAAAGTTATGGTGTGCCACACCAACTTATGCTATGTTATGCTTATCTTACATTGTGTAGTGTAAAGTTATGCCGTGCCGTGCCACGTCAACTTATGCTATGCTATCTTATGTTGTGTAGTGTAAAGTTATGCTGTGCTGTGCCACGCCAACTTATGCTATGGTATGCTATCTTATGTTGCGTGGTGTAAAGTTATGCCGTGCCACGCCAAATTATGCTATGCTATGTAAAGTTATGCCGTGCCCTGTCACGCCAACGTATGCTATGCTATGTAAATTTGTGCCGTGCCATGCCAACTTATGCTATGCTATGCAACGTTAAGCCGTGCCATGCCACGCCAACTTATGCTATGCTGTGCTATGCAAAGTTATGCCGTGCCACACCAACTTATGCTATGCTATACTATGTAAAGTTATGCCGTGCCGTGCCACGCAAACTTATGCTATGCTATGCTAGGGTTAGGGTTAGGCTGCTAGGGTTAGGGTTAGGGTTAGTGGTTAGGGTTAGGGTTAGAGGTTAGGGTTAGGGTTAGGGGTTAGGGTTAGTGGTTAGGGTTGGGGTCGGGGTCGGGGTCAGGGTCAGGGTTAGGGATAGGGTCGGGGTCGGAGTTAGGGTTAGGGTCGAGGTTCGGGTTAGGGTTATGGTCCGGGTTAGGGTTAGGGTCGGGGTTAGGGTTAGGGTCAGGGTTAGGTTTTAGGGTTAGGGGTTAGGGGTTAGGGTTTGGATTAGGGTTGGGATTAGGGGTTAGGGTTAGGGGTTAGGTGTTAGGGTTAGGGTTAGGGGGTTAGGGTTAGGGATTAGGGGTTTGGGTTAATGTTAGTGTTTAGGTGTTAGGGTTAGGGTTAGGGTTGGGGTTAGGATTAGGGTTAGGGGTTAGGGTTAGAGTTAGGGTTAGGGACATTAGGGTTAGGGTTAGGGACATTAGGGTTAGAGTTAGTGTTAGGTTTAGGGTTTGGGGTTAGGGTTCGGGTTAGGGCAGGGTTAGGGTTTGGGTTGGGTTAGGGTTAGAGTTAGGTTTAGGTTTAGAGTTAGGGTTAGTGTTGGTGTTAGTGTTGGGGTTAGGGTTAGGGGATAGGTTTAGGGGTTAGTTTTAGGTTTTGGGTTTGGCTTAGGGTTAGGATTAGATTTTGGGTTTGGGTTAGGGGTTAGGGTTTATGGTTAGGGTTTATGGTTAGGGATAGTGTAGGGTTAGGTTTAGGGTTAGGGTTTGGTTGAGGGTTAGGGTTCAGGTTTTCTGTTTGGGTTTTGATTATGTTAGGGTTAGGGTTAGGGTTGTATAAGGGTTAGGGTCAGGGTTATGTTTAGGGTTGCGTTTAGGGTTAGGGTTAACTTTGGTTTTAAGGTTAGGATTAGGTTTAGGGTTAGGGTTAGGTTTAGGGTAATTGTAGGGTTAGGGTTACGGTTGGGGTTAGTGTTGGGGTTAAGGTTACGATTAAGTTTTAGGGTTACTTACTGTTAGGGTTACGGTTAGGGTTATGTGTTAGGGTTAGGGTTAGGGCTAGGGTTAGCGGTTAGGTTTAGCTGTTAGGGTTAGCATTAGGGTTAGGGCTAGGTTTACGTTTAGGGTTAGGGTTAGGATTAATTTTTGGGGTTAGGTTTAGCGTTGGGGTTAGGGTTAGAGTTACGATTAAATTTTATTATTATGGTTAGGGCTAAGTGTTAGTTTTAGGTTTAGTCTTAGTGTTAGGGCTAGCAGTTATGGTTAGTTTTAGGGTTAGTTTTAGGTTTTGGTTTACGGTTAGGATTAGGGTTAGTGCTAGACTTAGGTTTAGGGTTAGGGTTAGGTTTATGATTAAGGTTTAAGGTTTTAGGGATTAGGTTTAGGGTTAGGGTTTGGGGGTTAGTGTTAGGTTTAGTGGTTAGGCTTAGGTTTAGGCATTAGAGTTAGGGTTAGGTTTAGTGTTAGATTTAGGGTTAGGGTTAAGGTTAGGGTTAAGGTCAGGGTTAGGGTTAGTGTTAGGGTTAGGGTTTAGTTTTACTCTTAGGGTTAGGGTTAGGATTCTTGTTAGGTTTTTGTTTAGGGTTAGGTTTAGGTTTATGATTAAGTTTTAGGGTTAGTGTTAGGGGTTATGGTTAGAAAGAGGGGTTAGGGGTTAGGGTTAGGGTTAATGTTACGGTTTCGGTTACGGTTAGGGTCAGGGTTAGGTTTAGGGTTAGGCTTAGGGTTAAGGTGAGGATTAGGGTTAGTGTTAGGATTAGGGTGAGGGTTAGGGTTAGGGTTAGGGTAACTGTTAGCGTAAGGGTTAGGTTTAGGGTTTAGGGTTAGGGTTAGGATTAGGATTAAGATTAATTTTAGGTTTAGGGTTAGGGTTTGGGGTTAGAGTTTGGGATAGGGTTAGGGTTATGTTTTGGTTTAGGTTTAGGGTTAGGGTTAGGATTAGGGATCGGTTTAGGTTTAGGGTTGGGGTTAGGGTTACAGTTACGGTTACGGTTACAGTTACGGTTAGGGTCAGGGTTAGGTTTAGGGTTAGTGTTAGCTTTAGGGTTTAGTGTTACTCTTAGGGTTAGGGTTAGGGTCAGGGTAAGGGTTAGAGTTAGGGTTAGCGTTAGAGTAAGTGTTAGGGTAATTGTTAGGGTAAGAATTAGGTTTAGGGGTTAGGGTTTAGGGTTACGATTAGGGATAGGATTAGGGTTAGGGTTAGGGTTAAGGTTAGGGTTAGTGTTATGATTAGGGTTTAGGTTAGGGTTAGGTTTAGGTTTAGGGTTAAGGTTAGGGTTAGTGTTATGATTAGGGTTTAGGTTTAGGGTTAGGGTTAGGGTTAGGGTTAGATTTAGGGTTAGGGTTAGGGTTAGGGTTAGGGTTAGGAGTTAAGGTTAGGGTTAGTGTTAAGCTTAGGTTTAGTGTTAGGGTTTAGGTTAGGAGTAGGTTTGCAGTTAGTGTAAGGGTTAGGTTTAGGGTTAGGGTTAGGGTTAGGGTTAGTGTTAGGTTGAGGGTTAGGTTTAGGGTTTGTTTTTGTGTTAGGGTTAGGTTTAGGGTTAGGATTAGGATTAGGTTTAGGTTTAGGGGTTAGGTTTAGTATTAGGTTTAGGGTTATGGTTTAGGGTTATGGTTAGGTTTAGTGTTATTTTTAGTGTTTAGGTTTGGTTTAGGTTTAGGGTTACTGTTAGAGTTACTGTTTTGTGTTAGGGTTAGGTTTAAGTTTCGGGTTATGGTTAGGGTTATGGTTAGGGTTAGGGATAGGAGTTAAGGTTAGGGTTAGTGTTAAGCTTAGGTTTAGTGTTAGGGTTTAGGTTAGGAGTAGGTTTGCAGTTAGTGTAAGGGTTAGGTTTAGGGTTAGGTTTATGGTTTCGATTAGGGTTAGTGTTAGGGTTAGTGTTAGGCTTTGGGTTAGGTTTAGGGTTGCGATTTGGGTTTGGGTTAGGTCTTAGGGGTTAGGGTTAGGTTTAGTCGTTAGGGTTAGGGTTATTGTTAGGTTTAGGGTTAGGGTTAAGGTCAGGGTTAGGGTTAGGGGTATTGTTAAGATTGAGGTTCGGGTTAGAGTTTGGGTTAGGGTTAAGTTTATGTTTAGGTGTTAGGTTTTATTGTTAGGGTTGGGGTCGGTTTAGGTTTAGGTTTAGGGTTAGGTTGGGGGTTTGGGTTAAGTTTTCTGTTTGGGTTTTTAATATGTTAGGGTTAGGGTTAGGGTTGGATAAGGGTTAGGGTCAGTGTTATGTTTAGGGTTAGGTTTATGGTTAAGTTTAGGTTTAAGTTTAGGATTAGGGTTAGGGTTAGGGTTAGGGTTAGGGTAAGTGTTGGGGTTTGGATTAGGTTTAGGGTTAGGGTTACGGTTGGGGTTAGGTTTAGGGTTTAGGTTACAATTAAGTTTAAGGGTTACTGTTAGTGTTATGATTAGGGTTAGGTGTTAGGGTTAGGGCTAGGGTTAGCAGTTAGGGTTTAGTGTTCGTCTTAGGGTTACTATTATGATTAGGGTTAGGGTTAGAGTTAGGGATAGGGTTAAGGTTAGTGTTACGGTTAGGGTAAGTGTTAGGGTTATTGTTACGTTTGGGTTAGGATTAGGATTAGGGTTTAGGTTAGGTTAAGTTTTAGGTTAAGGATTAGGGTTAGGGGTTAGGGTTAGGGTTAGGTTGAGTGTTAGGGTTAATTTTTGTGTTTGGGTTAGGGTTATGGTTAGTGTTAGGGTTTTGTTTAGTGTTTAGGTTTGTTTTAGGTTTAGGGTTAGGGTTAGAGTTACTGTTTTGTGTTAGGGTTAGGTTTAAGTTTAGGGTTACGGTTAGGGTTAGGGATAGGGGTTAAGGTTAGGGTTAGTATTAAGCTTAGGTTTAGTGTTAGGGTTTAGGTTAGGGGTAGGTTTGCAGTTAGTGTAAGGGTTAGGTTTAGGGTTAGGTTTATAGTTCGGATTAGGGTTAGTGTTAGGGTTAGTGTTAGGCTTTGGGTTAGGGTTAGGGTTACGATTTGGGTTTGGGTTAGGTCTTAGGGGTTAGGGTTACGTTTAGTCGTTAGGGTTAGGGTTATTGTTAGGTTTAGGGTTAGGGTTAGGCTTAGGGTTAGGGTTAGGGTTAGGGTTAGGGTTATGTTTAAGGTAAGGTTAGGGTTAGGATTAGGGTTAGGGTTAGGGTTAGGGTTAGGGTTAGGGTTAGGGTTAGGTTTAGGGTTAGTGTTAGGTTTAAGGTCAGGGTTAGGATTAGGGTTATTGTTAAGATTGGGGTTCGGGTTAGAGTTTGGGTTAGGGTTAAGTTTATGTTTAGGTGTTAGGATTTATTGTTAGGGTTGGGGTCGGTTTAGGTTTAGGTTTCGGGTTAGGTTGGGGGTTTGGGTTAAGTTTTCTCTTTGGGTTTTTAATATGTTAGGGTTAGGGTTAGGGTTAGGGTTGGATAATGGTTAGGGTCAGGGTTATGTTTAGGGTTAGGTTTAGGGTTAAGTTTTGGTTTAAGGTTAGGATTAGGGTTAGGGTTAGGGTTAGGGTAAGTGTTGGGGTTAGGGTTAGGGTTAGGGTTAGGGTTAGGGTTAGGGTTAGGGTTAGGGTTAGGGTTAGGGTTACGGTTAGGGTTACGGTTAGGGTTACGGTTCGGGTTAGGGTAAGTTTTAGTGTAAAGATCGGGTTTAGGGTTTAGTTTTAGGTTTAGGGTTAGGATTTAAGGTTATGGTTAGGGTTCGGGTTATGTTTAGTGTTTAGGTTTGGTTTAGGTTTAGGGTTAGTGTTAGAGTTACTGTTTTGTGTTAGGGTTAGGTTTATGTTGAGGGTTGGGGTTAGGGTTAGGGTTAGTTTTACGGTTTAGGGATAGGATTGGTGTTACGGTTTAGAGTTAGGGTTAGGTTTAGGGTTAAGGTTAGGTTTAGTGTTAGGTTTAGTGTTTGGGTTAGGGTTACGGTTAGGGTTACGGTTAGGTTTGGGGTTACGATTAATGTTTAGGATTAGTGTTAGGAGTAAGGGTTAGCATTAGAGGCTAGGGGTTAGGGTTAGGGTTAGGCTTAGGGTTACTATTAAGTTTTATATTTAGTGTTAGGGGTTAGGTTTAGTGTTATCTTTAGGGCTAGCAATAGACATAGGGTTAGGATTAGCGTTAGGGTTACGGTTACGGTTAGGTTCAGGATTAGGGTTAGGGTTGTATAAGGTTTAGGGTTAGGTTTAGGATTTAGTTTCAGTCTTAGTGTTAGGGTTAGGTTTAGGGTTAGGGTTAGGGTTACGATTTAGGTTTACGGTTAGTGTTAGGGATTAGGTTTAGGGTTAGGGCTTAGGGGTTAGGGTTAGGTTTAGTGGTTAGGGTTAGGTGTTAGGGTTAGGGTTAAGGTCAGGGTTATGGTTAGGGTTACGTTTAGGGTAAAGGTTAGGATTAGGGTTCGGGTTAGGATTTGGGTTAGGGTTAGGTTTGGATTAGGCGTTAGGTTTTATTGGTTGGAAGAGGTTAGTGTTAGGTTTAGGTTTAGGGTTGGGTTCAAGGTTAGGGTTAGTGTTTCTCTTTGGGTTTTGATTATGTTATGTGTAGGGTTAGGGTTGGATAAGGGTTAGGGTCAGGGGTATGTTTAGGGTTGTGTTTAGGGTTAGGGTTAGGGTTAAGTTTAGGTTTAAGGTTAGAATTAGGGTTAGGGTTAGGGTTAGGGTAAGTGTTGGGGTTTGGATCAGGTTTAGGGTTAGGGTTACGGTTGTGTTAGGGTTAGGGTCAAGGTTACGATTAAGTTTTAGGCTTAGTGTTAGGTTTACGGTTAGGGTTAGGTGTTAGGGTTAGGGTTAGGGCTAGGGTTAGCGGTTAGGGTTTAGTGTTAGTCTTAGGATTAGGATTAGGATTAGGGTTAGGGTTAGGGTTAGGGTTAGGGTTAGGGTTAGGGTTAGGGTTAGGGTTAGGGTTAAGGTTAGTGTTAGGGTTAGGGTATGTGTTAGTGTTATTGTTATTTTTTGTTAGTGTCACGGTTAGGTTTAGGGTTAGGGTTAGGGTTTAGGTTAGGGTAAGTTTTACGGTAAAGATTAGGTTTAGGGCTGAGTTTTAGGGTTAGGTTTAGGGTTAGGGTTAGGGTTAGGGTTAGTTTAGTGTTAGGTTGAGGGTTAGGGTTAGGTTTAGGGTTAGGGTTAGGTTTAGGGTTAGCGTTAGGATTAGGATTACGGTTAGTGTTAGGATTACGATTAAGGTTAGAGTTATTGTTTTGGATTAAGTTTATGGTTAGTGTTAGGGTTAGGTTTACGCTTAGGGTTAGGGCTATGGGTTAAGGTTATGGTTAGGGTTAGGGTTAGGTTTACGGTTAGGTTTACATTTTAGGGATAGGGTTGTTGTTACGGTTTAGAGTTAGGGTTAGGTTTAGGATTAAGGTTATGTTTAGGGTTAGGGTTAGGGTTAGGGTTAGGGCTAGTGTTAGCGGTTAGGTTTTAGTGTTAGTCTTAGGGTTAGGATTAGGTTTAGTGTAAGTGTTAGGGTTATTGTTACTTTTGGCTTAGTTATAGGGTTATGGTTAGGGTTATGATTAGTGTTTAGGTTTGGTTTAGGTTTAGGGTTAGTGTTAGAGTTACTGTTTTGGGTTAGGGTTAGTTTTACGATTAGGTTTATGGTTTAGGGATAGGGTTGGAATTACGGTTTAGAGTTAGGATTAGATTTAGTGTTAGGGTTAGGTTTAGGGTTAGGGTTAGGGTTAGGGTTAGGGTAACGGTTAGGGTCAGCATTAGGGTTAGGGTTGGATAAGGTTTAAGGTTAGGTTTAGGGTTTAGTTTCAGTCTTAGTGTTAGGGTTAGGTTTAGGGTTAGGCTTAGGGTTACGATTAAGTTTTACGGTTAGTGTTAGGGATTAGGTTTAGGGTTAGGGCTTAGGGGTTAGGCTTAGGCTATAGGATTAGGGTTATGGCTAGGGGTATTGTAAGGTTTAGGTTTAGGGTTAGGTTTAGGTTTAGGATTAGGGTTAACGGTTAGTGTTAGGGATTAGGGCTTAGGAGTTAGGGTTAGGTCTAGTGGTTAGGGTTAGGGCTAGGGTTAGCGGTTACGTGCAGCCCTGGAAGAGTGGAAGGCTGTGGCCCATTATAAAGAGATGTGGCCACAACTGGGAGGATGCACCAGCAAGAAGCCCCATTTAAAGGCCTAAAGTCTTGGAGGGTGCAGGGAAAAATATCCCGGAATAAGGATCTAAGAAATGGATGAGTAATCATCAGTGATGCTGATGTGGGCTGCGATGCCACTGCAAATGATGAATGATCAGAATCTTCCAAGAGATGAGGCTGATCCACGCTTTAAGATTGCCGTGCAAGAAAAAGCAGTACCCAATTTGCACTGCATGATGAGTAGAGGCATTTGAGACCCCAGCAATTGTGTCCAAGGCGTATACTGCGTGCCTTCAAAGCAAAGAAAATGAGAACCAATAAGGGGACAGTCTATTGTTTGCTCTGCATTTGCAAACCCTTAAAACACCCTCCAAAATTCCTCACTACTGCAGAAGTAAAATATAACGGTAGTTTATCAAAAGGTGACTTCTTCCGACACACATTTTAAATTACCTATCTGGAGAAATCAAAGTGCTTATTTTATCTCTCTGGAATTATGGCACAAGTCATGGACAAATAAGAACACCAAAATTTCACAGTGTACCAATACAAAATTAAACAGTTTTAATATATTACTATATATACTATTACTATATATACTTTACTGGATACAGAATAACAGAGGGTATTGCCGTTAAATTTGAATTACAAAGAAAGCAGCAATAGGCTTATGCTGTTCTGAGCTAAATCTTTACAAATCTGGAAGACAAGAGTGCTAGAAAGTAAGCAAGCTCTTTTTGGACTTTGACAAGGGATATTTGATTCTTATCTTCATTTGATCCTTATTTTCTTTAAAAATATTCTCAGAGTTCTAGTTCAGCCCAAAGCTGGACTGGAATGTGCACTCTCACCTAACTTCTGCAAAGCAGCTGTGTTTTGAAAACACCTGCCCAGGGCTTAGTGGGAAGACAGGCCTAAGAGCACTGGCCCAAAGTTTCTCCCGCATCAAGACGTGTAATTTTTATTTTAAAATATTAGACGTTTCAATCTCCCAGTGCCACGCACTCACAACATTTCGTCCTGAAGAAAGAACACTGAACGCTGCTCCAAGACAAGATGTGCATTTGTTTTCTCTATATGAGCTATGCACGCTTTAATAAGAAGGGAGAAATTACAAGGTTATACCTTAGAGATCAGGACGTAAAGCTGGAACTGGAAAGACCCAAGTTCATGTTCTCACTCTGTCAAAAATAGTGGTGCAGAGCAGAAGATTCCCTGCTCAATACAAACCTGTCTAGAGATGGCTGTGGGATGTCTAATCTCACTAAGAATGAATTTTTCTCAAGTGATTGTAAAAAAAGGCGCTGAGATGCCTCCTAGCTCTAGTTCACTGCTTCCATTGTTTGACAGCAGCATCTTCCACAGAGAAGGGGAGCACCCGGGACACTTCCAGGCATCAGAGTATAGATATTTTCTCATCTTTAAATCCAGTTTTCAACGGAATCAAAAAAGTCACCTATTCTTCACTCTGAAAACTTAAATTCAAAGAAGAATTCGATGTCTTTTGTATCTCAAGAACTATGACTTCCGTATACCCTCAATACGGGTACGATGCATTTATTAGCTTTGACAGGTCAACTGTTTGTACAAAGCTTTACTGCAACAATTCACATGAAAATTAGAATCACTCCTCACTGGTCTATTACCAGTTCGTTTGGTTACTTGTGCTGCGCAGACGAAGGCAGAGGATGATCTTGCAGGGTGAAACATTTCTCGTCTGACAGGTTCTCTTTGCAAATCAACATCTAATTTTCATGTGCTTCCTAGCAGACGGGATGCACGGAAGCTTTACATCGAGAGATAAGTCTCTCTGTGTACTGTTAGATCTGAAATCGGTTCCTTGCCAATATATTCATCAGGCTTCTGTTCATCACACAAAGGCACGCGTCTGCTTCTTTCCTCGGAGCCGTGCCTTCTCTGCTCTCTTCTGCCGTCTGTGCCACAGCGCTTCCGCATGACTGTAAAAGCCGGGTGTCTGGATGCTAGATGAGAACCGATTTATCCCGCAAGCCCGTTCGGCCGCGGATGTTGAAACCTCCGGAGAGAGAGCCTGTGTGCTCTTGCTTAGCCGAACAACTTCGCGAGCATTCCTGTGCATTCTCAGCAGACTCCGGCTCCACAGGTTCTTTACACTAAGAGGTAAAGCTGTCTGAGAACTGCTAGCGCTAAAACTTGAGGCTGTCAAAAGTTTTCTTCGTGCACCCGTTTCAAAGCCACAGAAAAGCAGTCGGTCTGCTCTTTCCCTCCGAGAGCGGCAGTCATTTGAATCTTCATCCATCTCTGCAATTAGCAGCCACATCACTGCAGTGGGAATTCTCAGTCGCTGGTGAATCTGTTTCTGTAGAAGGCATTAAACCGCTCAAAAAAAGCATCAGGTTCTTCAGCGCTTGCCTGTCTCCTCGGAAGACCAAAACCCAGGGAATGCATTGTTAACCACCTTGCTTGTCCGCAAGGCTGACAATGTCTGGGACGGGCGAGAGAGGAATTGCATGTCTTCGCAGAAGGATCTGCCAGTGAAGAGCGCTCACTTTGCTATTTGAAATGAAGCGCTCCATAGAGGATGGCAAGCATTCACAGGAGCTGCAGAAGGTCTCCTTGATGCATTCGTACTGCCTTGGAGTAGCAAGAGAAGGGAGAACCGAAATTGACAGGTACGAAATGCCCTGAAACACGGCAGAAGCCTGAGCACAGCCAGGTAAATGCATTAGTCCCCTAGATCCATGCCAGAGTCTCTGCTGCCATCTATTGTCCGTTTGCGCATACTACAGTCCTCCGGTCTATTACTAGTCTATTACCAGTTCGTTTGGTTACTTGTGCTGCGCATACGAAGGCAGAGGATGATCTTGCAGGGTGAAGCATTTCTCGTCTGACAGGTTCTCTTTGCAAATCAACATCTAGAGGTTTTACAGTGAAGCGACTGCTAACTGCTGAGATGGACGAAGATTTAAATGACTGCTGCTGTCGGAGGGAAGGAACAGACCGACTGCTTCTCTGTGACTTTGGAACCGGCTGTAAAAGGGGCTCCGTTGGGAGGGACATTAAGAGTGCATTAGGGGCTCTAGAGACGGCTCCATAGGAGAGACAAAGAGCGAGATAGGGTCCCATATGCGCGACCTATCGCAGGGGTAGGAACTTTATAGGGGGTTCCACTGGGGCGACACAGGGCGCAATAGGGGCTCAATAGAGGGTGGCATAAGGTGGTACAGAGGGTTCGACAGGTGCTCTTCGGAGGGCTCCATAGCGTGATATGGGGCTCTCTAGGAGGCAGCAGAACTGCGACCGAGTGTGCCGTACAGGCTGCACAAGAGGCTCCATAGGAGGAAGATAGGGAGCAAGAAACGGGCTCCTTAGAGGGCTGCATAATGGGCTCGATAACAGGGAATTCTTGCCAGTGTTAGACGATCTAGAGGGAGTTCCGTGGAGGAGAGAGCAGCGAGTACCTGAAGGGCACAGTGGGATAAGTGCCTGAGACTTTTGAGAGAAAATGTTACAGCTATTTGCAGTCTGCCAAGTGGAAAATCACTCTCAGCACGTGGACACCATACCAGCAAAACAGGTTATTTATTTCAGATAGTGGACTGAATCCTCACCCCATATACAAATAATTCCATAATACATACACATTTGAAGGCTAGGAGCAACGAGAGATTTTTCAAACAGTGCATCAGTTAACAGCTAAAGGGAAAAAAAAGGGACAAAAAGAGCTGAGAATTTTTCTGCTGGGAGAGCAGACCGAGAAGAAATCGGAAATTGCGAGCTACAACTTGGTACCGCTACTACCGCTATTCCAGGCTCACTACTGCTGCCCAAAATGTTCCAGAAATTTCTGAATGCTTTGAGACTGGTGCCAAACTAAATGCCATACACTGCAAAGCTTGAAAGTGGATTTCTAGGCAGGATACCTGTGATTAAGAGGGAATTCAAAGCAGCTTGAGGAGGTTTTATTAATCTTTTTGTTTTTATCTGAATTCCAAGGTACAAAAGAAAAATCTTATGGCACAAATTGACTAAAGAAAATATTTCTCTGCATTTCCCGCAGAGGTCTGTACTGTACCATTTAATATTTTCATTGATGATATAGGCGGTGAGAACAAGTGCACCCTCAGCAAGTTTGCAGATGACGTGATGTCATCCAGAAGGACCTGGACAAAATGGAGAATTGGGGCTGTGTGAACATCGTGAGGTTCAACAATGCCAAGTGCAAGGTCCTACACCTGGGTCAGGGCAATACACAATTTCAATACAGGATGGGGACAACATGATTGACAGCAGCCCTGCAGAGAAAGACTTGGGGTGCTTGTTGATGAAACAGTCAACATGAGCCAACAACGTGAGCCCACAGCCCAGAAGGCCAACAATGTCCTGAGCTACCTCAAAAGAAGTGTGGCCAGCAGGTAAAGGGAGGGGATTCTTGCCCCCGTATCCCACTCTCATGAGACTCCACCTGGAGTATCATGTCCAGTTCTGGAACCCCCAACGTAAGAATTATATGGAACTGTTAGAACGGGTCCAGAGGAGGCTACAAAGGTGATCCGAGGGCTGAAGAACCTCTGCTACGAGCATAGGCTAAGAGAGCTGGGGTTGTTCAGTCTGGAGAAGAGAAAGCTCCAGGGAAACCTCATAGTGGCCTACCGGTACCCGAAGGGCTACAGGAAAGCTGGGGAGGGGCTTTTTACAAGGGCAAGTGGTGACAGGACAAGGAGGAATGTCTTTACACAGGAAGAGGAAAGACTTAGAGTAGACATTAGAAAGCACTTCTTCACGATGAGGGTGGGGAAGCCCTGGCACAATTTCCTCCGCGAAGCTGTGGCTGCCCCATCCCTGGAGGTGTTCAAGGCCAGGGTGGATGGGACCTTGAGCAACATGATATATTTGGGAGGTGTCCCTGCCTATGGCAGGGGGGTTGAAACTGGATGATATTTAAAGGTCCCTTCCAACCCAAACCATTATATGATTCTATTTGAGAAGTACATTTTCGCCCAATTATGTTTACTTAGCTATTGCAGAAAGAAGTTTCCTCTGCTGCCAGAGAATGCTTTGCTTACAGTAAAACAAGGCTTTGTATTTTATCTTCTGCTGACCTATCAAATCGCTTCTTTTGGTTAACTGTGCTATATTCCCAAGGGATAAAAATCTCATTATCTGAAAAGCATGCTGAAGTTTGATTAAGTCAGAATTGTTGCAGTAAAGCTTTGTACAAACAGTTGACCTGTCAAAGCTAATAAATGCATCGTACCCGTATTAAGGGTATACGGAAGTCATAGTTCTTGAGATACAAAAGACATCGAATTCTCCTTTGAATTTAAGTTTTCAGAGTGAAGAATAGGTGACTTTTTTGATTCCGTTGAAAACTGGATTTAAAGATGAGAAAATAAATATCTATACTCTGATGCCTGGAAGTGTCCCGGGTGCTCCCCTTCTCTGTGGAAGATGCTGCTGTCAAACAATGGAAGCGGTGAACTAGAGCTAGGAGGCATCTCAGCGCCTTTTTTTACAATCACTTGAGAAAAATTCATTCTTAGTGAGATTAGACATCCCACAGCCATCTCTAGACAGGTTTGTATTGAGCAGGGAATCTTCTGCTCTGCACCACTATTTTTGACAGAGTGAGAACATGAACTTGGGTCTTTCCAGTTCCAGCTTTATGTCCTGATCTCTAAGGTATAACCTTGTAATTTCTCCCTTCTTATTAAAGCGTGCATAGCTCATATAGAGAAAACAAATGCACATCTTGTCTTGGAGCAGCGTTCAGTGTTCTTTCTTAGGCCTGTCTTCCCACTAAGCCCTGGGCAGGTGTTTCGAAAACACAGCTGCTTTGCAGAAGTTAGGTGAGAGTGCACATTCCAGTCCAGCTTTGGGCTGAACTAGAACTCTGAGAATATTTTTAAAGAAAATAAGGATCAAATGAAGATAAGAATCAAATATCCCTTGTCAAAGTCCAAAAAGAGCTTGCTTACTTTCTAACACTCTTGTCTTCCAGATTTGTAAAGATTTAGCTCAGAACAGCATAAGCCTATTGCTGCTTTCTTTGTAATTCAAATTTAACGGCAATACCCTCTGTTATTCTGTATCCAGTAAAGTATATATAGTAATAGTATATATAGTAATATATTAAAACTGTTTAATTTTATATTGGTACACTGTGAAATTTTGGTGTTCTTATTTGTCCATGACTTGTGCCATAATTCCAGAGAGATAAAATAAGCACTTTGATTTCTCCAGATAGGTAATTTAAAATGTGTGTCGGAAGAAGTCACCTTTTGATAAACTACCGTTATATTTTACTTCTGCAGCAGTGAGGAGTTTTGGAGGGTGTTTTAAGGGTTTGCAAATGCAGAGCAAACAATAGACAAATTTGTTACCATATGGTGAGGACTGTCCCCTTATTGTCCTAGAACTCTTAACCAACAGTGAAACTGAAGTCTGTGGCAATAATTAATAGTGTTAATTGTATTGTTTCCTTTCTAGGTCACTAGCAAGGGTAGGAAAAGAAGTGAAATACAACATTTTTCAGACTCTGGTAGAAAAATGGACGCCATTTTACTGGAAAAATTTCTGTGAGTACCTGTAAGATCACAATTGCCTTAACAGCTTAAAAATGAGTCTGAATAGGAACATGAGGTATTTTGCAGGAAAACTTCAGGTGGAATATTGGAAAACGATTATCTTATTTAGGAGAGATTTCTTGAAGCCTGGAGATTTGTTGATTTTAGGGTTTTTTTTAAATCAGAAAAGCATATGAAAACACTGCCTAGAAGTCTACAAAAGGTAAGCGATGAGCTGCAGGTACCAGAGGAAAAACATCTTTTGAAGTGTGTATCGATTTCATAAGAAGCTGCAGATTCCTGCCTTGCTAAATTGATTCCCGCGCGTCCTTTAAGTAAAAGAAGATGTAGCCTCACTATTGGGAGAATCGATATTGGTGCTGTTGGAGTTCACCTGTGGAGTTTTAGTGAGGTTTTTGATATTTAGTGTCTAACATGGGCAGGCGTTACAAATATGGCCATGTACCCCCAACTCAGCCATCTTGTGCGTACTAGCAAGGTGTCAATGCACCATGCTTGTTGGCGCTTCACTGGACCAGGCTAATGTTGTCAGAGGACACTTGCGAATTTCTCAATCGTAACCCTAACCCTAAGCCTAACCCTTACCCTAAACCTAGCCCTAACCCTAACCCTAAACATAATCCTAAACCTAACCGCAACCCTAAACCTAACCCTAAGCCTAACCTTAACACTAATCCTAACCCTAAACCTAATCTTAACCCCAACCCTAATCCTAACCCAAACCCTAACCCCTGACCCCAAAACTACCACACAACAACAAAAAGCATAAAACCATTCAAACAAAAAATGATAAAAAACTAACCCAACAAAACAAAACCCCCAAAAGCGCAATAAAAAAGCAGGGTAAAATGTTTCCTCCTTTTCTCGCGTACGGCGAGAGCCGGGGAGGAGGATTCAAAAACATCCCATCCTGAAAACTGCACTTCATACAAAAAGTCTCTCTTAGCTGTACTTGGTCAGTTTGCGTGGCTGGATTAGGTGAGGTTCCCGTTTCCTCTTCATTTCATTCAGTTTGTGCAGGCCATTCACGTGTCAAGTTGATCTGGGAGGTAATTCTCTAAAATGAGCCTGTCATGACAGAAGCATTGCATATATTTGCTTATTAACCAGTTCCATTCAAAACTTGATCTTTATGTAATAAATAAGATGTATGAGATAGAGGACAGTTTTAAAAAAATGAACATGGGCTGCAGGGTAAGGTAACTGGACTACTGAGGAGTTCTAGCAGTACTCTGGTGAGCTCTCTGTGTTCTCATAAATGAGAATTCACCTGAAATCCAGTGCAAGCCTTATGATCAGATGAACTCGGCAGGCAGACAGGTACTGACTTCTTTAAACAGGTGTATGCTTACTGTTAAAGTAGACCTGAGTACTCAAAAATGCTTAACGTGTTCAAACAAGAGCTCGGTTCGGCTCCGCTCAGCTCTGTGTGGCCTCACTGCGGCACTGCAGCCCGGGTGCCGCGCGGGTGCGGTGATGCTCCCTCTCACGTAGCTCTCTGCTGCCGCCATGTGATCGACCGTAGGTACTGCAGCTCGGGCGCTCCCGCTCGCTGCGCCGCAGCGCCGGGGCACGCGCCCTGCTGGCAGCCGCTGCTCGCGCCGTCCCGTGGTAGCAGCGCGGAACTGCAGCCGGCACCGCCCCGCTGCCGGGGTTGCCGAGGGTCTGGGGGGAACGCGCTGCTTGCGGGGGGCTATTTGCATCTCCCGCCTCCCGTGCTCCATTCGCCTCCGCTCGCCTCGGTTCGTCACGCTTCGGCTCCTCTCTTTGCTCCGTTCGGCTCCTCGCTGTTACTCCAGGCTGCTCAAGACTCTATCCAACCTGGCCTTGAACACCTCCAGGGAGGCGGCAGCCACAACCTCCCTCGGCAACCCGTGCCAGTGTCTCACCACCCTCATTGTGAAAAATTTCTTCCTAAGGTCTAATTTAAATCCTCCACCCTTCCAGCTATAGCCATTCCCCCTTGTCCTATCACTACCAACCCTTGTAAAAAGTCCTTCCTCAGCTTTCTCGTAGGGCCCCCTTCAGGTACAGGGAGGCTGCTATGAGGACCCCCGAGGTCTTCTCTTTTCCAGGCTGAACAAGCCCAACTCTCCCAGACTGTCTTCACAGTAGAGGTTCTCCAGCCCTTTGACCATCTTCATAGAGGATCATAGCCCTTCTCAGGACCCATTTTAACAGTTATCTTAACTGTTAAAGTAGACATCTCTGATGCATTTCAGCTGTGGGTAAACATTTTCTCAATGACCTAAGGCCAGATCCAAAAATAACTTAGACTAATAAAGTTCACCTTAACTACCGAACTATGGATCTGAAAATGCTCAGCTTCCCTATGTCGATCTTCTCCTATTTATTTTCATTGTCACGTAAAAATTAACTGTTCTGTTAAATTCCCAGAGTGTTTCTTCAACAAGAGCACTCCAAAACAGCCTGCAATTGGATAATACAATTTAAGTTATAAATCGTCTCGTAAGTGCCATAGATGAGCTCATGGAGGTTCCAGGTGGCAGGGCCATAATGTTCAATGATTCGCTGAGGTGTCCACTCATCTTTTCCCCATCATTGATTAGCACCTCCTTGTGTTAGATGGGGACTAATGAACTGCCTAGTTTATCTCAAATCATCGTAGACCTAGACACTCACTTCATTATCCCTCTCTTCTGGAAGTATGAAAAATAAGGAGCAAATAACTCCTATGTAATGTGTTCTCGTCCAGTTTGATGGTAGTAATTTATAAGCAGCTGAACCACATATCCAATAATGACTTCCTAGAGCTCGTGTCCCTTTGTCTAATAATGTGTTTGAACAAAGTTACCATGTTTTAGCAGGGAACACTTGGTATTATCCTGAGCATTAATCCAATAAGAGTAGCTCTGCTTGATCGGAGGATTTCTATAATGAATGCCATTGACCGGATCTGAGCTGTTGCATAGCCGTGCTTCTACCCCTTCACATGTGGTGGGGACTCTGTTTCCATAGTCATGGCCACCCACTTAAATCCTTATTGGAACATGAGTGTGTAAAGTAGATGGGTCCGTTATCATCTGTTCACTCCCCAAAATTGACAAACAGATAATTTGTATTCTTGTAAGTCAGGTTTCTAATTCAGTAAGTAAAATTACAGTGACCGGTCCCAACAAAACCACCATCTTTTTCTTTGCTCTTCCTACAGTATATGCTCCGTGCAGAATATTTATTTGGCCACTTTGGATTGGTATAATTGTCCCAATAGGTCAGTTTTTTTAGGTTTACTGGACTGTAACAGCTCACTAATACCTCGGGGGAAAGAGGAACCACAATACATGGCCAGTTTTCTAATCCAAACGGGCCCCCACATGGTCAAAATTGGTGCGATTATAAAAACAGGCTACCAGTTCTCCTAAAGCCACAAATTCATTTTCTCCATTCCAACTTTTTCTTACAGAGTTTCTTATGCCTCTGGATGTCGTGTCACTGGTTTCTTATACAGTGTTTGTCTGTGCGTGTTTGTGTGTGGTTGGAGCTCCTCTGCCTGTGGCACAGAACCGATAAAATCGTCTAGAAGAATAACGGTAAAATTCTATGGTTCGTATGTTGATAAGCCCAGGCCTTGTAGGACCAGTCTGTAAGGTGCATGGCAGAAAAAACAACCAAATTAACACCAGGCCATGGGAGTCACTTAGGGCTACACAGGCACAGAGTATGACCAAAGCAGCCTGTGACAAACAACTTGTGCGAAGGGGAGCAGTTTAAATCGCAACATGCGGTAGGTATGGGGCTTAGTGTGTGGGTTTGCTTGGGTTTTATTCTGCCTGGCTGTGGTGTAAAATAGAGAAGGTATTCCTAAATGGAAACTAGGTGCCTGGAATTGTTCAGATCTCACTCAGCACCAGGTGACTTGTTTGCTATTGTGCTTTTCAGATGCAGAGGAATGAGCTGTGCACCAAAGGCTGGCGATGGAGAGGTGAGAAGAGCACAACAGCAAGGTGAGTTGGATGTGGTGTAGACAGAATAATTCGACCAGTAGCATGAAAATGAGGTATAGTGCCTTTGATTTTTCTAACTTTGAAGGCGCAGAGCAAGTAGCACAGCGGAATGCCGGTGCCGGCGCCAACTCGAGCAAGGAGAGCAATTATGAGTTACCTGAAGCAGCGGTTATTAGTTCAGGTGATGAGTTATTGGTGAAGATAAAAGCACCTGTTTGCTTTCTGTATTGCAGGTGCTGTGCAAGCCGCAGCATGTCAGCGTGAGACGACAGAGGCCGAGCGGGCGAGAAGTCAAGGTAAACGGAGGGCGAAATAGAAATAGGTGCGGGCAACGTGTGCTTTTGGGTAGAATCTGAGCACGTGTCGTCATCTTTGTGTTTTGCAGGTGCCGCACGCAGCCTCAGAGGGGCAAAGCCACGTGACAAAATGCGGTCCGAGAAGGTGAGGAGGCTGTTGTTTGAGCCGATGCCTAAGAGCGATACAGCAACTGAGTTGAGCATTTACATTTGGTTTTGCAGGTGCCGTTTGGGCCACCTTTGGAACGGGAAGAGCCTTTGAGGTGAGCCAGGCAGCAGGGAGAGGGAGCACGGGAACCGATTTCTCACAATCGCAAGAGTAATTTTGCATCTCCTGTTACCTTAGGTGCCCCAGGAGACGACGGCCGCAGCGTTGGATGTTTGGACGGGCAAGGAGCAGGCGAGTAGAAGGCCGTGGCAGTTTTGCCGTGAGGATGTGCCTTGTGGAAGACGTTGGCACACAGCAGCGCAACTTTGACTTGTGAGCACAGCTTTTGATTTCCGTTTGGTTTTCTTGCAGGCCGTGCAGAGGAACCTGGTGACTGCGGGGTCGTTCCTGTCGGCCGTTGCCATTAAAGTATTTCTGCCGGGGACGTCTTCAGGTCCTCGGCCCTCTGAAAGCTAAGTGGAGGGACCAGGGCCGGTCTGGGGCTGGGAAGAGGGCCGTAGGTTGGGAGGGGCGGGGAGGGTTTCTAGCATAGAGGAGAAGGCTTTGTGGGAATTGTCCCTTTTGGGCAGGTCAAGGCAGAGGGGATTACTTCTCGACGCAACGCTAGCAGCTGTCGGGCAGGGCAGTTCCAACCCCTGTCTGTGTCATTGTGTGGTTTATGTTGTCTGTGTGCTTTGTCTCGGACCTTTCTTGGGTCTCGATCTCCTCTTTGCTATCAAGGCAAGCAGTACGCGCCTTGGGCTCCATCTCTATAGTCTCAAATGCCTGTACCCATCGCACAGTGCTATTGTGGCACTGCTTTTCTTGCACGGCAATCTTAAAAGCGTGGATCGACCTCATCCCTTGGAAGATCTTTGTCATTTGAGTTTTGCAGAGGCATCGCAGCCCACGTCAACAACCCTGATCATAGGTCATCCATTTTCTTAGATCCCTGTTCTTGGTCTTCTTCCATACATCGTCTTTAGGCCTTTAAGTGGGGTATCTTGCACACGCATCCTAGCATCCTCCCAGTTGTGGCCACATGTCTTTGCCATGTGTCATGGTCTTACTGTCTTCCAAGGGCTGCTGCTTCTTTCTTGCAGCTGCCATGGTCTTCCTGCCCAGTGGCATGTCTGTCCTGGTCGTTGTTCTTCCAAAACTTTTTCTTGCATGGATATAGTGTCATTTGTCTCGGTTGCAGTGTTGGTATATGTGTCGTTGGAGCTGCTCTGCTCAAGGCATAGAAGTGATAGTGTCAGCCATAATGAACACAGTAAGGTTCTAAATTTTATACTTTGACAAGCCCAGGTCGTGTAGGCACAGTCTGTAAGGTTCATGGCAGAACAAACAGTCCCCCAAGCACCAAGCCTTGGGAGTAATTGCCTTAAGGTTATACGGGCACTATGATTAACTGCTGGAGTGACTCTTGAATCCCAAGGGTGTTACATCTGGTAGGTGTGGGTTTCAGTGTTTGGGTTTGTTTGGGTTTTATTCAGCTTGGCTATAGGGTGAAATAGAGATGGTATTTCTAAATGGAAACAAGATGTCTGACATAGTCCAGCTCTCACTGAGTATCACTGTGACTTGTTTGATGTTGTTTTTTTCAGATGCAGAGGGGCAACCTGTGTGCTGAAGCATGATGATGAAGGCTGAATGAGCATCTTATGCCTGCGGGCTGGCCGCTGAGCATGTTACATCACGCCAGCCAGCAAGCGAGCATGTTATGCCATGGCGAGCCACGTTACGTAAAGCCCTGTTATGCCACGTTATGCCATGGCGAGCCACGTTACGTAAAGCCCTGTTATGCCACGTTACGCCATGGCGAGCCATGTTACGTAAAGCCCTGTTATGCCACGTTATGCCATGGCGAGCCACGTTGCATAAAGCCCTGTTATGCCAAGTTATGCCATGGCGAGCCACGTTACGTACGGTCCTGTTATGCCACGTTATGCCATGGCGAGCCATGTTATGCTATGTTATGGTATGCCAAGTTATGTAATGCAATGTAAAGATGTGTCCTGTAATGCCACGCCATGCCAAGTTATGTTATGTAGGGTAAAGATATGTCCTGTTATGCTATGCTATGCTATGTAATGTTATGCCGTGTCATGCCAAGTTATGCTGTGTGCTGCTGTGTAAAGTTATGCAGTGCCACGCCAACATATGCTATGCTATGTTGTGTAAAGTTATGCCGTGCGGTGCCACGCCAACTTATGCTATGCTATGCTATCTTACGTTTTGTAGTGTAAAGTTATGGTGTGCCACACCAACTTATGCTATGTTATGCTTATCTTACATTGTGTAGTGTAAAGTTATGCCGTGCCGTGCCACGTCAACTTATGCTATGCTATCTTATGTTGTGTAGTGTAAAGTTATGCTGTGCTGTGCCACGCCAACTTATGCTATGGTATGCTATCTTATGTTGCGTGGTGTAAAGTTATGCCGTGCCACGCCAAATTATGCTATGCTATGTAAAGTTATGCCGTGCCCTGTCACGCCAACGTATGCTATGCTATGTAAATTTGTGCCGTGCCATGCCAACTTATGCTATGCTATGCAACGTTAAGCCGTGCCATGCCACGCCAACTTATGCTATGCTGTGCTATGCAAAGTTATGCCGTGCCACACCAACTTATGCTATGCTATACTATGTAAAGTTATGCCGTGCCGTGCCACGCAAACTTATGCTATGCTATGCTAGGGTTAGGGTTAGGCTGCTAGGGTTAGGGTTAGGGTTAGTGGTTAGGGTTAGGGTTAGAGGTTAGGGTTAGGGTTAGGGGTTAGGGTTAGTGGTTAGGGTTGGGGTCGGGGTCGGGGTCAGGGTCAGGGTTAGGGATAGGGTCGGGGTCGGAGTTAGGGTTAGGGTCGAGGTTCGGGTTAGGGTTATGGTCCGGGTTAGGGTTAGGGTCGGGGTTAGGGTTAGGGTCAGGGTTAGGTTTTAGGGTTAGGGGTTAGGGGTTAGGGTTTGGATTAGGGTTGGGATTAGGGGTTAGGGTTAGGGGTTAGGTGTTAGGGTTAGGGTTAGGGGGTTAGGGTTAGGGATTAGGGGTTTGGGTTAATGTTAGTGTTTAGGTGTTAGGGTTAGGGTTAGGGTTGGGGTTAGGATTAGGGTTAGGGGTTAGGGTTAGAGTTAGGGTTAGGGACATTAGGGTTAGGGTTAGGGACATTAGGGTTAGAGTTAGTGTTAGGTTTAGGGTTTGGGGTTAGGGTTCGGGTTAGGGCAGGGTTAGGGTTTGGGTTGGGTTAGGGTTAGAGTTAGGTTTAGGTTTAGAGTTAGGGTTAGTGTTGGTGTTAGTGTTGGGGTTAGGGTTAGGGGATAGGTTTAGGGGTTAGTTTTAGGTTTTGGGTTTGGCTTAGGGTTAGGATTAGATTTTGGGTTTGGGTTAGGGGTTAGGGTTTATGGTTAGGGTTTATGGTTAGGGATAGTGTAGGGTTAGGTTTAGGGTTAGGGTTTGGTTGAGGGTTAGGGTTCAGGTTTTCTGTTTGGGTTTTGATTATGTTAGGGTTAGGGTTAGGGTTGTATAAGGGTTAGGGTCAGGGTTATGTTTAGGGTTGCGTTTAGGGTTAGGGTTAACTTTGGTTTTAAGGTTAGGATTAGGTTTAGGGTTAGGGTTAGGTTTAGGGTAATTGTAGGGTTAGGGTTACGGTTGGGGTTAGTGTTGGGGTTAAGGTTACGATTAAGTTTTAGGGTTACTTACTGTTAGGGTTACGGTTAGGGTTATGTGTTAGGGTTAGGGTTAGGGCTAGGGTTAGCGGTTAGGTTTAGCTGTTAGGGTTAGCATTAGGGTTAGGGCTAGGTTTACGTTTAGGGTTAGGGTTAGGATTAATTTTTGGGGTTAGGTTTAGCGTTGGGGTTAGGGTTAGAGTTACGATTAAATTTTATTATTATGGTTAGGGCTAAGTGTTAGTTTTAGGTTTAGTCTTAGTGTTAGGGCTAGCAGTTATGGTTAGTTTTAGGGTTAGTTTTAGGTTTTGGTTTACGGTTAGGATTAGGGTTAGTGCTAGACTTAGGTTTAGGGTTAGGGTTAGGTTTATGATTAAGGTTTAAGGTTTTAGGGATTAGGTTTAGGGTTAGGGTTTGGGGGTTAGTGTTAGGTTTAGTGGTTAGGCTTAGGTTTAGGCATTAGAGTTAGGGTTAGGTTTAGTGTTAGATTTAGGGTTAGGGTTAAGGTTAGGGTTAAGGTCAGGGTTAGGGTTAGTGTTAGGGTTAGGGTTTAGTTTTACTCTTAGGGTTAGGGTTAGGATTCTTGTTAGGTTTTTGTTTAGGGTTAGGTTTAGGTTTATGATTAAGTTTTAGGGTTAGTGTTAGGGGTTATGGTTAGAAAGAGGGGTTAGGGGTTAGGGTTAGGGTTAATGTTACGGTTTCGGTTACGGTTAGGGTCAGGGTTAGGTTTAGGGTTAGGCTTAGGGTTAAGGTGAGGATTAGGGTTAGTGTTAGGATTAGGGTGAGGGTTAGGGTTAGGGTTAGGGTAACTGTTAGCGTAAGGGTTAGGTTTAGGGTTTAGGGTTAGGGTTAGGATTAGGATTAAGATTAATTTTAGGTTTAGGGTTAGGGTTTGGGGTTAGAGTTTGGGATAGGGTTAGGGTTATGTTTTGGTTTAGGTTTAGGGTTAGGGTTAGGATTAGGGATCGGTTTAGGTTTAGGGTTGGGGTTAGGGTTACAGTTACGGTTACGGTTACAGTTACGGTTAGGGTCAGGGTTAGGTTTAGGGTTAGTGTTAGCTTTAGGGTTTAGTGTTACTCTTAGGGTTAGGGTTAGGGTCAGGGTAAGGGTTAGAGTTAGGGTTAGCGTTAGAGTAAGTGTTAGGGTAATTGTTAGGGTAAGAATTAGGTTTAGGGGTTAGGGTTTAGGGTTACGATTAGGGATAGGATTAGGGTTAGGGTTAGGGTTAAGGTTAGGGTTAGTGTTATGATTAGGGTTTAGGTTAGGGTTAGGTTTAGGTTTAGGGTTAAGGTTAGGGTTAGTGTTATGATTAGGGTTTAGGTTTAGGGTTAGGGTTAGGGTTAGGGTTAGATTTAGGGTTAGGGTTAGGGTTAGGGTTAGGGTTAGGAGTTAAGGTTAGGGTTAGTGTTAAGCTTAGGTTTAGTGTTAGGGTTTAGGTTAGGAGTAGGTTTGCAGTTAGTGTAAGGGTTAGGTTTAGGGTTAGGGTTAGGGTTAGGGTTAGTGTTAGGTTGAGGGTTAGGTTTAGGGTTTGTTTTTGTGTTAGGGTTAGGTTTAGGGTTAGGATTAGGATTAGGTTTAGGTTTAGGGGTTAGGTTTAGTATTAGGTTTAGGGTTATGGTTTAGGGTTATGGTTAGGTTTAGTGTTATTTTTAGTGTTTAGGTTTGGTTTAGGTTTAGGGTTACTGTTAGAGTTACTGTTTTGTGTTAGGGTTAGGTTTAAGTTTCGGGTTATGGTTAGGGTTATGGTTAGGGTTAGGGATAGGAGTTAAGGTTAGGGTTAGTGTTAAGCTTAGGTTTAGTGTTAGGGTTTAGGTTAGGAGTAGGTTTGCAGTTAGTGTAAGGGTTAGGTTTAGGGTTAGGTTTATGGTTTCGATTAGGGTTAGTGTTAGGGTTAGTGTTAGGCTTTGGGTTAGGTTTAGGGTTGCGATTTGGGTTTGGGTTAGGTCTTAGGGGTTAGGGTTAGGTTTAGTCGTTAGGGTTAGGGTTATTGTTAGGTTTAGGGTTAGGGTTAAGGTCAGGGTTAGGGTTAGGGGTATTGTTAAGATTGAGGTTCGGGTTAGAGTTTGGGTTAGGGTTAAGTTTATGTTTAGGTGTTAGGTTTTATTGTTAGGGTTGGGGTCGGTTTAGGTTTAGGTTTAGGGTTAGGTTGGGGGTTTGGGTTAAGTTTTCTGTTTGGGTTTTTAATATGTTAGGGTTAGGGTTAGGGTTGGATAAGGGTTAGGGTCAGTGTTATGTTTAGGGTTAGGTTTATGGTTAAGTTTAGGTTTAAGGTTAGGATTAGGGTTAGGGTTAGGGTTAGGGTTAGGGTAAGTGTTGGGGTTTGGATTAGGTTTAGGGTTAGGGTTACGGTTGGGGTTAGGTTTAGGGTTTAGGTTACAATTAAGTTTAAGGGTTACTGTTAGTGTTATGATTAGGGTTAGGTGTTAGGGTTAGGGCTAGGGTTAGCAGTTAGGGTTTAGTGTTCGTCTTAGGGTTACTATTATGATTAGGGTTAGGGTTAGAGTTAGGGATAGGGTTAAGGTTAGTGTTACGGTTAGGGTAAGTGTTAGGGTTATTGTTACGTTTGGGTTAGGATTAGGATTAGGGTTTAGGTTAGGTTAAGTTTTAGGTTAAGGATTAGGGTTAGGGGTTAGGGTTAGGGTTAGGTTGAGTGTTAGGGTTAATTTTTGTGTTTGGGTTAGGGTTATGGTTAGTGTTAGGGTTTTGTTTAGTGTTTAGGTTTGTTTTAGGTTTAGGGTTAGGGTTAGAGTTACTGTTTTGTGTTAGGGTTAGGTTTAAGTTTAGGGTTACGGTTAGGGTTAGGGATAGGGGTTAAGGTTAGGGTTAGTATTAAGCTTAGGTTTAGTGTTAGGGTTTAGGTTAGGGGTAGGTTTGCAGTTAGTGTAAGGGTTAGGTTTAGGGTTAGGTTTATAGTTCGGATTAGGGTTAGTGTTAGGGTTAGTGTTAGGCTTTGGGTTAGGGTTAGGGTTACGATTTGGGTTTGGGTTAGGTCTTAGGGGTTAGGGTTACGTTTAGTCGTTAGGGTTAGGGTTATTGTTAGGTTTAGGGTTAGGGTTAGGCTTAGGGTTAGGGTTAGGGTTAGGGTTAGGGTTATGTTTAAGGTAAGGTTAGGGTTAGGATTAGGGTTAGGGTTAGGGTTAGGGTTAGGGTTAGGGTTAGGGTTAGGTTTAGGGTTAGTGTTAGGTTTAAGGTCAGGGTTAGGATTAGGGTTATTGTTAAGATTGGGGTTCGGGTTAGAGTTTGGGTTAGGGTTAAGTTTATGTTTAGGTGTTAGGATTTATTGTTAGGGTTGGGGTCGGTTTAGGTTTAGGTTTCGGGTTAGGTTGGGGGTTTGGGTTAAGTTTTCTCTTTGGGTTTTTAATATGTTAGGGTTAGGGTTAGGGTTAGGGTTGGATAATGGTTAGGGTCAGGGTTATGTTTAGGGTTAGGTTTAGGGTTAAGTTTTGGTTTAAGGTTAGGATTAGGGTTAGGGTTAGGGTTAGGGTAAGTGTTGGGGTTAGGGTTAGGGTTAGGGTTAGGGTTAGGGTTAGGGTTAGGGTTAGGGTTAGGGTTAGGGTTACGGTTAGGGTTACGGTTAGGGTTACGGTTCGGGTTAGGGTAAGTTTTAGTGTAAAGATCGGGTTTAGGGTTTAGTTTTAGGTTTAGGGTTAGGATTTAAGGTTATGGTTAGGGTTCGGGTTATGTTTAGTGTTTAGGTTTGGTTTAGGTTTAGGGTTAGTGTTAGAGTTACTGTTTTGTGTTAGGGTTAGGTTTATGTTGAGGGTTAGGGTTAGGGTTAGGGTTAGTTTTACGGTTTAGGGATAGGATTGGTGTTACGGTTTAGAGTTAGGGTTAGGTTTAGGGTTAAGGTTAGGTTTAGTGTTAGGTTTAGTGTTTGGGTTAGGGTTACGGTTAGGGTTACGGTTAGGTTTGGGGTTACGATTAATGTTTAGGATTAGTGTTAGGAGTAAGGGTTAGCATTAGAGGCTAGGGGTTAGGGTTAGGGTTAGGCTTAGGGTTACTATTAAGTTTTATATTTAGTGTTAGGGGTTAGGTTTAGTGTTATCTTTAGGGCTAGCAATAGACATAGGGTTAGGATTAGCGTTAGGGTTACGGTTACGGTTAGGTTCAGGATTAGGGTTAGGGTTGTATAAGGTTTAGGGTTAGGTTTAGGATTTAGTTTCAGTCTTAGTGTTAGGGTTAGGTTTAGGGTTAGGGTTAGGGTTACGATTTAGGTTTACGGTTAGTGTTAGGGATTAGGTTTAGGGTTAGGGCTTAGGGGTTAGGGTTAGGTTTAGTGGTTAGGGTTAGGTGTTAGGGTTAGGGTTAAGGTCAGGGTTATGGTTAGGGTTACGTTTAGGGTAAAGGTTAGGATTAGGGTTCGGGTTAGGATTTGGGTTAGGGTTAGGTTTGGATTAGGCGTTAGGTTTTATTGGTTGGAAGAGGTTAGTGTTAGGTTTAGGTTTAGGGTTGGGTTCAAGGTTAGGGTTAGTGTTTCTCTTTGGGTTTTGATTATGTTATGTGTAGGGTTAGGGTTGGATAAGGGTTAGGGTCAGGGGTATGTTTAGGGTTGTGTTTAGGGTTAGGGTTAGGGTTAAGTTTAGGTTTAAGGTTAGAATTAGGGTTAGGGTTAGGGTTAGGGTAAGTGTTGGGGTTTGGATCAGGTTTAGGGTTAGGGTTACGGTTGTGTTAGGGTTAGGGTCAAGGTTACGATTAAGTTTTAGGCTTAGTGTTAGGTTTACGGTTAGGGTTAGGTGTTAGGGTTAGGGTTAGGGCTAGGGTTAGCGGTTAGGGTTTAGTGTTAGTCTTAGGATTAGGATTAGGATTAGGGTTAGGGTTAGGGTTAGGGTTAGGGTTAGGGTTAGGGTTAGGGTTAGGGTTAGGGTTAAGGTTAGTGTTAGGGTTAGGGTATGTGTTAGTGTTATTGTTATTTTTTGTTAGTGTCACGGTTAGGTTTAGGGTTAGGGTTAGGGTTTAGGTTAGGGTAAGTTTTACGGTAAAGATTAGGTTTAGGGCTGAGTTTTAGGGTTAGGTTTAGGGTTAGGGTTAGGGTTAGGGTTAGTTTAGTGTTAGGTTGAGGGTTAGGGTTAGGTTTAGGGTTAGGGTTAGGTTTAGGGTTAGCGTTAGGATTAGGATTACGGTTAGTGTTAGGATTACGATTAAGGTTAGAGTTATTGTTTTGGATTAAGTTTATGGTTAGTGTTAGGGTTAGGTTTACGCTTAGGGTTAGGGCTATGGGTTAAGGTTATGGTTAGGGTTAGGGTTAGGTTTACGGTTAGGTTTACATTTTAGGGATAGGGTTGTTGTTACGGTTTAGAGTTAGGGTTAGGTTTAGGATTAAGGTTATGTTTAGGGTTAGGGTTAGGGTTAGGGTTAGGGCTAGTGTTAGCGGTTAGGTTTTAGTGTTAGTCTTAGGGTTAGGATTAGGTTTAGTGTAAGTGTTAGGGTTATTGTTACTTTTGGCTTAGTTATAGGGTTATGGTTAGGGTTATGATTAGTGTTTAGGTTTGGTTTAGGTTTAGGGTTAGTGTTAGAGTTACTGTTTTGGGTTAGGGTTAGTTTTACGATTAGGTTTATGGTTTAGGGATAGGGTTGGAATTACGGTTTAGAGTTAGGATTAGATTTAGTGTTAGGGTTAGGTTTAGGGTTAGGGTTAGGGTTAGGGTTAGGGTAACGGTTAGGGTCAGCATTAGGGTTAGGGTTGGATAAGGTTTAAGGTTAGGTTTAGGGTTTAGTTTCAGTCTTAGTGTTAGGGTTAGGTTTAGGGTTAGGCTTAGGGTTACGATTAAGTTTTACGGTTAGTGTTAGGGATTAGGTTTAGGGTTAGGGCTTAGGGGTTAGGCTTAGGCTATAGGATTAGGGTTATGGCTAGGGGTATTGTAAGGTTTAGGTTTAGGGTTAGGTTTAGGTTTAGGATTAGGGTTAACGGTTAGTGTTAGGGATTAGGGCTTAGGAGTTAGGGTTAGGTCTAGTGGTTAGGGTTAGGGCTAGGGTTAGCGGTTACGTGCAGCCCTGGAAGAGTGGAAGGCTGTGGCCCATTATAAAGAGATGTGGCCACAACTGGGAGGATGCACCAGCAAGAAGCCCCATTTAAAGGCCTAAAGTCTTGGAGGGTGCAGGGAAAAATATCCCGGAATAAGGATCTAAGAAATGGATGAGTAATCATCAGTGATGCTGATGTGGGCTGCGATGCCACTGCAAATGATGAATGATCAGAATCTTCCAAGAGATGAGGCTGATCCACGCTTTAAGATTGCCGTGCAAGAAAAAGCAGTACCCAATTTGCACTGCATGATGAGTAGAGGCATTTGAGACCCCAGCAATTGTGTCCAAGGCGTATACTGCGTGCCTTCAAAGCAAAGAAAATGAGAACCAATAAGGGGACAGTCTATTGTTTGCTCTGCATTTGCAAACCCTTAAAACACCCTCCAAAATTCCTCACTACTGCAGAAGTAAAATATAACGGTAGTTTATCAAAAGGTGACTTCTTCCGACACACATTTTAAATTACCTATCTGGAGAAATCAAAGTGCTTATTTTATCTCTCTGGAATTATGGCACAAGTCATGGACAAATAAGAACACCAAAATTTCACAGTGTACCAATACAAAATTAAACAGTTTTAATATATTACTATATATACTATTACTATATATACTTTACTGGATACAGAATAACAGAGGGTATTGCCGTTAAATTTGAATTACAAAGAAAGCAGCAATAGGCTTATGCTGTTCTGAGCTAAATCTTTACAAATCTGGAAGACAAGAGTGCTAGAAAGTAAGCAAGCTCTTTTTGGACTTTGACAAGGGATATTTGATTCTTATCTTCATTTGATCCTTATTTTCTTTAAAAATATTCTCAGAGTTCTAGTTCAGCCCAAAGCTGGACTGGAATGTGCACTCTCACCTAACTTCTGCAAAGCAGCTGTGTTTTGAAAACACCTGCCCAGGGCTTAGTGGGAAGACAGGCCTAAGAGCACTGGCCCAAAGTTTCTCCCGCATCAAGACGTGTAATTTTTATTTTAAAATATTAGACGTTTCAATCTCCCAGTGCCACGCACTCACAACATTTCGTCCTGAAGAAAGAACACTGAACGCTGCTCCAAGACAAGATGTGCATTTGTTTTCTCTATATGAGCTATGCACGCTTTAATAAGAAGGGAGAAATTACAAGGTTATACCTTAGAGATCAGGACGTAAAGCTGGAACTGGAAAGACCCAAGTTCATGTTCTCACTCTGTCAAAAATAGTGGTGCAGAGCAGAAGATTCCCTGCTCAATACAAACCTGTCTAGAGATG
This sequence comes from Dromococcyx pavoninus, assembly GCA_033558185.1. Taxonomy (NCBI): domain Eukaryota; kingdom Metazoa; phylum Chordata; class Aves; order Cuculiformes; family Neomorphidae; genus Dromococcyx; species Dromococcyx pavoninus. The sequence goes on along the minus strand of JAUMJL010000988.1, from coordinate 407,813 downwards.
GCTGTGGGATGTCTAATCTCACTAAGAATGAATTTTTCTCAAGTGATTGTAAAAAAAGGCGCTGAGATGCCTCCTAGCTCTAGTTCACTGCTTCCATTGTTTGACAGCAGCATCTTCCACAGAGAAGGGGAGCACCCGGGACACTTCCAGGCATCAGAGTATAGATATTTTCTCATCTTTAAATCCAGTTTTCAACGGAATCAAAAAAGTCACCTATTCTTCACTCTGAAAACTTAAATTCAAAGAAGAATTCGATGTCTTTTGTATCTCAAGAACTATGACTTCCGTATACCCTCAATACGGGTACGATGCATTTATTAGCTTTGACAGGTCAACTGTTTGTACAAAGCTTTACTGCAACAATTCACATGAAAATTAGAATCACTCCTCACTGGTCTATTACCAGTTCGTTTGGTTACTTGTGCTGCGCAGACGAAGGCAGAGGATGATCTTGCAGGGTGAAACATTTCTCGTCTGACAGGTTCTCTTTGCAAATCAACATCTAATTTTCATGTGCTTCCTAGCAGACGGGATGCACGGAAGCTTTACATCGAGAGATAAGTCTCTCTGTGTACTGTTAGATCTGAAATCGGTTCCTTGCCAATATATTCATCAGGCTTCTGTTCATCACACAAAGGCACGCGTCTGCTTCTTTCCTCGGAGCCGTGCCTTCTCTGCTCTCTTCTGCCGTCTGTGCCACAGCGCTTCCGCATGACTGTAAAAGCCGGGTGTCTGGATGCTAGATGAGAACCGATTTATCCCGCAAGCCCGTTCGGCCGCGGATGTTGAAACCTCCGGAGAGAGAGCCTGTGTGCTCTTGCTTAGCCGAACAACTTCGCGAGCATTCCTGTGCATTCTCAGCAGACTCCGGCTCCACAGGTTCTTTACACTAAGAGGTAAAGCTGTCTGAGAACTGCTAGCGCTAAAACTTGAGGCTGTCAAAAGTTTTCTTCGTGCACCCGTTTCAAAGCCACAGAAAAGCAGTCGGTCTGCTCTTTCCCTCCGAGAGCGGCAGTCATTTGAATCTTCATCCATCTCTGCAATTAGCAGCCACATCACTGCAGTGGGAATTCTCAGTCGCTGGTGAATCTGTTTCTGTAGAAGGCATTAAACCGCTCAAAAAAAGCATCAGGTTCTTCAGCGCTTGCCTGTCTCCTCGGAAGACCAAAACCCAGGGAATGCATTGTTAACCACCTTGCTTGTCCGCAAGGCTGACAATGTCTGGGACGGGCGAGAGAGGAATTGCATGTCTTCGCAGAAGGATCTGCCAGTGAAGAGCGCTCACTTTGCTATTTGAAATGAAGCGCTCCATAGAGGATGGCAAGCATTCACAGGAGCTGCAGAAGGTCTCCTTGATGCATTCGTACTGCCTTGGAGTAGCAAGAGAAGGGAGAACCGAAATTGACAGGTACGAAATGCCCTGAAACACGGCAGAAGCCTGAGCACAGCCAGGTAAATGCATTAGTCCCCTAGATCCATGCCAGAGTCTCTGCTGCCATCTATTGTCCGTTTGCGCATACTACAGTCCTCCGGTCTATTACTAGTCTATTACCAGTTCGTTTGGTTACTTGTGCTGCGCATACGAAGGCAGAGGATGATCTTGCAGGGTGAAGCATTTCTCGTCTGACAGGTTCTCTTTGCAAATCAACATCTAGAGGTTTTACAGTGAAGCGACTGCTAACTGCTGAGATGGACGAAGATTTAAATGACTGCTGCTGTCGGAGGGAAGGAACAGACCGACTGCTTCTCTGTGACTTTGGAACCGGCTGTAAAAGGGGCTCCGTTGGGAGGGACATTAAGAGTGCATTAGGGGCTCTAGAGACGGCTCCATAGGAGAGACAAAGAGCGAGATAGGGACTCAAGAGAGGGTCCCATATGCGCGACCTATCGCAGGGGTAGGAACTTTATAGGGGGTTCCACTGGGGCGACACAGGGCGCAATAGGGGCTCAATAGAGGGTGGCATAAGGTGGTACAGAGGGTTCGACAGGTGCTCTTCGGAGGGCTCCATAGCGTGATATGGGGCTCTCTAGGAGGCAGCAGAACTGCGACCGAGTGTGCCGTACAGGCTGCACAAGAGGCTCCATAGGAGGAAGATAGGGAGCAAGAAACGGGCTCCTTAGAGGGCTGCATAATGGGCTCGATAACAGGGAATTCTTGCCAGTGTTAGACGATCTAGAGGGAGTTCCGTGGAGGAGAGAGCAGCGAGTACCTGAAGGGCACAGTGGGATAAGTGCCTGAGACTTTTGAGAGAAAATGTTACAGCTATTTGCAGTCTGCCAAGTGGAAAATCACTCTCAGCACGTGGACACCATACCAGCAAAACAGGTTATTTATTTCAGATAGTGGACTGAATCCTCAACCCATATACAAATAATTCCATAATACATACACATTTGAAGGCTAGGAGCAACGAGAGATTTTTCAAACAGTGCATCAGTTAACAGCTAAAGGGAAAAAAAAGGGACAAAAAGAGCTGAGAATTTTTCTGCTGGGAGAGCAGACCGAGAAGAAATCGGAAATTGCGAGCTACAACTTGGTACCGCTACTACCGCTATTCCAGGCTCACTACTGCTGCCCAAAATGTTCCAGAAATTTCTGAATGCTTTGAGACTGGTGCCAAACTAAATGCCATACACTGCAAAGCTTGAAAGTGGATTTCTAGGCAGGATACCTGTGATTAAGAGGGAATTCAAAGCAGCTTGAGGAGGTTTTATTAATCTTTTTGTTTTTATCTGAATTCCAAGGTACAAAAGAAAAATCTTATGGCACAAATTGACTAAAGAAAATATTTCTCTGCATTTCCCGCAGAGGTCTGTACTGTACCATTTAATATTTTCATTGATGATATAGGCGGTGAGAACAAGTGCACCCTCAGCAAGTTTGCAGATGACGTGATGTCATCCAGAAGGACCTGGACAAAATGGAGAATTGGGGCTGTGTGAACATCGTGAGGTTCAACAATGCCAAGTGCAAGGTCCTACACCTGGGTCAGGGCAATACACAATTTCAATACAGGATGGGGACAACATGATTGACAGCAGCCCTGCAGAGAAAGACTTGGGGTGCTTGTTGATGAAACAGTCAACATGAGCCAACAACGTGAGCCCACAGCCCAGAAGGCCAACAATGTCCTGAGCTACCTCAAAAGAAGTGTGGCCAGCAGGTAAAGGGAGGGGATTCTTGCCCCCGTATCCCACTCTCATGAGACTCCACCTGGAGTATCATGTCCAGTTCTGGAACCCCCAACGTAAGAATTATATGGAACTGTTAGAACGGGTCCAGAGGAGGCTACAAAGGTGATCCGAGGGCTGAAGAACCTCTGCTACGAGCATAGGCTAAGAGAGCTGGGGTTGTTCAGTCTGGAGAAGAGAAAGCTCCAGGGAAACCTCATAGTGGCCTACCGGTACCCGAAGGGCTACAGGAAAGCTGGGGAGGGGCTTTTTACAAGGGCAAGTGGTGACAGGACAAGGAGGAATGTCTTTACACAGGAAGAGGAAAGACTTAGAGTAGACATTAGAAAGCACTTCTTCACGATGAGGGTGGGGAAGCCCTGGCACAATTTCCTCCGCGAAGCTGTGGCTGCCCCATCCCTGGAGGTGTTCAAGGCCAGGGTGGATGGGACCTTGAGCAACATGATATATTTGGGAGGTGTCCCTGCCTATGGCAGGGGGGTTGAAACTGGATGATATTTAAAGGTCCCTTCCAACCCAAACCATTATATGATTCTATTTGAGAAGTACATTTTCGCCCAATTATGTTTACTTAGCTATTGCAGAAAGAAGTTTCCTCTGCTGCCAGAGAATGCTTTGCTTACAGTAAAACAAGGCTTTGTATTTTATCTTCTGCTGACCTATCAAATCGCTTCTTTTGGTTAACTGTGCTATATTCCCAAGGGATAAAAATCTCATTATCTGAAAAGCATGCTGAAGTTTGATTAAGTCAGAATTGTTGCAGTAAAGCTTTGTACAAACAGTTGACCTGTCAAAGCTAATAAATGCATCGTACCCGTATTAAGGGTATACGGAAGTCATAGTTCTTGAGATACAAAAGACATCGAATTCTCCTTTGAATTTAAGTTTTCAGAGTGAAGAATAGGTGACTTTTTTGATTCCGTTGAAAACTGGATTTAAAGATGAGAAAATAAATATCTATACTCTGATGCCTGGAAGTGTCCCGGGTGCTCCCCTTCTCTGTGGAAGATGCTGCTGTCAAACAATGGAAGCGGTGAACTAGAGCTAGGAGGCATCTCAGCGCCTTTTTTTACAATCACTTGAGAAAAATTCATTCTTAGTGAGATTAGACATCCCACAGCCATCTCTAGACAGGTTTGTATTGAGCAGGGAATCTTCTGCTCTGCACCACTATTTTTGACAGAGTGAGAACATGAACTTGGGTCTTTCCAGTTCCAGCTTTATGTCCTGATCTCTAAGGTATAACCTTGTAATTTCTCCCTTCTTATTAAAGCGTGCATAGCTCATATAGAGAAAACAAATGCACATCTTGTCTTGGAGCAGCGTTCAGTGTTCTTTCTTAGGCCTGTCTTCCCACTAAGCCCTGGGCAGGTGTTTCGAAAACACAGCTGCTTTGCAGAAGTTAGGTGAGAGTGCACATTCCAGTCCAGCTTTGGGCTGAACTAGAACTCTGAGAATATTTTTAAAGAAAATAAGGATCAAATGAAGATAAGAATCAAATATCCCTTGTCAAAGTCCAAAAAGAGCTTGCTTACTTTCTAACACTCTTGTCTTCCAGATTTGTAAAGATTTAGCTCAGAACAGCATAAGCCTATTGCTGCTTTCTTTGTAATTCAAATTTAACGGCAATACCCTCTGTTATTCTGTATCCAGTAAAGTATATATAGTAATAGTATATATAGTAATATATTAAAACTGTTTAATTTTATATTGGTACACTGTGAAATTTTGGTGTTCTTATTTGTCCATGACTTGTGCCATAATTCCAGAGAGATAAAATAAGCACTTTGATTTCTCCAGATAGGTAATTTAAAATGTGTGTCGGAAGAAGTCACCTTTTGATAAACTACCGTTATATTTTACTTCTGCAGCAGTGAGGAGTTTTGGAGGGTGTTTTAAGGGTTTGCAAATGCAGAGCAAACAATAGACAAATTTGTTACCATATGGTGAGGACTGTCCCCTTATTGTCCTAGAACTCTTAACCAACAGTGAAACTGAAGTCTGTGGCAATAATTAATAGTGTTAATTGTATTGTTTCCTTTCTAGGTCACTAGCAAGGGTAGGAAAAGAAGTGAAATACAACATTTTTCAGACTCTGGTAGAAAAATGGACGCCATTTTACTGGAAAAATTTCTGTGAGTACCTGTAAGATCACAATTGCCTTAACAGCTTAAAAATGAGTCTGAATAGGAACATGAGGTATTTTGCAGGAAAACTTCAGGTGGAATATTGGAAAACGATTATCTTATTTAGGAGAGATTTCTTGAAGCCTGGAGATTTGTTGATTTTAGGGTTTTTTTTAAATCAGAAAAGCATATGAAAACACTGCCTAGAAGTCTACAAAAGGTAAGCGATGAGCTGCAGGTACCAGAGGAAAAACATCTTTTGAAGTGTGTATCGATTTCATAAGAAGCTGCAGATTCCTGCCTTGCTAAATTGATTCCCGCGCGTCCTTTAAGTAAAAGAAGATGTAGCCTCACTATTGGGAGAATCGATATTGGTGCTGTTGGAGTTCACCTGTGGAGTTTTAGTGAGGTTTTTGATATTTAGTGTCTAACATGGGCAGGCGTTACAAATATGGCCATGTACCCCCAACTCAGCCATCTTGTGCGTACTAGCAAGGTGTCAATGCACCATGCTTGTTGGCGCTTCACTGGACCAGGCTAATGTTGTCAGAGGACACTTGCGAATTTCTCAATCGTAACCCTAACCCTAAGCCTAACCCTTACCCTAAACCTAGCCCTAACCCTAACCCTAAACATAATCCTAAACCTAACCGCAACCCTAAACCTAACCCTAAGCCTAACCTTAACACTAATCCTAACCCTAAACCTAATCTTAACCCCAACCCTAATCCTAACCCAAACCCTAACCCCTGACCCCAAAACTACCACACAACAACAAAAAGCATAAAACCATTCAAACAAAAAATGATAAAAAACTAACCCAACAAAACAAAACCCCCAAAAGCGCAATAAAAAAGCAGGGTAAAATGTTTCCTCCTTTTCTCGCGTACGGCGAGAGCCGGGGAGGAGGATTCAAAAACATCCCATCCTGAAAACTGCACTTCATACAAAAAGTCTCTCTTAGCTGTACTTGGTCAGTTTGCGTGGCTGGATTAGGTGAGGTTCCCGTTTCCTCTTCATTTCATTCAGTTTGTGCAGGCCATTCACGTGTCAAGTTGATCTGGGAGGTAATTCTCTAAAATGAGCCTGTCATGACAGAAGCATTGCATATATTTGCTTATTAACCAGTTCCATTCAAAACTTGATCTTTATGTAATAAATAAGATGTATGAGATAGAGGACAGTTTTAAAAAAATGAACATGGGCTGCAGGGTAAGGTAACTGGACTACTGAGGAGTTCTAGCAGTACTCTGGTGAGCTCTCTGTGTTCTCATAAATGAGAATTCACCTGAAATCCAGTGCAAGCCTTATGATCAGATGAACTCGGCAGGCAGACAGGTACTGACTTCTTTAAACAGGTGTATGCTTACTGTTAAAGTAGACCTGAGTACTCAAAAATGCTTAACGTGTTCAAACAAGAGCTCGGTTCGGCTCCGCTCAGCTCTGTGTGGCCTCACTGCGGCACTGCAGCCCGGGTGCCGCGCGGGTGCGGTGATGCTCCCTCTCACGTAGCTCTCTGCTGCCGCCATGTGATCGACCGTAGGTACTGCAGCTCGGGCGCTCCCGCTCGCTGCGCCGCAGCGCCGGGGCACGCGCCCTGCTGGCAGCCGCTGCTCGCGCCGTCCCGTGGTAGCAGCGCGGAACTGCAGCCGGCACCGCCCCGCTGCCGGGGTTGCCGAGGGTCTGGGGGGAACGCGCTGCTTGCGGGGGGCTATTTGCATCTCCCGCCTCCCGTGCTCCATTCGCCTCCGCTCGCCTCGGTTCGTCACGCTTCGGCTCCTCTCTTTGCTCCGTTCGGCTCCTCGCTGTTACTCCAGGCTGCTCAAGACTCTATCCAACCTGGCCTTGAACACCTCCAGGGAGGCGGCAGCCACAACCTCCCTCGGCAACCCGTGCCAGTGTCTCACCACCCTCATTGTGAAAAATTTCTTCCTAAGGTCTAATTTAAATCCTCCACCCTTCCAGCTATAGCCATTCCCCCTTGTCCTATCACTACCAACCCTTGTAAAAAGTCCTTCCTCAGCTTTCTCGTAGGGCCCCCTTCAGGTACAGGGAGGCTGCTATGAGGACCCCCGAGGTCTTCTCTTTTCCAGGCTGAACAAGCCCAACTCTCCCAGACTGTCTTCACAGTAGAGGTTCTCCAGCCCTTTGACCATCTTCATAGAGGATCATAGCCCTTCTCAGGACCCATTTTAACAGTTATCTTAACTGTTAAAGTAGACATCTCTGATGCATTTCAGCTGTGGGTAAACATTTTCTCAATGACCTAAGGCCAGATCCAAAAATAACTTAGACTAATAAAGTTCACCTTAACTACCGAACTATGGATCTGAAAATGCTCAGCTTCCCTATGTCGATCTTCTCCTATTTATTTTCATTGTCACGTAAAAATTAACTGTTCTGTTAAATTCCCAGAGTGTTTCTTCAACAAGAGCACTCCAAAACAGCCTGCAATTGGATAATACAATTTAAGTTATAAATCGTCTCGTAAGTGCCATAGATGAGCTCATGGAGGTTCCAGGTGGCAGGGCCATAATGTTCAATGATTCGCTGAGGTGTCCACTCATCTTTTCCCCATCATTGATTAGCACCTCCTTGTGTTAGATGGGGACTAATGAACTGCCTAGTTTATCTCAAATCATCGTAGACCTAGACACTCACTTCATTATCCCTCTCTTCTGGAAGTATGAAAAATAAGGAGCAAATAACTCCTATGTAATGTGTTCTCGTCCAGTTTGATGGTAGTAATTTATAAGCAGCTGAACCACATATCCAATAATGACTTCCTAGAGCTCGTGTCCCTTTGTCTAATAATGTGTTTGAACAAAGTTACCATGTTTTAGCAGGGAACACTTGGTATTATCCTGAGCATTAATCCAATAAGAGTAGCTCTGCTTGATCGGAGGATTTCTATAATGAATGCCATTGACCGGATCTGAGCTGTTGCATAGCCGTGCTTCTACCCCTTCACATGTGGTGGGGACTCTGTTTCCATAGTCATGGCCACCCACTTAAATCCTTATTGGAACATGAGTGTGTAAAGTAGATGGGTCCGTTATCATCTGTTCACTCCCCAAAATTGACAAACAGATAATTTGTATTCTTGTAAGTCAGGTTTCTAATTCAGTAAGTAAAATTACAGTGACCGGTCCCAACAAAACCACCATCTTTTTCTTTGCTCTTCCTACAGTATATGCTCCGTGCAGAATATTTATTTGGCCACTTTGGATTGGTATAATTGTCCCAATAGGTCAGTTTTTTTAGGTTTACTGGACTGTAACAGCTCACTAATACCTCGGGGGAAAGAGGAACCACAATACATGGCCAGTTTTCTAATCCAAACGGGCCCCCACATGGTCAAAATTGGTGCGATTATAAAAACAGGCTACCAGTTCTCCTAAAGCCACAAATTCATTTTCTCCATTCCAACTTTTTCTTACAGAGTTTCTTATGCCTCTGGATGTCGTGTCACTGGTTTCTTATACAGTGTTTGTCTGTGCGTGTTTGTGTGTGGTTGGAGCTCCTCTGCCTGTGGCACAGAACCGATAAAATCGTCTAGAAGAATAACGGTAAAATTCTATGGTTCGTATGTTGATAAGCCCAGGCCTTGTAGGACCAGTCTGTAAGGTGCATGGCAGAAAAAACAACCAAATTAACACCAGGCCATGGGAGTCACTTAGGGCTACACAGGCACAGAGTATGACCAAAGCAGCCTGTGACAAACAACTTGTGCGAAGGGGAGCAGTTTAAATCGCAACATGCGGTAGGTATGGGGCTTAGTGTGTGGGTTTGCTTGGGTTTTATTCTGCCTGGCTGTGGTGTAAAATAGAGAAGGTATTCCTAAATGGAAACTAGGTGCCTGGAATTGTTCAGATCTCACTCAGCACCAGGTGACTTGTTTGCTATTGTGCTTTTCAGATGCAGAGGAATGAGCTGTGCACCAAAGGCTGGCGATGGAGAGGTGAGAAGAGCACAACAGCAAGGTGAGTTGGATGTGGTGTAGACAGAATAATTCGACCAGTAGCATGAAAATGAGGTATAGTGCCTTTGATTTTTCTAACTTTGAAGGCGCAGAGCAAGTAGCACAGCGGAATGCCGGTGCCGGCGCCAACTCGAGCAAGGAGAGCAATTATGAGTTACCTGAAGCAGCGGTTATTAGTTCAGGTGATGAGTTATTGGTGAAGATAAAAGCACCTGTTTGCTTTCTGTATTGCAGGTGCTGTGCAAGCCGCAGCATGTCAGCGTGAGACGACAGAGGCCGAGCGGGCGAGAAGTCAAGGTAAACGGAGGGCGAAATAGAAATAGGTGCGGGCAACGTGTGCTTTTGGGTAGAATCTGAGCACGTGTCGTCATCTTTGTGTTTTGCAGGTGCCGCACGCAGCCTCAGAGGGGCAAAGCCACGTGACAAAATGCGGTCCGAGAAGGTGAGGAGGCTGTTGTTTGAGCCGATGCCTAAGAGCGATACAGCAACTGAGTTGAGCATTTACATTTGGTTTTGCAGGTGCCGTTTGGGCCACCTTTGGAACGGGAAGAGCCTTTGAGGTGAGCCAGGCAGCAGGGAGAGGGAGCACGGGAACCGATTTCTCACAATCGCAAGAGTAATTTTGCATCTCCTGTTACCTTAGGTGCCCCAGGAGACGACGGCCGCAGCGTTGGATGTTTGGACGGGCAAGGAGCAGGCGAGTAGAAGGCCGTGGCAGTTTTGCCGTGAGGATGTGCCTTGTGGAAGACGTTGGCACACAGCAGCGCAACTTTGACTTGTGAGCACAGCTTTTGATTTCCGTTTGGTTTTCTTGCAGGCCGTGCAGAGGAACCTGGTGACTGCGGGGTCGTTCCTGTCGGCCGTTGCCATTAAAGTATTTCTGCCGGGGACGTCTTCAGGTCCTCGGCCCTCTGAAAGCTAAGTGGAGGGACCAGGGCCGGTCTGGGGCTGGGAAGAGGGCCGTAGGTTGGGAGGGGCGGGGAGGGTTTCTAGCATAGAGGAGAAGGCTTTGTGGGAATTGTCCCTTTTGGGCAGGTCAAGGCAGAGGGGATTACTTCTCGACGCAACGCTAGCAGCTGTCGGGCAGGGCAGTTCCAACCCCTGTCTGTGTCATTGTGTGGTTTATGTTGTCTGTGTGCTTTGTCTCGGACCTTTCTTGGGTCTCGATCTCCTCTTTGCTATCAAGGCAAGCAGTACGCGCCTTGGGCTCCATCTCTATAGTCTCAAATGCCTGTACCCATCGCACAGTGCTATTGTGGCACTGCTTTTCTTGCACGGCAATCTTAAAAGCGTGGATCGACCTCATCCCTTGGAAGATCTTTGTCATTTGAGTTTTGCAGAGGCATCGCAGCCCACGTCAACAACCCTGATCATAGGTCATCCATTTTCTTAGATCCCTGTTCTTGGTCTTCTTCCATACATCGTCTTTAGGCCTTTAAGTGGGGTATCTTGCACACGCATCCTAGCATCCTCCCAGTTGTGGCCACATGTCTTTGCCATGTGTCATGGTCTTACTGTCTTCCAAGGGCTGCTGCTTCTTTCTTGCAGCTGCCATGGTCTTCCTGCCCAGTGGCATGTCTGTCCTGGTCGTTGTTCTTCCAAAACTTTTTCTTGCATGGATATAGTGTCATTTGTCTTGGTTGCAGTGTTGGTATATGTGTCGTTGGAGCTGCTCTGCTCAAGGCATAGAAGTGATAGTGTCAGCCATAATGAACACAGTAAGGTTCTAAATTTTATACTTTGACAAGCCCAGGTCGTGTAGGCACAGTCTGTAAGGTTCATGGCAGAACAAACAGTCCCCCATGCACCAAGCCTTGGGAGTAATTGCCTTAAGGTTATACGGGCACTATGATTAACTGCTGGAGTGACTCTTGAATCCCAAGGGTGTTACATCTGGTAGGTGTGGGTTTCAGTGTTTGGGTTTGTTTGGGTTTTATTCAGCTTGGCTATAGGGTGAAATAGAGATGGTATTTCTAAATGGAAACAAGATGTCTGACATAGTCCAGCTCTCACTGAGTATCACTGTGACTTGTTTGATGTTGTTTTTTTCAGATGCAGAGGGGCAACCTGTGTGCTGAAGCATGATGATGAAGGCTGAATGAGCATCTTATGCCTGCGGGCTGGCCGCTGAGCATGTTACATCACGCCAGCCAGCAAGCGAGCATGTTATGCCATGGCGAGCCACGTTACGTAAAGCCCTGTTATGCCACGTTATGCCATGGCGAGCCACGTTACGTAAAGCCCTGTTATGCCACGTTACGCCATGGCGAGCCATGTTACGTAAAGCCCTGTTATGCCACGTTATGCCATGGCGAGCCACGTTGCATAAAGCCCTGTTATGCCAAGTTATGCCATGGCGAGCCACGTTACGTACGGTCCTGTTATGCCACGTTATGCCATGGCGAGCCATGTTATGCTATGTTATGGTATGCCAAGTTATGTAATGCAATGTAAAGATGTGTCCTGTAATGCCACGCCATGCCAAGTTATGTTATGTAGGGTAAAGATATGTCCTGTTATGCTATGCTATGCTATGTAATGTTATGCCGTGTCATGCCAAGTTATGCTGTGTGCTGCTGTGTAAAGTTATGCAGTGCCACGCCAACATATGCTATGCTATGTTGTGTAAAGTTATGCCGTGCGGTGCCACGCCAACTTATGCTATGCTATGCTATCTTACGTTTTGTAGTGTAAAGTTATGGTGTGCCACACCAACTTATGCTATGTTATGCTTATCTTACATTGTGTAGTGTAAAGTTATGCCGTGCCGTGCCACGTCAACTTATGCTATGCTATCTTATGTTGTGTAGTGTAAAGTTATGCTGTGCTGTGCCACGCCAACTTATGCTATGGTATGCTATCTTATGTTGCGTGGTGTAAAGTTATGCCGTGCCACGCCAAATTATGCTATGCTATGTAAAGTTATGCCGTGCCCTGTCACGCCAACGTATGCTATGCTATGTAAATTTGTGCCGTGCCATGCCAACTTATGCTATGCTATGCAACGTTAAGCCGTGCCATGCCACGCCAACTTATGCTATGCTGTGCTATGCAAAGTTATGCCGTGCCACACCAACTTATGCTATGCTATACTATGTAAAGTTATGCCGTGCCGTGCCACGCAAACTTATGCTATGCTATGCTAGGGTTAGGGTTAGGCTGCTAGGGTTAGGGTTAGGGTTAGTGGTTAGGGTTAGGGTTAGAGGTTAGGGTTAGGGTTAGGGGTTAGGGTTAGTGGTTAGGGTTGGGGTCGGGGTCGGGGTCAGGGTCAGGGTTAGGGATAGGGTCGGGGTCGGAGTTAGGGTTAGGGTCGAGGTTCGGGTTAGGGTTATGGTCCGGGTTAGGGTTAGGGTCGGGGTTAGGGGTCGGGGTTAGGGTTAGGGTCAGGGTTAGGTTTTAGGGTTAGGGGTTAGGGGTAGGGTTAGGGGTTAGGGTTTGGATTAGGGTTGGGATTAGGGGTTAGGGTTAGGGGTTAGGTGTTAGGGTTAGGGTTAGGGGGTTAGGGTTAGGGATTAGGGGTTTTGGTTAATGTTAGGGTTTAGGTGTTAGGGTTAGGGTTAGGGTTGGGGTTAGGATTAGGGTTAGGGGTTAGGGTTAGAGTTAGGGTTAGGGACATTAGGGTTAGGGTTAGGGACATTAGGGTTAGAGTTAGTGTTAGGTTTAGGGTTTGGGGTTAGGGTTCGGGTTAGGGCAGGGTTAGGGTTTGGGTTGGGTTAGGGTTAGAGTTAGGTTTAGGTTTAGAGTTAGGGTTAGTGTTGGTGTTAGTGTTGGGGTTAGGGTTAGGGGATAGGTTTAGGGGTTAGTTTTAGGTTTTGGGTTTGGCTTAGGGTTAGGATTAGATTTTGGGTTTGGGTTAGGAGTTAGTGTTTATGGTTAGGGTTTATGGTTAGGGATAGTGTAGGGTTAGGTTTAGGGTTAGGGTTTGGTTGAGGGTTAGGGTTCAGGTTTTCTGTTTGGGTTTTGATTATGTTAGGGTTAGGGTTAGGGTTGTATAAGGGTTAGGGTCAGGGTTATGTTTAGGGTTGCGTTTAGGGTTAGGGTTAACTTTGGTTTTAAGGTTAGGATTAGGTTTAGGGTTAGGGTTAGGTTTAGGGTAATTGTAGGGTTAGGGTTACGGTTGGGGTTAGTGTTGGGGTTAAGGTTACGATTAAGTTTTAGGGTTACTTACTGTTAGGGTTACGGTTAGGGTTATGTGTTAAGGGTTAGGGTTAGGGCTAGGGTTAGCGGTTAGGTTTAGCTGTTAGGGTTAGCATTAGGGTTAGGGCTAGGTTTACGTTTAGGGTTAGGGTTAGGATTAATTTTTGGGGTTAGGTTTAGCGTTGGGGTTAGGGTTAGAGTTACGATTAAGTTTTATTATTATGGTTAGGGCTAAGTGTTAGTTTTAGGTTTAGTCTTAGTGTTAGGGCTAGCAGTTATGGTTAGTTTTAGGGTTAGTTTTAGGTTTTGGTTTACGGTTAGGATTAGGGTTAGTGCTAGGCTTAGGTTTAGGGTTAGGGTTATGTTTATGATTAAGGTTTAAGGTTTTAGGGATTAGGTTTAGGGTTAGGGTTTGGGGGTTAGTGTTAGGTTTAGTGGTTAGGCTTAGGTTTAGGCATTAGAGTTAGGGTTAGGTTTAGTGTTAGATTTAGGGTTAGGGTTAAGGTTAGGGTTAAGGTCAGGGTTAGGGTTAGTGTTAGGGTTAGGGTTTAGTTTTACTCTTAGGGTTAGGGTTAGGATTCTTGTTAGGTTTTTGTTTAGGGTTAGGTTTAGGTTTATGATTAAGTTTTAGGGTTAGTGTTAGGGGTTATGGTTAGAAAGAGGGGTTAGGGGTTAGGGTTAGGGTTAATGTTACGGTTTCGGTTACGGTTAGGGTCAGGGTTAGGTTTAGGGTTAGGCTTAGGGTTAAGGTGAGGATTAGGGTTAGTGTTAGGATTAGGGTGAGGGTTAGGGTTAGGGTTAGGGTAACTGTTAGCGTAAGGGTTAGGTTTAGGGTTTAGGGTTAGGGTTAGGATTAGGATTAAGATTAATTTTAGGTTTAGGGTTAGGGTTTGGGGTTAGAGTTTGGGATAGGGTTAGGGTTATGTTTTGGTTTAGGTTTAGGGTTAGGGTTAGGATTAGGGATCGGTTTAGGTTTAGGGTTGGGTTAGGGTTACAGTTACGGTTACGGTTACAGTTACGGTTAGGGTCAGGGTTAGGTTTAGGGTTAGTGTTAGCTTTAGGGTTTAGTGTTACTCTTAGGGTTAGGGTTAGGGTCAGGGTAAGGGTTAGAGTTAGGGTTAGTGTTAGAGTAAGTGTTAGGGTAATTGTTAGGGTAAGAATTAGGTTTAGGGGTTAGGGTTTAGGGTTACGATTAGAGATAGGATTAGGGTTAGGGTTAGGGTTAAGGTTAGGGTTAGTGTTATGATTAGGGTTTAGGTTTAGGGTTAGGGTTAGGGTTAGGGTTAGGGTTAGATTTAGGGTTAGGGTTAGGGTTAGGGTTAGTGTTAGGTTGAGGGTTAGGTTTAGGGTTTGTGTTTGTGTTAGGGTTAGGTTTAGGGTTAGGGTTAGGATTAGGATTAGGTTTAGGTTTAGGGGTTAGGTTTAGTATTAGGTTTAGGGTTATGGTTTAGGGTTATGGTTAGGTTTAGTGTTATTTTTAGTGTTTAGGTTTGGTTTAGGTTTAGGGTTAGTGTTAGAGTTACTGTTTTGTGTTAGGGTTAGGTTTAAGTTTCGGGTTACGGTTAGGGTTATGGTTAGGGTTAGGGATAGGAGTTAAGGTTAGGGTTAGTGTTAAGCTTAGGTTTAGTGTTAGGGTTTAGGTTAGGAGTAGGTTTGCAGTTAGTGTAAGGGTTAGGTTTAGGGTTAGGTTTATGGTTCGGATTAGGGTTAGTGTTAGGGTTAGTGTTAGGCTTTGGGTTAGGTTTAGGGTTGCGATTTGGGTTTGGGTTAGGTCTTAGGGGTTAGGGTTAGGTTTAGTCGTTAGGGTTAGGGTTACTGTTAGGTTTAGGGTTAGGGTTAGGGTTAGGGTTAAGGTCAGGGTTAGGGTTAGGGGTATTGTTAAGATTGGGGTTCGGGTTAGAGTTTGGGTTAGGGTTAAGTTTATGTTTAGGTGTTAGGTTTTATTGTTAGGGTTGGGGTCGGTTTAGGTTTAGGTTTAGGGTTAGGTTGGGTGTTTGGGTTAAGTTTTCTGTTTGGGTTTTTAATATGTTAGGGTTAGGGTTGGATAAGGGTTAGGGTCAGTGTTATGTTTAGGGTTAGGTTTATGGTTAAGTTTAGGTTTAAGGTTAGGATTAGGGTTAGGGTTAGGGTTAGGGTTAGGGTTAGGGTTAGGGTAAGTGTTGGGGTTTGGATTAGGTTTAGGGTTAGGGTTACGGTTGGGGTTAGGTTTAGGGTTTAGGTTACAATTAAGTTTAAGGGTTACTGTTAGTGTTATGATTAGGGTTAGGTGTTAGGGTTAGGGCTAGGGTTAGCAGTTAGGGTTTAGTGTTCGTCTTAGGGTTACTATTATGATTAGGGTTAGGGTTAGAGTTAGGGATAGGGTTAAGGTTAGTGTTACGGTTAGGGTAAGTGTTAGGGTTATTGTTACGTTTGGGTTAGGATTAGGATTAGGGTTTAGGTTAGGTTAAGTTTTAGGTTAAGGATTAGGGTTAGGGGTTAGGGTTAGGGTTAGGGTTAGGTTGAGTGTTAGGGTTAATTTTTGTGTTTGGGTTAGGGTTAGGTTTAGGGTTAGGGTTAGGGTTAGGATTAGGATTAGGTTTAGGTTTAGGGGTTAGGGTTAGTGTTAGGGTTGGGGTTAGAGTTTAGGGTTATGGTTAGGGTTAGGGTTTTGTTTAGTGTTTAGGTTTGTTTTAGGTTTAGGGTTAGTGTTAGAGTTACTGTTTTGTGTTAGGGTTAGGTTTAAGTTTAGGGTTACGGTTAGGGTTAGGGATAGGGGTTAAGGTTAGGGTTAGTATTAAGCTTAGGTTTAGTGTTAGGGTTTAGGTTAGGGGTAGGTTTGCAGTTAGTGTAAGGGTTAGGTTTAGGGTTAGGTTTATAGTTCGGATTAGGGTTAGTGTTAGGGTTAGTGTTAGGCTTTGGGTTAGGGTTAGGGTTACGATTTGGGTTTGGGTTAGGTCTTAGGGGTTAGGGTTACGTTTAGTCGTTAGGGTTAGGGTTATTGTTAGGTTTAGGGTTAGGGTTAGGCTTAGGGTTAGGGTTAGGGTTATGTTTAAGGTAAGGTTAGGGTTAGGATTAGGGTTAGGGTTAGGGTTAGGGTTAGGATTAGGGTTAGGTTTAGGGTTAGGGTTAGGTTTAAGGTCAGGGTTAGGATTAGGGTTATTGTTAAGATTGGGGTTCAGGTTAGAGTTTGGGTTAGAGTTAAGTTTATGTTTAGGTGTTAGGATTTATTGTTAGGGTTGGGGTCAGTTTAGGTTTAGGTTTAGGGTTAGGTTGGGGGTTTGGGTTAAGTTTTCTCTTTGGGTTTTTAATATGTTAGGGTTAGGGTTAGGGTTAGGGTTGGATAATGGTTAGGGTTAGGGTTATGTTTAGGGTTAGGTTTAGGGTTAAGTTTTGGTTTAAGGTTAGGATTAGGGTTAGGGTTAGGGTTAGGGTTAGGGTAAGTGTTGGGGTTTGGATTAGGTTTAGGGTTAGGGTTACGTTTGGGGTTAGGGTTAGTGTTTAGGTTACAATTAAGTTTAAGGGTTACTGTTAGGGTTATGGTTAGGGTTAGGTGTTAGGGTTAGGGCTAGGGTTAGCAGTTAGGGTTTAGTGTTCGTCTTAGGGTTACTATTATATTTAGGGTTAGGGTTAGAGTTAGGGTTAGGGTTAAGGTTAGTGTTAGGGTTAGGGTAAGTGTTAGGGTTATTGTTACGTTTGGGTTAGGATTAGGATTAGGGTTTAGGTTAGGGTAAGTTTAAGTAAGTGAATGCCTAACCCTAAACTCGAAACCTAACACTAAACCCTAAACACTAACACTAAAACTAATCCCTAACACTAACCGTAAACCTCAATCGTAATGCTAAGCCTAACCCTAAGCCTAACACTAACCCTAAACCTAACCCTAACCCTGACCCTAAGCTTAACCCCTAACCCTAACCGTAATCCTAACACTAACCCAAAAGAGTAACTCTAACATTAATCGTAATCCTAACCCTAAAAGTAACCCTAACCGTAACCCTAAACCTAACCCTAACCCTAATCCTAACCCAAAACAGTAACTGTAACATTAATCGTAAAACTAACCCTATCCCTAAACTGTAAACCTTACCGTAAACCTAACCCTAACCCTAACCCTAACCCTAAACTTAACACCTAACCCTAACCCTAACCGTAACCGTAACCCTAACCCTAACACTAACACTAACCCTAACCCAAAACAGTAACTCTAACACTAAACCTAAACCTAAACAATAATCATAACCCTTACCCTAACCATAATCCTAAACCCTAACCCTAACACTAAACCCAAAACCTAACCCTTACCCTAAAATTAACCCTAACCCTGACTGTGACCCTAAACCAAACATAACAATAACCCAAACACTAACACTAACCTTAACCCTAACCCTAACCCTATCCCTAAACCTAATCCTAACCCTAAACCTAACACCTAACCCTAACCGTAACCCTAACAGTAACCCTAAAACTTAATCGTAAACTAAACCCTAAACCTAACCCCAAGTGAAACCCTAACCCTACACCTAATAGAAACCCCAACACTTACCCTAACGCTAACCCTAATGCTAACCTTAAACTAAACTTAACCCTAATCCTAAACGTAAACGCAACCCTAAACATAACCCTGACCCTAACTCATATCCAACCCTATCCCTAACCATAACATAATCAAAACCCAAACAGAAACTCTAAAGCTAACACTCAACATAACCCTAAACCTAAATATAACCTTACCCTAACCCTAACCATATAGCTAACACTAACCCAGCCCTAATGTCCAACCCTAACCCTAACCCCTAAACCTAACTCTAACCCCTAAGCCCTAACCCTAAAACCAATCCCTAACACTAACAGCAAACATTAATCATAACCCTAAGCCTAGCCCTAAGCCTAAAACTAACCCTAACCCTAACCCTAACCCTAACCCTAACCCTAACCCTAACCCTAACCCTAACCTAAACCCAAACACTAACAGTAACCGTAACCCTAACCGTAAACCAAAACCTATCCCTAACCCTAACCCTAACCGTAACCCTAACCCTAACATAAAACACTGTCTAAGACTAACCCTAACCCTAAACCTAAACCTAAACACAAATCATAAACCTAACCCTAACCATAAACCTAAACCTAACCCTATCCCTATACCTAACCCTAACCCTAACACTAATGCCTAATCCTAACCCTAACCACTAAACCTAACTCTAACCCCTAAACCCTAACCCTAAATCTAATCCCTTACACTAACAGCAAAAATTAATCATAACCCTAAGCCTAACCCTAAGCCTAAAACTAACCCTAACCCTAACCATAATCATAACCCTAAACCTAACCCTAACCTAAACCCTAATCCTTACCCTAACCGTAACCCTAAACGTAAACCAAACCCTAACCCTAACCCTAACCCTAACCCTAACCCTAACCCTAACCCTAATCCTAACCCTAACCCTAACCCTAAACCTAACCCTAACCCTAACCCTAACCCTAACCCTAACCCTAAACCTAACCCTAACCCTAACCCTAACCCTAACCCTAACCCTAAACATACCCTTAAGCCTAATCCTAACCCTAACCCTAACCCTAACCCTAACCCTAACCTTAAACCTAACCCTAACCCTAACCCTAAACATAACCTTAACCCTAACACTAACCCTAACCCTAACCCCTAACCCTAACCCTAACCCTAACCCCTAACTCTAACCCTAACCCTAACCCTAACCCTAACCGCTAACCCTGACCCTAACCCTAACCCTAATCCTAACCCTAACCTTAAACCCTAACCCTAAGCCTAACCGTAAGCCTAAGACTAAGCCTAACTGTAAGCCTAAGCCTAAGCCTAAGCCTAAGCCTAAGCCTAAGCCTAACCCTAACCCTAACTCTTACCCTAAGCCTAAGCCTAACTCTAAGCCTAACCCTAACCCTAAGCCTAACCCTTACCCTTACCCTAACCCTAACCCTAACCCTAACCCTAACCCTAACCCTAACCCTAACCCCTGACCCCAAAACTACCATGCAACACCAAAAAACATAAAAACATTCAAACAAAAAATGATAAAAAACTAACCCAACAAAACAAACCCCCAAAAAGCGCAATAAAAAAGCAGGGTAAAATGTCTCCTCCTTTTCTCGCATACGGCGAGAGCGGGGGAGGAGGATTCAAAAACATCCCATCCTGAAAACTGCACTTCATACAAAAAGTCTCTCTTAGCTGTACTTGGTCAGTTTGCGTGGCTGGATTAGGTGAGGTTCCCGTTTCCTCTTCATTTCATTCAGTTTGTGCAGGCCATTCACGTGTCAAGTTGATCTGGGAGGTAATTCTCTAAAATGAGCCTGTCATGACAGAAGCATTGCATATATTTGCTTATTAACCAGTTCCATTCAAAACTTGATCCAGTAATCTTTATGCAATAAATAAGATGTATGAGATAGAGGACAGTTTTAAAAAAATGAACATGGGCTGCAGGGTAAGGTAACTGGACTACTGAGGAGTTCTAGCAGTACTCTGGTGAGCTCTCTGTGTTCTCATAAATGAGAATTCACCTGAAATCCAGTGCAAGCCTTATGATCAGATGAACTCGGCAGGCAGACAGGTACTGACTTCTTTAAACAGGTGTATGCTTACTGTTAAAGTAGACCTGAGTACTCAAAAATGCTTAACGTATTCAAACAAGAGCTCGGTTCGGCTCCGCTCAGCTCTGCCAGGCTGCTCTTTGCTGAGCCGAACCGAGCCGAACAGTGTGGGGTCCCATTGCTGCCGCTGTGTGGCCTCACTGCGGCACCGCAGCCCGGGTGCCGCGCGGGTGCGGTGATGCTCCCTCTCACGTAGCTCTCTGCTGCCGCCATGTGATCGACCGTAGGTACTGCAGCTCGGGCGCTCCCGCTCGCTGCGCCGCAGCGCCGGGGCACGCGCCCTGCTGGCAGCCGCTGCTCGCGCCGTCCCGTGGTAGCAGCGCGGAACTGCAGCCGGCACCGCCCCGCTGCCGGGGTTGCCGAGGGTCTGGGGGGAACGCGCTGCTTGCGGGGGGCTATTTGCATCTCCCGCCTCCCGTGCTCCATTCGCCTCCGCTCGCCTCGGTTCGTCGCGCTTCGGCTCCTCTCTTTGCTCCGTTCGGCTCCTCGCTGTTACTCCAGGCTGCTCAAGACTCTATCCAACCTGGCCTTGAACACCTCCAGGGAGGTGGCAGCCACAACCTCCCTCGGCAACCCGTGCCAGTGTCTCACCACCCTCATTGTGAAAAATTTCTTCCTAAGGTCTAATTTAAATCCTCCACCCTTCCAGCTATAGCCATTCCCCCTTGTCCTATCACTACCAGCCCTTGTAAAAAGTCTTTCCTCAGCTTTCTCGTAGGGCCCCCTTCAGGTACAGGGAGGCTGCTATGAGGACCCCCGAGGTCTTCTCTTTTCCAGGCTGAACAAGCCCAACTCTCCCAGACTGTCTTCACAGTAGAGGTTCTCCAGCCCTTTGACCATCTTCATAGAGGATCATAGCCCTCCTCTGGACCCATTTTAACAGTTATCTTAACTGTTAAAGTAGACATCTCTGATGCATTTCAGCTATGGGTAAACATTTTCTCAATGATCTAAGGCCAGATCCAAAAATAACTTAGACTAATAAAGTTCACCTTAACTACTGAACTATGGATCTGAAAATGCTCAGCTTCCCTATGTCGATCTTCTCCTATTTATTTTCATTGTCACGTAAAAATTAACTGTTCTGTTAAATTCCCAGAGTGTTTCTTCAACAAGAGCACTCGAAAACAGCCTGCAATTGGATAATACAATTTAAGTTATAAATCGTCTCGTAAGTGCCATAGATGAGCTCATGGAGGTTCCAGGTGGCAGGGCCATAATGTTCAATGATTCGCTGAGGTGTCCACTCATCTTTTCCCCATCATTGATTAGCACCTCCCTGTGTTAGATGGGGACTAATGAACTGCCTAGTTTATCTTAAATCATCGTAGACCTAGACACTCACTTCATTATCCCTCTCTTCTGGAAGTATGAAAAATAAGGAGCAAATAACTCCTATGTAATGTGTTCTCGTCCAGTTTGATGGTAGTAATTTATAAGGAACTGAACCACATATCCAATAATGACTTCCCAGAGCTCGTGTCCTTTTGTCTAATAATGTGTTTGAACAAAGTTACCATGTTTTATCAGGGAAACACTTGGTATTATTCTGAGCATTAATCCAATAAGAGTAGCTCTGCTTGATCCGAGAATTTCTATAATGGATCCCATTGACCGGATCTGAGCTGTTGCATAGCCGTGCTTCTACCCCTTCACATGTGGTGGGGACTCTGTTTCCATAGTCATGGCCACCCACTTTTCTTGTGCCACTTAAATCCTTATTGGAACATGAGTGTGTAAAGTAGATGGGTCTGTTATCATCTGTTCACTCCCCAAAATTGACAAACATATAATTTGTATTCTTGTAAGTCAGGTTTCTAATTCAGTAAGTAAAATTACAGTGACCGGTCCCAACAAAACTACCATCTTTTTCTTTGCTCTTCCTACAGCATATGCTCCGTGCAGAATATTTAATTGGCCACTTTGGATTGGTATAATTGTCCCAATAGGTCAGGTTTTTTAGGTTTACTGGACTGTAACAGCTCACTAATACCTCGGGAGAAAGAGGAACCACAGTACATGGCCAATTTTCTAATCCAAACGGGCCTCCACATGGCCAAAATTGGTGAGATTATAAAAACAGGCTACCAGTTCTCCTAAAGCCACAAATTCATTTTCTCCATTCCAACTTTTTAAGGGGACAGTGGTTCCTTTGCATAAACTTATCAAAACCAAAATTTCTAAAGACATCATTACTTCACACTCTTTAACAATAACAATATCTAAACCACAATCTAAACTTCAACAATAATAACCAACACAGTAGAATGATCACAATCAAAACGACTGTGGCATAATAACATTTCGTCTTACAAATGCCGTTGCCAAATACTTATTAAAGCTAAAAATGCTATTATTGTTCTAACAAAGAGCAATTGGGCTGGAAAACAGTCCAACTCCGTCCAATCCAGTAGCTCAGTCGAGGAACAGTTCTGTGTTCTTATTCTTCTGCTGTTTCATTCCTGTGGGAAAAACATGCTGTGATTCAGCTTGTTTTGTCTCGACGATCTCACTTCAATTAAAAAGAGAGAAAGATCCATCAGGTAAGGATTCAATGGGTCTTTCCAGATTGGCCTTGTGCCTCCCACACATATTTATTCTTTGGGATTTTTAGACTCATTCGTACCTTCCGTACATGAGGGAGATTCACTAATACTGGCTGTTCCATATGGAAAGGCGTTGGATACTGTCCCAGGACTATTCATGATTGGGGACTAATGGCATTGGCAGCTGATACAAACCTTTCATTTCTGGACTGCCTCCTGTCGTCCATCTGTTGTTGAATACATACATTGCTGACGGAAGGCAATTTGCCCCAATGGTCTGCCCGATTTTTGCGTGCCATTTCATCAGATCATTAGTTCATTCCACCAACCTATTTGCTTGTGGGGGTACAGAGCAATCCATCAAATTCCTTCCTCCTTCACCCAGTCTCGCACTACCCCAGATGAATCTATGATTCTAATATTCATTTTGGTTAAGTCCAAGACTAAAAATTGTGCCACAAGAGCTCGCACACCTCCTGGGAGTGTTACTTTAGTAACCACGGTGGGGCAATCCTTTTTTTCCACCCTCTAATGCAGAAAATTTAATCATTGGATTTCCTGGGTTTAATTCTAACAAAGCTGCAGCATCAGTGGACATCTGGGCTCCAGTGTCTTTTAAAAATTTTAACACAGTTGTCGCTTGCTGAGTAGTAAAACAATAGTAGGTGAAATGTGATCAGGAAGTCATCAGATATTCATTACCTGGGTGCAAGTGTGGCTCAACACCGTTCCCGGGGGGGTCTATTGTTTTTTGACATAGCTTCTTTGAGCCAGTTGAGATCTCGTTCCGTTGGTACTGGCAGTGGAGCACTTGGGGTCAGGGGACAAAACCTTTCCTTTCGGCTCACTAATTCCACTAATTGTTGTGAATTTGGTATCAATACCTCACATGACAGGGTTTTTCTTCAGATTCCTAATTCTAGCGCCCTTTTCCACAACTCATTTTGTTTGGAATGAAAGGTAGGTCTGTTAGGGATCCTTCTTCCTGCACTTTGATCCTTTTTCACCCATTCACAGCTTCGACCCTTTTACTGCTCTTAGAGTTAACAGGGTCTCTAGGGCTTCGGACTTTTAAAGTCCACCCCATGTGTCTCCCGTAACTGATCATATCTTAGACTGTGTCCAGGTATAGAGCCCACCCATCTGGGCTCATCTGGTCCTTAACTTGTCTCAAACGGAAACTACGAATGTTTTTAGATGATCTGGTAATCCTCAAAGCAATGGGGTGAATCGTTCAGGGTGCACAGGAGCCATAGTGGGAGATTCTGCTACTCTCCCTGCATCGTAAATGGCCCGTATATATAAAGCAGATTTAATAACTTAGAACTGCTCCTATTTATCTTTTTGTAGGGGTTTGCCCCACCCCATTCCCAGGTGATGGGTGGGAAGGCCCAGGGGTTTATAAGCCACGTGCCTTTCATCAGGAGCTCATTCAGCTTCTGGTCTCCCTTGAGTTTACTGTTCTGTTGTTCTTTCACTTCATTGCAACTTTTTGAGCAGGCTAAGCTATCTGTTTGTTTGGATTTTTTTTTTAATTTTAGAGAGGCAGAGGTGTCTGTTGGAGGTAAGAGCTTTGTGGTGAGTCAAGGCTAAGCAGCGTATGTATTAAGTATATTTGCTGTCTGCAGGTAGTGCATGTTTGTTTTCAGGTCAATAATTTTGTTTTGGATGTCTAGAGGTGGCAAGATATTTTCATAGCTTCCATTTTTATTTATTTTATTCTAGATGCTTTTTCTTTGCCCGGATTTTCTGGTTATGGGATAGCCCATTGCCATTCCCCTTTGCCTGTTCCTAAAGGCTTTACTATTTGTAATAGGTGCCTTCTAGGTTAAAGTAATCTGAAATTTGCTTACTTTGCCAGTCTGTGGGATGACAGAAGTAAGAGGGGCTGGTAGAACACAGGGAAGGGCTCTTTGACAGTCCATGAATAGAGGAGGATTTTTTAATGTTTTGGGACTGCGGGATGGTTGAGGAATGGGAGGCGGGTTCATCAGTCTGTTGAGGATGGCTTTAGGTCTCTGGTTCATTGAGAGCCAAGTTGAGGAACCGGGGATGGCATGGGGCTTTGTGAAGGAGAGAAGGCTGGGGATGGCAGAGAGAGGTTTTAAAGACAACATAGGGGAGAGGGATGTGCAGGAAGCGTCCCCTTGGGGCAGATTTAGGGAAGAGGGTACTCCTTGGCACAACACTAGCACATGCTGGGCAAACCAGTTCCAGCCTGTGTCTGTCACTGTGCGGTCTGTCTGTCTCCTGTGTCTTAGAGCTTTCTTGGGCCTTGATATTGTCTTTATGCTCAAGAAGTACTGCACATTCCTTGGGTAACATCCCTAGGGTCTCAGATGCCTCAGTGGCACAGAGCCACTTGAGCTTCTTCTCTTGCACCATAGGCTTAAAGCACAGATCAGACTCGCATCTTAAATTTTTATGGTTGGTCATCTCTTGAGGCACAATGGTGGTCCATGCTAGCAGCAGCTCTACTCTCTAGTCATTAGTCTTCACGGACAGGAATTTCTTCCCTGCGTTATCTCAGTTTTAGGGCTTGAAGTCAGGCTTCTCGTGCCTACGTCATCTCAGTTTTGATAGTTTCTTGTTAACAAGGTATTACCCTTTTCTCTTTGTGACCATGCCACAGAACCTGCTGACCTCACCCTGCAGATCTTCTTGCTGGACCGTGTCTCTAGTCTGGGAGTCATTCTTATCACTGAGAATTTTCTCTCACCATTTGAGTTGTATTAATCATAGCACTCTGTCCAGTGTTTGTCTCTGTGTGTGTGACCTCGAGCTGCTCTGCCTGGTGATGTAGAATCAGGATGGAAGAGCAGTAAGAGTACATAGTCAATATGTTGATACACCCAGGCTGTGTAGGCAAAGGTTGCGCAGTCATCTCGGATTGATTATCCCCAGTAGACTGTGTGCATAGTCATTTCAACAGTATTCTATGGCGATGATTTGAGCCACGTAGGAGGGGCTGCTGTGGCAGGAAGAAGATTGAATCTCATATGTGTTAAGGCTTGTATGTGTGGGGCTTAAGTATGGCCCTTTTTTTTACTGACTGGCTGTAGTTGGACTCTGGACGGATTTCTAAATGGGAGCAAGGTCATAGGAATTGTTGTTATTGATCACCATCTGGTTAACCTAATCAGTATTTTTTTCAGATGCAGAGAGATGAGCCAGATACCAAAGGGTGACAATAGAGGAGAGGGAAGCAATAAGAAGGTGACTTAGCCCATGGTCTCAGTAGGAAGACGTGACTGGTTGCCGTATGGGTAGCTCATGGGTTGAGATTTTCATTTTGAAGTTGTGAAGCAAAATGAAATATTGACACCAGAGCTGAATCAAGCAAGGACAGCAATGGTGAGTGGGCTGAAGGAGCAGTTTGCTCAGGAGTTGCATTGCCTGCGAAGTTATGAGCATCCCTTGCTGTTTGTGTATTACACGTGATGTGTAAGTCTCAATATGGCAGCTTGAGGTGATGGAGACCAAGAGGGTGAGCGGTCAAAGTAAAGGACCAGGAGATGGAGAATCACTGTGGGTAACTTGTGCTTTTGGGTACTATCTGAACACGTGTCTTTTGCTTTGTTTAATTGCAGGTGCTGCACTCAACCTTGGAGAGGTGAAGCTTCATGCCTACGAGAGGTCTTAGAGGATAAGGAGATTGTTGGCAAGGTGGGAGTCTAAGAGCAAAGCACTATCCAGCAACTCAGTTGAGCTTTTACCTTTGGTTTTGTAGGTGCTGTGCATTGCTACCTTTGGTTTTGTAGGTGCTATATACATTGCTGCCTTTGGAACAGGAAGAGTATTTGACGTGAGTTGGGCAGTAGCAAGAGAGAAAAAGGGATTGATTTCCCACAATCAAGAGTAATTTTGTGTCTCTTATTATCTTAGGTGCCCCAGGTGATCACGGCTGCAGCATATGACATTGAAATTGGCTTGGAGTAGGGGAGCAGAAGGCCAAGGCAGCTTTGCAGAGGAAGGTGGTGTGCAAGATGCTGATGTTGTCCAGTGCAATGCTGACTGTCAGTAACATTTTAGTTTCTGTTTGGTTTTCTTGCAGGTGTTGAAGAAGAAACCGGTGACTGCAGAATTCTCTCAGACAGGTGATTCGAGCTGAGCTTCTGCTGAGGATGGCTTCAGACCCCCAGCCCTCTGAAAGCTAAGTTGAGGGACCGGGGCTGGGAAGAGGGGAAAGGGTTGAAAATAGAAGGGAAGGTTTTTAAAGCAATACAGGGGAGAGAGCTGTGCAGGAAGAGTACCCTTGGGACAGATATTGGGAGGGGTTTGATATTTTTTTAAGTCCAATGCTAGCAGGTGCCGGGCAGGGTGGTTCCAGCCTATGTCTGTGTGATTTATGTAGTCCGTTTCTGTGTTTTGTACTGTTATTGGGTCTCAATCTCTTCTTTGCTTTGAAGGCACGCAGTATACGCCTTGGACACAATCTCTAGGGTCTCAAATGCCTCTACTCATCATGCAGTGCAAATTGGGCACTGCTTTTTCTTGAACGGCAATCTTAAAGCGTGGATCGGCCTCATCTCTTGGAAGATTCTGGTCATTCATCATTTGCAGTGGCATCGCAGCCCACATCAGCATCACTGATGATTGGTCATCCATTTCTTGGATCCTTATTCCGGGATATTTTTCCCTGCACCCTCCAAGACTTTAGGCCTTCTTGCTGGTGCATCCTCCTAGTTGTGGCCACATCTCTTTGTAATGGTCCACAGTCTTCCATTCTTCCAGGGCTGCTGTAGATTGTTCTTTGCAGCCCCCTGGGCCTTCCTGCTTGATGGCATCTATGGTTGGGGTGTCATTGTTCTTACAGAGTTTCTTTTGCCTCTGGATGTCGTGTCACTGGTTTCTTATACAGTGTTTGTCTGTGCGTGTTTGTGTGTGGTTGGAGCTCCTCTGCCTGTGGCACAGAACCGATAAAATCATCTAGAAGAATAACGGTAAAATTCTATGGTTCGTATGTTGATAAGCCCAGGCCTTGTAGGACCAGTCTGTAAGGTGCATGGCAGAAAAAACAACCAAATTAACACCAGGCCATGGGAGTCACTTAGGGCTACACAGGCACAGAGTATGACCAAAGCTGCCTGTGACAAACAACTTGTGCGAAGGGGAGCAGTTTAAATTGCAACATGCGGTAGGTATGGGGCTTAGTGTGTGGATTTGTTTGGGTTTTATTCTGCCTGGCTGTGGTGTAAAATAGAGAAGGTACTCCTAAATGGAAAAAAGGTGCCTGTAATTGTTCAGATCTCACTCAGCACCAGGTGACTTGTTTGCTATTGTGCTTTTCAGATGCAGAGGAATGAGCTGTGCACCAAAGGCTGGTGATGGAGAGGTGAGACGAGCACAACAGCAAGGTGAGTTGGATGTGGTGTTGACAGAATAATTCGACCAGTAGCATGAAAATGAGGTATAGTGCCTTTGATTTTTCTAACTTTGAAGGCGCAGAGCAAGTAGCACAGCGGAATGCCGGTGCCGGCGCCAACTCGAGCAAGGAGAGCAATTATGAGTTACCTGAAGCAGCGGTTATTAGTTCAGGTGATGAGTTATTGGTGAAGATAAAAGCACCTGTTTGCTTTCTGTATTGCAGGTGCTGTGCAAGCCTCAGCATGTCAGCGTGAGACGACAGAGGCCGAGCGGGCGAGAAGTCAAGGTAACGGAGGGCGAAATAGATATCGGTGCTGGCAACGTGTGCTTTTGGGTAGAATCTGAGCACATGTCATCATCTTTGTGTTTTGCAGGTGCCGCACGCAGCCTCAGAGGGGCAAAGCCATGTGACAACATGCGGTCCGAGAAGGTGAGGAGGCTGTTGTTTGAGCCGATGCCTAAGAGCGATACAGCAACTGAGTTGAGCATTTACATTTGGTTTTGCAGGTGCCGTTTGGGCCACCTTTGGAACGGGAAGAGCCTTTGAGGTGAGCCAGGCAGCAGGGAGAGGGAGCACGGGAACCGATTTCTCACAATCGCAAGAGTAATTTTGCATCTCCTGTTACCTTAGGTGCCCCAGGAGACGACGGCCGCAGCGTTGGATGTTTGGATGGGCAAGGAGCAGGCGAGTAGAAGGCCGTGGCAGTTTTGCCGTGAGGATGTGCCTTGTGGAAGACGTTGGCACACAGCAGCGCAACTTTGACTTGTGAGCACAGCTTTTGATTTGCGTTTGGTTTTCTTGCAGGCCGTGCAGAGGAACCTGGTGACTGCGGGGTCGTTCCCGTCGGCCGTTGCCATTAAAGTATTTCTGCCGGGGACGTCTTCAGGTCCTCGGCCCTCTGAAAGCTAAGTGGAGGGACTAGGGCCGGTCTGGGGCTGGGAAGAGGGCAGTAGGTTGGGAAGGGCGGGGAGGGTTTCTAGCATAGAGGAGAGGGCTTTGTGGGAATTGTCCCTTTTGGGCAGGTAAAGGCAGAGGGGATTACTTCTCGACGCAACGCTAGCAGCTGCCGGGCAGGGCAGTTCCAACCCGTGTCTGTGTCATTGTGTGGTTTATGTTGTCTGTGTGCTTTGTCTCGGACCTTTCATGGGTCTCGATCTCCTCTTTGCTATCGAGGCAAGCAGTACGCGCCTTGGGCTCCATCTCTATAGTCTCAAATGCCTGTACCCATCGCACAGTGCTATTGTGGCACTGCTTTTCTTGCACGGCAATCTTAAAAGCGTGGATCGACCTCATCTCTTGGAAGATCTTTGTCATTTGAGTTTTGCAGAGGCATCGCAGCCCACGTCAACAACCCTGATCATAGGTCATCCATTTTCTTAGATCCCTGTTCTTGGTCTTCTTCCATACATCGTCTAAGTCTTTAGGCCTTTAAGTGGGGTATCTTGCACACGCATCCTAGCATCCTCCCAGTTGTGGCCACATGTCTTTGCCATGGGTCATGGTCTTACTGTCTTCCAAGGGCTGCTGCTTCTTTCTCGCAGCTGCCATGGTCTTCCTGCCCAGTGGCATGTCTGTCCTGATCGTTGTTCTTCCAAAGCTTTTTCTTGCATGGATATAGTGTCATTTGTCTCGGTTGCAGTGTTGGTATATGTGTCGTTGGAGCTGCTCTGCTCAAGGCAATAGAAGTGATAGTGTCAGCCATAATGAACACAGTAAGGTTCTAAGTTTTATACTTTGACAAGCCCAGGTCGTGTAGGCACAGTCTGTAAGGTTCATGGCAGAACAAACAGTAGTCCCCCATGCACCAAGCCTTGGGAGTAATTGCCTTAAGGTTATACGGGCACAGAGTATGAGCAAAGCTGACTATGATTAACTGCTGGAGTGAACGGTGACTTTTGAGTCCCAAGGGTGTTACATCTGGTAGGTGTGGGGTTCAGTGTTTGGGTTTGTTTGGGTTTTATTCAGCTTGGCTATAGGGTGAAATAGAGATGGTATTTCTAAATGGAAACAAGATGTCTGACATAGTCCAGCTCTCACTATCACTGTGACTTGTTTGATGTTGTTTTTTTCAGATGCAGAGGGGCAACCTGTGTGCTGAAGCATGATGATGAAAGCTGAAGGAGCATCTTATGCCTGCGGGCTGGCCGCTGAGCATGTTACATTATGCCAGCCAGCAAGCGAGCATGTTATGCCATGGTGAGCCATGTTATGTAAAGCCCTGTTACGCCACGTTATGCCATGGCGAGCCACGTTACGTAAAGCCCTGTTATGCCACGTTACGCCATGGCGAGCCATGTTACGTAAAGCCCTGTTATGCCACGTTATGCCATGGCGAGCCACGTTGCATAAAGCCTTGTTATGCCAAGTTATGCCATGGCGAGCCACATTACGTACGGTCCTGTTATGCCACGTTATGCCATGGCGAGCCATGTTATGCTATGTTATGGTATGCCAAGTTGTGTAATGTAATGAAAAGATGTGTCCTGTAATGCCACACCATGCCAAGTTATGTTATGTACGGTAAAGATATGTCCTGCTGTGCTGTACCATGTTATGTTATGCTATGCTATGTAATGTTATGCCGTGTCATGCCAAGTTATGCTGTGTGCTACTGTGTAAGTTATGCAGTGCCACGCCAACATATGCTATGCTATGTTGTGTAAAGTTATGCCATGCGGTGCCACGCCAACTTATGCTATGCTATGCTATCTTACGTTTTGTAGTGTAAAGTTATGGTGTGTCACACCAACTTATGCTATGCTATGCTATCTTACATTGTGTAGTGTAAAGTTATGCCGTGCCACGACAACTTATGCTATGCTATCTTATGTTGTGTAGTGTAAAGTTATGCTGTGCTGTGCCACGCCAACTTATGCTATGGTATGCTATCTTATGTTGCGTAGTGTAAAGTTATGCCGTGCCACACCAACTTATGCTATGCTATGTAAAGTTGTGCCGTGCCATGCCAACTTATGCTATGCTATGCAACGTTAAGCCGTGTCGTGCCACGCCAACTTATGCTATGCTGTTCTATGCAACGTTAAGCCGTGTCGTGCCACACCAACTTATGCTATGCTATACTATGTAAAGTTATGCCGTGCCGTGCCACGCCAACTTAAGCTATGCTATGCTATGTAAAGTTATGCTGTGCCGTGCCACGCAAACTTATGCTATGCTATGCTAGGGTTAGGGTTAGGGTTAGGGTTAGGGTTAACGTTACGGTTAGGGTCAGGATTAGGGTTAGGGTCACGGTTAGGTTTAGTGTTAGGATTAGGGTTTAGGTTAGGGTAAGTTTTAGGGTAAGGATTAGTTTTAGGGGTTAGTTTTAGTGTTAGGGTTAGGGTTTAGGTTTATGGTTAGGGTTAGGGTTATGATTAGTGTTTAAATTTAGGTTTAGGTTTAGGGTTAGTGTTAGACTTAATGTTTTGGTTTAGGTTTAGGGTTACGGTTAGGGTTAGGGTTGGGGTTAAGGTTAGGTTTAGGGATAGGGTTAGGTTTAGTGTTAGGGTTCGGGTAAGTGTTAGGGTTGAGGTTAGGGTTACGGTTTCGTGATAGGGTTGGGATTCCGGTTTAGAGTTAGCGTTAGGTTTAGGGTTAGGGTTAGGTTTAGGGTTTAGTCTTACTCTTACAATTAGGTTCAGGGTTAAGGTTACGGTTAGGGTTAGGGTTACGATTAATGTTTAGGGTTAATGTTAGGGTTTAGGGTTAGCATTAGAGGTTAGGGGTTAGGGTTAGGGTTACGGTTACGATTAAGGTTTATGGTTAGTGTTAGGGCTAGCGTTAGTGTTAGGGTTAGGATTAGGTTTAGGGTTACGGTTACGGTTAGGGTCAGGATTAGGGTTAGGGTTGGATAAGTATTAGGGTTAGGTTTAGGGTTTAGTTTCAGTCTTAGGGTTAGGGTTAGGTTTAGGTTTTGGGTTAGGGTTACGATTAAGATTTACGGTTAGTGTTAGGGATTAGGTTTAGGGTTAGGGCTTAGTGGTTAGGGTTATGTTTAGTGATTAGGGTTTGGGTTAGGCATTAGGGTTAGGGTTAGGGTTAGGTTTAGGGATATGGTAAGGGTTAGGTTTAGTGTTAGGATTATGTTTAGGGTTATTGTTAGTCTTAGGGTTAGGGTTAGGGTTACGATTAAGGTTTACGGTTAGGGATTAGGTTTTGGGTTAGGGATTAGGGGTTAGGGTTAGGTTTAGTGGTTAGGGTTAGGCATTAGGTTTAGGATTAGGATTAGTGTTAGGTTTAGGGTTAGGGTTAGGGTTAGGAGTAGGGTTCGAGTTAGGGTTTGGGTTAGGGTTAGGTTCAGGTTTAGGGTTTTGTGTTTATGGTTAGCGTTATGGTAGGGTCAGGTTTAGGTTTAGGGTTAGGTTGAGGGTTAGGGTTAGGGTTTCTGTTTGGGTTTTGATTATGTTAGTGTTAGTGTTAGTGTTGGATTAGGGTTAGGGTCAGGGTTATGTTTAGGGTTGCGTTTAGGGTTAGGGTTAGGTTTATGTTTAGGTTTAAGGTTAGGATTAGGGTTAGGGTTAGCGTTAGGGTTTGGGTTAAGTTTATGTTTAAGGTTCAGATTAGGGTTAGGGTTAGGGTAAGTGTTGGCGTTTGGATTAGGTTTAGCGTTAGGGTTACTGTTAGGGTTACGGTTAGTGTTAGGTGTTAGGGTTAGGGTTAGGGCCAGGGTTAGTGGTTATGATTTAGTGTTAGTCTTAGGGTTAGGATTAGTGTTATGGTCACGGTTAGGTTTAGGGTTAGGATTAGGGTTTAGGATAGGGTTAGGGTAAGTTTTAGGGTAAGGATTAGTTTTAGGGGTTAGTGTTAGGGTTAGGGTTACGGTTTAGGGTTATGGTTAGGGTTAGGATTAGTGTTAGTATTTGGTTTAGGATTAAGGTTAGGGTATAGGGTTATGATTAGTGTTTAGTTTTAGGTTTAGGTTTAGCGTTAGTTTAGAGTTACTGTTTTGGGTTAGGGTTAGGGTTAGGGTTA
The DNA here is from genome assembly GCA_033558185.1 of Dromococcyx pavoninus. Classification (NCBI taxonomy): domain Eukaryota; kingdom Metazoa; phylum Chordata; class Aves; order Cuculiformes; family Neomorphidae; genus Dromococcyx; species Dromococcyx pavoninus. The sequence continues at coordinate 374,885 of JAUMJL010000988.1, read as the reverse complement.
CGGTTAGTGTTAGGGATAGGGGTTAAGGTTAGGGTTAGGATTAGGGTTACGTTTAGTGTTAGGGTTAGGGTTAGGTTTACGGTTAGATTTACGGTTTAGGGATAGGGTTGGGGTTACAATTTAGAGTTAGGGTTAGGTTTAGGGTTAGGGTCACAGTTAGGTTTAGGGTTAGGATTAGGGTCAGTGTTAGGATTAGGGTTAGGGTTAGGGCTAGTGTTACGGTTAGGTTTTGGGTTAGGTTTAGGTTTAGGCGTTAGGGTTTATGGTTAGTGTTAGTGTAGGGTTAGGTTTTGGGTTAGGGTTAGGTGGAGTGTTAGGGTTAGAGTTTCTGTTTGGGTTTTGATTATGTTAGGGTTAGGTTTGGATAAGTGTTAGGGTCACGGTTATGTTTAGGGTTGCGTTTCGGGTTAGGGTTAGGGTTATTTTTAGGTTTAAGGTTAGGATTAGGTTTAGGGTTAGGGTTAGGATTAGGGTAAGTGTTGGAGTTTCGATTAGGTTTAGGGTTAGGGTTACGGTTGGTGTTAGTGTTAGGGTTAAGGTTATGATTAAGTTTTAGGGTTAATGTTTGGGTTTCGGTTAGGGTTAGGTGTTAGGTTTAGGGTTAGGGTAGGGTTAGCGGTTAGGTTTAGCTGTTAGGGTTAGGGTTAGGGATAGGGTTAGGTTTACGGTTAGGGTTAGTGTTAGGGTTTGGATTAATTTTTTGGGTTAGGGTTAGCGTTGGGGTTAGGGTTAGAGTTACGATTAAAGTTTAATACTACGGTTAGGGTTAGGGTTAGGGTTAGGGTTAGGTGTTAGTTTTAGGGTTAGTGTAAGTGTATAGGTTAGTGGTTAGGGTTAGTGTTAGGGTTAGGTTTTGGTTTACGGTTAGGGTTACGGTTAGGGTAAGGATTAGGGTTTAGGTTAGGGTTAGGTTTAGGGTTATGGTTAGGGTTAGGGTTAGTTTTAGGCTTAGGGTTAGGCTTAGGGTTATGATTGATGTTTGCTGTTAGTGTAAGGGATTAGATTTAGGATTAGGGTTTAGGGGTTAGGGTTAGGTTTAGTGGTTAGGGTTAGGATTAGGCATTAGAGTTAGGGTTAAGGTTAGGGTTAGGTATAGGGATAGGGTTAGGGTTAGGTTTATGGTTAGGGTTAGGGTTATGATTTGTGTTTAGGTTTAGGTGTAGGGTTAGGGTTAGTCTTAGACAGTGTTTTTTGTTAGGGTTAGGTTTACGGTTAGGGTTAGTGTTAGGGTTTGGATTAATTTTTTGGGTTAGGGTTAGCGTTGGGGTTAGGGTTAGAGGTACGATTAAAGTTTAATACTACAGTTAGGGTTAGGGTTAGGTTTAGGGTTAGGTGTTAGTTTTAGGGTTAGTGTAAGTGTATATGTTAGCGGTTAGGGTTAGTGTTAGGGTTAGGTTTTGGTTTACGGTTAGGGTTACGGTTAGGGTAAGGATTAGGGTTTAGGTTAGAGTTAGGTTTAGGTTTTGGGTTAGGGTTACGATTAAGATTTACGGTTAGTGTTAGGGATTAGGTTTAGGGTTAGGGCTTAGTGGTTAGGGTTATGTTTAGTGATTAGGGTTTGGGTTAGGCATTAGGGTTAGGGTTAGGGTTAGGTTTAGGGATATGGTTAGGGTTAGGTTTACGGTTAGGATTATGTTTAGGGTTATTGTTAGTCTTAGGGTTAGGGTTAGGGTTACGATTAAGGTTTACGGTTAGGGATTAGGTTTTGGGTTAGGGATTAGGGGTTAGGGTTAGGTTTAGTGGTTAGGGTTAGGCATTAGGTTTAGGATTAGGATTAGTGTTAGGTTTAGGGTTAGGGTTAGGGTTAGGAGTAGGGTTCGAGTTAGGGTTTGGGTTAGGGTTAGGTTCAGGTTTAGGGTTTTGTGTTTATGGTTAGCGTTACGGTAGAGTCAGGTTTAGGTTTAGGGTTAGGTTGAGGGTTAGGGTTAGGGTTTCTGTTTGGGTTTTGATTATGTTAGTGTTAGTGTTAGGGTTGGATTAGAGTTAGGGTCAGGGTTATGTTTAGGGTTGCGTTTAGGGTTAGGGTTAGGTTTATGTTTAGGTTTAAGGTTAGGATTAGGGTTAGGGTTAGCGTTAGGGTTTGGGTTAAGTTTATGTTTAAGGTTCAGATTAGGGTTAGGGTTAGGGTAAGTGTTGGCGTTTGGATTAGGTTTAGCGTTAGGGTTACTGTTAGGGTTACGGTTAGTGTTAGGTGTTAGGGTTAGGGTTAGGGCCAGGGTTAGTGGTTATGATTTAGTGTTAGTCTTAGGGTTAGGATTAGTGTTATGGTCACGGTTAGGTTTAGGGTTAGGATTAGGGTTTAGGATAGGGTTAGGGTAAGTTTTAGGATAAGGATTAGTTTTAGGGGTTAGTGTTAGGGTTAGGGTTACGGTTTAGGGTTATGGTTAGGGTTAGGATTAGTGTTAGTATTTGGTTTAGGATTAAGGTTAGGGTATAGGGTTATGATTAGTGTTTAGTTTTAGGTTTAGGTTTAGCGTTAGTTTAGAGTTACTGTTTTGGGTTAGGGTTAGGGTTAGGGTTACGGTTAGTGTTAGGGATAGGGGTTAAGGTTAGGGTTAGGATTAGGGTTACGTTTAGTGTTAGGGTTAGGGATAGGGTTGGGGTTACAATTTAGAGTTAGGGTTAGGTTTAGGGTTAGGGTCACAGTTAGGTTTAGTGTTAGGATTAGGGTCAGTGTTAGGATTAGGGTTAGGGTTAGGGTTAGGACTAGTGTTACGGTTAGGTTTTGGGTTAGGTTTAGGTTTAGGCGTTAGGGTTTATGGTTAGTGTTAGTGTAGGGTTAGGTTTTGGGTTAGGGTTAGGTGGAGTGTTAGGGTTAGAGTTTCTGTTTGGGTTTTGATTATGTTAGGGTTAGGTTTGGATAAGTGTTAGGGTCACGGTTATGTTTAGGGTTGCGTTTCGGGTTAGGGTTAGGGTTATTTTTAGGTTTAAGGTTAGGATTAGGTTTAGGGTTAGGGTTAGGGTTAGGATTAGGGTAAGTGTAGGAGTTTCGATTAGGTTTAGGTTTAGGGTTACGGTTGGTGTTAGTGTTAGGGTTAAGGTTATGATTAAGTTTTAGGGTTAATGTTTGGGTTTCGGTTAGGGTTAGGTGTTAGGTTTAGGGTTAGGGTAGGGTTAGCGGTTAGGTTTAGCTGTTAGGGTTAGGGTTAGGGATAGGGTTAGGTTTACGGTTAGGGTTAGTGTTAGGGTTTGGATTAATTTTTTGGGTTAGGGTTAGCGTTGGGGTTAGGGTTAGAGTTACGATTAAAGTTTAATACTACGGTTAGGGTTAGGGTTAGGGTTAGGGTTAGGTGTTAGTTTTAGGGTTAGTGTAAGTGTATAGGTTAGCGGTTAGGGTTAGTGTTAGGGTTAGGTTTTGGTTTACGGTTAGGGTTACGGTTAGGGTAAGGATTAGGGTTTAGGTTAGGGTTAGGTTTAGGGTTATGGTTAGGGTTAGGGTTAGTTTTAGGCTTAGGGTTAGGCTTAGGGTTATGATTAATGTTTGCTGTTAGTGTAAGGGATTAGATTTAGGATTAGGGTTTAGGGGTTAGGGTTAGGTTTAGTGGTTAGGGTTAGGATTAGGCATTAGAGTTAGGGTTAGGGTTAGGGTTAGGGTTAGGTATAGGGATAGGGTTAGGGTTAGGTTTATGGTTAGGGTTAGGGTTATGATTTGTGTTTAGGTTTAGGTTTAGGGTTAGGGTTAGTCTTAGACAGTGTTTTTTGTTAGGGTTAGGGTTACGGTTAGGGTTAGTGTTAGGGATAGGTTTTGGTTTACGGTTAGGGTTACAGTTACCGTTAGTGTTTGGGTTTAGGTTAGGGTTAGGGTTAGTTTTAGGGTTAGGGTTAGGGTTAGTTTTAGGCTTAGGGTTAGGCTTAGGGTTATGATTAATGTTTGCTGTTAGTGTTAGGGATTGGTTTTAGGGTTAGGGCTTAGGGGTTAGAGTTAGGTTTAGTGGTTAGGGTTAGGGTTGGACATTAGGGTTAGGGTTAGTGTTAGCTTTATGCTTACGGTTAGGGTAAGGTTAGGTTTAGGTTTAGGGTTATGTTGAGTGTTAGGTTTAGAGTTTCTGTTTGGGTTTTTATTATGTTAGGGTTAGGGATAGGGTTGGATATGAGTTAGTGTCAGGGTTATGTTTAGGGTTGCGTTTAGGTTTAGGGTTAGGGTTAAGTTTAGTTTAAGGTTAGGATTAGGGTTGGGGTTTCTATTAGGTTTAGGGTTAGGGTTTCGGTTGGGGTTAGGTTTAGGGTTTAGTTTACGATAAAGTTTTAGGGTTACTGTTAGGGTTACGGTTAGGGTTAGGTGTTAGGTTTAGGGTTAGGGATAGGGTTAGCGGTTAGGGTTTAGTGTTAGTCTTAGGGTTAGGATTAGGTTCAGGGATAGGGTTAGGCTTAAGGTTAGTGTTAGTGTTTGGGTTATTGTTATGTTTGGTTTAGGGTGACAGTCAGGGTTAGGGTTAATTTTAGGGTAAGGTTTAGGTTTTGGGGTTAGTGTTAGGGTTAGGGTTTAGGATTATGGTTAGGGTTAGGGTTATGATTATTGTTTAGGTTTAGGTTTAGTGTTAGAGTTACTGTTTTGGTTTAGGGTTAGTGTTAGGGTTAGGGTTAGGGTTACGGTTACGGTTACGGTTACGGTTACGGAAAGGGTTAGGTGTTAATTTAGGGTTAGGGTTAGGTGTGACGTTTAGGGTTAGGGTTAGGTTTACGGTAAGGTTTACAGTTTAGGGATAGGGTTAGTTTTACGATTAATGTTACAGTTACTGTTTTGGGTTAGGATTAGGGTTAGGGTTAGGTTTAGGGTTACGGTTAGGGTTACTTTTAGGGTTAGGATTACGATTAATGTTAGAGTTACTCTTTTGGGTTAGGGTTAGGATTATGGTTAGGGGTTAAGCTTAGGGTCAGGGTTAGGGTTAGGTTTAGGGTTAGGGTTAGGGTTAGGTTTACGATTAATATTACAGTTACTGTTTTGGGTTAGGGTTAGGGTTAAGGTTAGGTTTAGGTTTACGATTAGGTTTATGGTTTTGGGATAGGGTTGGTGTTATGGTTTAGAGTTAAGGTTAGGTTTAAGGTTAGGGTTTGGTTTAGTGTTAGGGTTAGGGTTACAGTTAGGATTAGGGTTACGATTAATGTTTAGGATTACTGTTAGGGGGTAGGTTTAGCATTAGAGGCTAGTAGTTAGTGTTAGGGTTAGGCTTAGGGTTACTATTATGGTTTATAGTTAGTGTTTGGGGTTAGGTTTAGTGTTAGCTTTAGGGCTAGCATTAGGGTTAGGGTTAGGGTTAGGGTTAGGGTTAGGGTTAGGGTTAGGGTTAGGGTTAGGATTAGGGTTAGGGTTTGGTTTAGGTTTTGGGTTAGGATTAGTGTTAGGATTAGTGTTAGGCTTAGGGTTAGGCTTAGCGTTACGATTAAGGTTTACGGTTAGTGTTAGCGATTAGTTTTAGTGTTAGTGTTTAGGGGTTAGTGTTAGGTTTCGAGTTTAGGGTTAGGCATTAGGGTTAGGGTTAGTGTTAGGTTTAGGGTTAGGGATAGGGTTAAGATCGGGGGTAGCGTTAGGGTTAGGGTTAGGGTTAGGGTTAGCGTTCAGTTTAGGGTTTGGGTTTGGGTTAGGTTTAGGGGTTAGGGTTTATGATTAGCGTTAGGGTAGGTTTAGGTTTAGGTTTAGAGTTACGTTGAGGGTTAGGGTTTCTGTTTAGGTTTTGATTATGTTAGGGTTAGGGTTGGATAAGTGTTAAGGTCAGGGTTATGTTTAGGGTTGCGTTTAGGGTTAGGTTTAAGGTTAGGATTAGGTTAGGGTTGCGGTTGGGGTTGGGGTTAGGGTGAAGGTTACGATTAAGTTTTAGGGTTACTGTTAGTGTTACGTTTAGGGTTAGGTGTTAGGGTTAGGGTTAGGGCTAGGGTTAGCGGTTAGGGTTTAGTGTTAGTCTTAGGTTTAGGTTTAAGTTTAAGGTTAGGGTTATGATTAGTGTTTAGGTTTAGGTTTAGGTTTAGGTTTAGGTTTAGGATTAGGATTAGTGTTATAGTTACTGTTTTGGGTTATGGTTAGGGTTAGGGTTATGGTTAGGGTTAGGGTTACGGTTAGGGTTAGGGGTTAAGGTTAGGGTTAGGGTTAAGGTTAGGTTTAGTGTTAGGGTTAGGTGTAGGGTTAGGGTTGCGGTTATGGTTAGGGTTAGGGTTAGTGTTAGGGTTAGGTTTTGGTTTAGGGTTAGGATAGGGTTTAGGGGTTAGGGTTTATGGTTAGGGTTAGAATAGGGTTAGGTTTAGGGTTAGGGTTTGGTTGAGGGTTAGGGTTAGCGTTTCTGTTTGGGTTTTGATTATGTTAGGGTTAGGGTTAGGGTTGGATAAGGTTTAGGGTCAGGGTTATGTTTAGGGTTGCGTTTAGGGTTAGGGTTAGGGTTAGGGTTAAGTTTAAGTTTAAGTTTAGGTTTAGGTTTAGGGTTAGGGTTAGGGTTAGGGTAAGTGTTGGGGTTGTGATTAGGTTTAGGGTTAGGTTTACGGTTGGGGTTAGGGTTAAGGTTGCGATTAAGTTTTAGGGTTACTGTTAAGGTTACGGTTAGGGTTAGGTGTTAGTGTTAGGGTTAGGGTTATGGCTTGGGTTAGCGGTTAGGGTTTATTGTTAGTCTTAGGGTTAGGATTAGTGTTTAGGTTTAGGTTTAGGGTTAGTGTTAGTGTTACTGTTTTGGGTTATGGTTTGTATTAGGGTTACAGTTAGGGTTAGGGTTAGGATTAGGGTTAGTGTTGCAGTTAAGGTTAGGGTTTTGGGTTAGGGTTAGGGTTAGGTTTACGGTTTAGGTAAAGGGTTGGGGTTACGGTTTAGAGTTAGGGTTAGATTTAGGGTTTAGTCTTACTCTTAGGGTTAGATTTAGGGTTAGGGTTAGGGTTACGGTTAGGGTTAAGATTAATATTTATGGTTCGTGTTAGGGGTTAGGGTTAGCAATAGAGGTTAGGGGTTAGGGTTAGGGTTAGGGTTACGATTAAGGTTTATGGTTAGTTTTAGGGATTAGGTTTAGGGTTAGCTTTAGGTCTAGCGTTAGGGTTAGGTTTAGGGTTATGGTTAGGGTTAGGGTTAGTTTTAGGCTTAGGGTTAGGCTTAGGGTTATGATTAATGTTTGCTGTTAGTGTAAGGGATTAGATTTAGGATTAGGGTTTAGGGGTTAGGGTTAGGTTTAGTGGTTAGGGTTAGGATTAGGCATTAGAGTTAGGGTTAGGGTTAGGGTTAGGGTTAGGTATAGGGATAGGGTTAGGGTTAGGTTTATGGTTAGGGTTAGGGTTATGATTTGTGTTTAGGTTTAGGTTTAGGGTTAGGGTTAGTCTTAGACAGTGTTTTTTGTTAGGGTTAGGGTTACGGTTAGGGTTAGTGTTAGGGATAGGTTTTGGTTTACGGTTAGGGTTACAGTTACCGTTAGTGTTTGGGTTTAGGTTAGGGTTAGGGTTAGTTTTAGGGTTAGGGTTAGGGTTAGTTTTAGGCTTAGGGTTAGGCTTAGGGTTATGATTAATGTTTGCTGTTAGTGTTAGGGATTGGTTTTAGGGTTAGGGCTTAGGGGTTAGAGTTAGGTTTAGTGGTTAGGGTTAGGGTTGGACATTAGGGTTAGGGTTAGTGTTAGCTTTATGCTTACGGTTAGGGTAAGGTTAGGTTTAGGTTTAGGGTTATGTTGAGTGTTAGGTTTAGAGTTTCTGTTTGGGTTTTTATTATGTTAGGGTTAGGGATAGGGTTGGATATGAGTTAGTGTCAGGGTTATGTTTAGGGTTGCGTTTAGGTTTAGGGTTAGGGTTAAGTTTAGTTTAAGGTTAGGATTAGGGTTGGGGTTTCTATTAGGTTTAGGGTTAGGGTTTCGGTTGGGGTTAGGTTTAGGGTTTAGTTTACGATAAAGTTTTAGGGTTACTGTTAGGGTTACGGTTAGGGTTAGGTGTTAGGTTTAGGGTTAGGGATAGGGTTAGCGGTTAGGGTTTAGTGTTAGTCTTAGGGTTAGGATTAGGTTCAGGGATAGGGTTAGGCTTAAGGTTAGTGTTAGTGTTTGGGTTATTGTTATGTTTGGTTTAGGGTGACAGTCAGGGTTAGGGTTAATTTTAGGGTAAGGTTTAGGTTTTGGGGTTAGTGTTAGGGTTAGGGTTTAGGATTATGGTTAGGGTTAGGGTTATGATTATTGTTTAGGTTTAGGTTTAGTGTTAGAGTTACTGTTTTGGTTTAGGGTTAGTGTTAGGGTTAGGGTTAGGGTTACGGTTACGGTTACGGTTACGGTTACGGAAAGGGTTAGGTGTTAATTTAGGGTTAGGGTTAGGTGTGACGTTTAGGGTTAGGGTTAGGTTTACGGTAAGGTTTACGGTTTAGGGATAGGGTTAGTTTTACGATTAATGTTACAGTTACTGTTTTGGGTTAGGATTAGGGTTAGGGTTAGGTTTAGGGTTACGGTTAGGGTTACTTTTAGGGTTAGGATTACGATTAATGTTAGAGTTACTCTTTTGGGTTAGGGTTAGGATTATGGTTAGGGGTTAAGCTTAGGGTCAGGGTTAGGGTTAGGTTTAGGGTTAGGGTTAGGGTTAGGTTTACGATTAATATTACAGTTACTGTTTTGGGTTAGGGTTAGGGTTAAGGTTAGGTTTAGGTTTACGATTAGGTTTATGGTTTTGGGATAGGGTTGGTGTTATGGTTTAGAGTTAAGGTTAGGTTTAAGGTTAGGGTTTGGTTTAGTGTTAGGGTTAGGGTTACAGTTAGGATTAGGGTTACGATTAATGTTTAGGATTACTGTTAGGGGGTAGGTTTAGCATTAGAGGCTAGTAGTTAGTGTTAGGGTTAGGCTTAGGGTTACTATTATGGTTTATAGTTAGTGTTTGGGGTTAGGTTTAGTGTTAGCTTTAGGGCTAGCATTAGGGTTAGGGTTAGGGTTAGGGTTAGGGTTAGGGTTAGGGTTAGGGTTAGGGTTAGGGTTAGGATTAGGGTTAGGGTTTGGTTTAGGTTTTGGGTTAGGATTAGTGTTAGGATTAGTGTTAGGCTTAGGGTTAGGCTTAGCGTTACGATTAAGGTTTACGGTTAGTGTTAGCGATTAGTTTTAGTGTTAGTGTTTAGGGGTTAGTGTTAGGTTTCGAGTTTAGGGTTAGGCATTAGGGTTAGGGTTAGTGTTAGGTTTAGGGTTAGGGATAGGGTTAAGATCGGGGGTAGCGTTAGGGTTAGGGTTAGGGTTAGGGTTAGCGTTCAGTTTAGGGTTTGGGTTTGGGTTAGGTTTAGGGGTTAGGGTTTATGATTAGCGTTAGGGTAGGTTTAGGTTTAGGTTTAGAGTTACGTTGAGGGTTAGGGTTTCTGTTTAGGTTTTGATTATGTTAGGGTTAGGGTTGGATAAGTGTTAAGGTCAGGGTTATGTTTAGGGTTGCGTTTAGGGTTAGGTTTAAGGTTAGGATTAGGTTAGGGTTGCGGTTGGGGTTGGGGTTAGGGTGAAGGTTACGATTAAGTTTTAGGGTTACTGTTAGTGTTACGTTTAGGGTTAGGTGTTAGGGTTAGGGTTAGGGCTAGGGTTAGCGGTTAGGGTTTAGTGTTAGTCTTAGGTTTAGGTTTAAGTTTAAGGTTAGGGTTATGATTAGTGTTTAGGTTTAGGTTTAGGTTTAGGTTTAGGTTTAGGATTAGGATTAGTGTTATAGTTACTGTTTTGGGTTATGGTTAGGGTTAGGGTTATGGTTAGGGTTAGGGTTACGGTTAGGGTTAGGGGTTAAGGTTAGGGTTAGGGTTAAGGTTAGGTTTAGTGTTAGGGTTAGGTGTAGGGTTAGGGTTGCGGTTATGGTTAGGGTTAGGGTTAGTGTTAGGGTTAGGTTTTGGTTTAGGGTTAGGATAGGGTTTAGGGGTTAGGGTTTATGGTTAGGGTTAGAATAGGGTTAGGTTTAGGGTTAGGGTTTGGTTGAGGGTTAGGGTTAGCGTTTCTGTTTGGGTTTTGATTATGTTAGGGTTAGGGTTAGGGTTGGATAAGGTTTAGGGTCAGGGTTATGTTTAGGGTTGCGTTTAGGGTTAGGGTTAGGGTTAGGGTTAAGTTTAAGTTTAAGTTTAGGTTTAGGTTTAGGGTTAGGGTTAGGGTTAGGGTAAGTGTTGGGGTTGTGATTAGGTTTAGGGTTAGGTTTACGGTTGGGGTTAGGGTTAAGGTTGCGATTAAGTTTTAGGGTTACTGTTAAGGTTACGGTTAGGGTTAGGTGTTAGTGTTAGGGTTAGGGTTATGGCTTGGGTTAGCGGTTAGGGTTTATTGTTAGTCTTAGGGTTAGGATTAGTGTTTAGGTTTAGGTTTAGGGTTAGTGTTAGTGTTACTGTTTTGGGTTATGGTTTGTATTAGGGTTACAGTTAGGGTTAGGGTTAGGATTAGGGTTAGTGTTGCGGTTAAGGTTAGGGTTTTGGGTTAGGGTTAGGGTTAGGTTTACGGTTTAGGTAAAGGGTTGGGGTTACGGTTTAGAGTTAGGGTTAGATTTAGGGTTTAGTCTTACTCTTAGGGTTAGATTTAGGGTTAGGGTTAGGGTTACGGTTAGGGTTAAGATTAATATTTATGGTTCGTGTTAGGGGTTAGGGTTAGCAATAGAGGTTAGGGGTTAGGGTTAGGGTTAGGGTTACGATTAAGGTTTATGGTTAGTTTTAGGGATTAGGTTTAGGGTTAGCTTTAGGTCTAGCGTTAGGGTTAGTGTTAGGGTTAGGTTTAGGGTTAGGGTTACGGTTATGGTTACGGTTAGGGTCTGGATTAGGTTTAGGGTTGGATAAGATTTAGGGTTAGGTTTAGAGTTTAGTTTCAGTCTTAGGGTTAGGGTTAGAGTTAAGGTCAGGGTTAGGTACAGGGATAGGTTTCGGTTTAGGGTTTAGTTTTACTCTTAGGTTTAGGGTTAGGATTCTGGTTAGGGTTAGGTTTAGGGTTAGTGTTAGGGGTTAGGGTTAGGGTGAGGGGTTAGGGTTTAGGGTTAGGGTTAGTGTTACTGTTACAGGTACGGTTAGGGTCAGGGTTAGGTTTAGGGTTAGTGTTACATTTTGGTTAGGGTCACAGTTAGGTTTAGGGTTAGGATTAGGGTTAGGATTAGGGTTAGATTAGGATTAGGGTTAGGGTTAGATTAGGATTAGGGTTAGGGTTACCGTAAGGATTAGGTTTAGGGTTTAGGTTTAGGGTTAGGATTAGTGTTAGGATTAGGGTTCATTTTAGGGTTAGGTTTAGGTTTTGGGGTTAGTGTTTGGGTTAGGGGTAGGGTTATGTCTAGGGTTAGGTTTAGCGTTAGGTTTAGGATTAGGGCTAGGTCTACGTTTAGGGTTAGGGGTAGGGTTACGGTTACGGTTACCGTTAGGGTTAGGGTCAGGGTTAGAATTAGGATTAATATTTTGGGTTAGTGTTAGGGTTTAGAGTTAGCAATAGAGGTTAGGGGTTAGGGTTAGGGTTACGATTAAGGTTTATGTTTAGTGTTCGGGGTTAGTTTTAGTGTTAGCTTAAGGGCTAGCGTTAGGGTTAGGGATAGGGTTAGGGTTACGTTTACGTTTATGGTTAGGGTCAAGATAAGGTTTAGGGTTGGATAAGGTTTAGGGTTAGGTTTAGGATTTAGTTTCAATCTTAGGGTTAGGGTTAGGTTTAGTTTTAGTGGTTAGGGTTAGGGTTAAGCATTAGGGTTAGGGTTAATGTTAGGTTTAGGGTTAGGGTTAGGGTTAAGGTCAGGGTTAGGGTTAGGGTTAGGGTTATAGTTAGGATTAGGCTTCGGGTTAGGGTTTGGGTTAGGGTTAATTTTAGCTTTAGTGGTTAGGGTTTATGGTTAGGGTTAGGGTAGGGTTAGGTTTATGTTTAGGGTTAGGTTGAGGGTTAGGTTTAGGGTTTAATTTCAGTCTTAGTGTTAGGGATTAGGTTTAGGGTTAGGGCTTAGGGGTTGTGGTTAAGTTTAGTGGTTAGGCATTAGGGTTAGGGTTAGGGTTAGGGTTAGGGTTAGGGTTAGGGTTAGGGTTAGGGTTAGGGTTAGGGTTAGGGTTAGGGTTAGGGTTAGGGTTAGGGTTAGGGTTAGGGTTAGGATTAGGGTTAGAGTTACGGTTACGGTTATGGTTAGGGTCAGGTTTAGGGTTAGGGTTGGATAAGGTTTGGGGTTAGGGTTAGGGTTTAGTTTCAGTCTTAGGGTTAGGGTTAGGTTTAGGTTTAGGGTTAGGGTTACGATTAAGGTTTACGGTTAGTGTTAGGGATAAGGTTAGGTTTAGGGTTAGTGGTTAGGGTTAGGGCTAGCCATTAGGGTTAGCGTTAGGGTTAGTGTTAGGTTTAGGGTCAGGTTTAGGGTTAAGTTTAGGGTTAAGGTCAGGGTTAGGTATAGGGATAGGGTTAGGTTTAGGGTTAGGGTTAGCTTTAGGGTTAGGGTTAGGGTTAGGGTTAGGGTTAGGGTTAGGGTTAGGGTTAGGGTTAGGTTTACGATTAAGGTCAGTGTTAGGGATTAGGTTAGGGTAAGGGTTAGGTTTAGTGGTTAGGGTTATGGCTAGGCTTTAGTGTTAGTGTTAGGGTTAGGGTTAGGGTTAGGTTTAGGGTTAGGTTTAGGGTTAGGTTTAAGGTTAGGGTTAAGGTGAGGTTTAGGTATAGGGATAAGGTTAGGTTTAGTGTTTAATTTTACTCTTCGGGTTAGGGTTAGAATTGTGGTTAGGGTTAGGGTTAGGTTTAGGGTTAGTGTTACGGTTACTATTACGGTTACGTTTAGTGTCAGGGTTAGGTTTAGTGTTAGTGTTACATTTTGGTTAGGATCAGTATTAGGTTTAGGGTTAAGGTTAGGCTTAGTGTTAGTATTAGGGTTAAGGTTATGGTTAGGGTTAGGGTAAGTGTTAGCGTAAGGATTAGGTTTAGGGTTAATGTTAGGATTAGGGTTAATTTTAGGGTTAGGGTTAGGTTTTGGGGTTAGGGTTTGGGTTAGTGTCAGGGTTATGTTTAGTGTTAGGTTTAGGATTAGGTCTAGGTCTAGGTTTAGGGTTAGGGTTAGGGTTACGGTTAGGGTCAGGTTTAGGATTAGGGTTAGGGTTAAGGATAGGTATAGTGTTATGATTAGGGTTTAGGTTAAGATTAGTGTTAGGGTTAGTGTTAGGGTTAGGGTTTGTGTTAGGGTTAGGTTTAGGTTTAGGGGTTAGGGTTTATTTTTAGGCTTAGGGTAGGGTTAGGATTAGGGGTAGGGTTAGGTTGAGGTTTAGGGTACGTGTTGGGGTTTCGATTAGGTTTAGTGTTACGGTTATGGTTAGGGTTAGGTGTTAAGTTTAGGGTTACGGTTAGGGCTAGGGTTAGCGGTTAGGGTTAGATATTAGGGTTAGGGTTAGGGTTAGGGTTTCGGTAATGTTTAGGGTTAGGGTTAGGTTTACGGTTTAGGGATAGGGTTGGTGTTACGGTTTAGAGTTAGGATTAAGTTTAGGGTTAGGGTTAGGGTTAGGTTTTGGGTTAGTGTTAGAGTTACGGTTAGGGTTAGGGTTACGATTAATGTTTAGTGTTAGGGTTAGGGGTCAGGGTTAGCATTAGAGTTTAGGGTTTAGGGTTAGGATTAGGGCTAGGGTTACTATTATGGTTTATGGTTAGTGTTAGGGGTTAGGTTTAGGGTTAGCTTTAGGGCTAGCGTTAGGGTTAGGGTTAGGATTAGGGTTAGGGTTACGGGTACGATTAAGGCCAGGATTAGGGTTAGGGTTGGATAAGGTTTAGGGTTAGGTTTAGGGTTTAATTTCAGTCTTAGTGTTAGGGATTAGGTTTAGGGTTAGGGCTTAGGGGTTATGGTTAAGTTTAGTGGTTAGGCATTAGGGTTAGGGTTAGGGTTAGGGTTAGGGTTAGGGTTAGGGTTAGGGTTAGGGTTAGGGTTAGGGTTAGGGTTAGGGTTAGGGTTAGGATTAGGGTTAGTGTTACGGTTACGGTTATGGTTAGGGTCAGGTTTAGGGTTAGGGTTGGATAAGGTTTGGGGTTAGGGTTAGGGTTTAGTTTCAGTCTTAGGGTTAGGGTTAGGTTTAGGTTTAGGGTTAGGGTTACGATTAAGGTTTACGGTTAGTGTTAGGGATAAGGTTAGGGTTAGGGTTAGTGGTTAGGGTTAGGGCTAGGCATTAGGGTTAGCGTTAGGGTTAGTGTTAGGTTTAGGGTCAGGTTTAGGGTTAAGTTTAGGGTTAAGGTCAGGGTTAGGTATAGGGATAGGGTTAGGTTTAGGGTTATGGTTAGCTTTAGGGTTAGGGTTAGGGTTAGGTTTATGGTTAGGGTTAGGGTTAGGGTTAGGGTTAGGGTTAGGGTTAGGGTTAGGGTTACGATTAAGGTCAGTGTTAGTGATTAGGTTAGGGTAAGGGTTAGGTTTAGTGGTTAGGGTTATGGCTAGGCTTTAGTGTTAGTGTTAGGGTTAGGGTTAGGTTTAGGGTTAGGTTTAGGGTTAGGTTTAAGGTTAGGGTTAAGGTGAGGTTTAGGTATAGGGATAAGGTTAGGTTTAGTGTTTAGTTTTACTCTTCGGGTTAGGGTTAGAATTGTGGTTAGGGTTAGGGTTAGGTTTAGGATTAGTGTTACGGTTACTATTACGGTTACGTTTAGTGTCAGGGTTAGGTTTAGTGTTAGTGTTACATTTTGGTTAGGATCAGTATTAGGTTTAGGGTTAAGGTTAGGCTTAGTGTTAGTATTAGGGTTAAGGTTATGGTTAGGGTTAGGGTAAGTGTTAGCGTAAGGATTAGGTTTAGGGTTTAGGTTTAGGGTTAATGTTAGGATTAGGGTTAATTTTAGGGTTAGGGTTAGGTTTTGGGGTTAGGGTTTGGGTTAGTGTTAGGGTTATGTTTAGTGTTAGGTTTAGGATTAGGTCTAGGTCTAGGTTTAGGGTTAGGGTTAGGGTTACGGTTAGGGTCAGGTTTAGGATTAGGGTTAGGGTTAAGGATAGGTATAGTGTTATGATTAGGGTTTAGGTTAAGATTAGTGTTAGGGTTAGTGTTAGGGTTAGGGTTTGTGTTAGGGTTAGGTTTAGGGGTTAGGGTTTATTTTTAGGCTTAGGGTAGGGTTAGGATTAGGGGTAGGGTTAGGTTGAGGTTTAGGGTACGTGTTGGGGTTTCGATTAGGTTTAGTGTTACGGTTATGGTTAGGGTTAGGTGTTAAGTTTAGGGTTACGGTTAGGGCTAGGGTTAGCGGTTAGGGTTAGATGTTAGGGTTAGGGTTAGGGTTAGGGTTGCGGTAATGTTTAGGGTTAGGGTTAGGTTTACGGTTTAGGGATAGGGTTGGTGTTACGGTTTAGAGTTAGGATTAAGTTTAGGGTTAGGGTTAGGGTTAGGTTTTGGGTTAGTGTTAGAGTTACGGTTAGGGTTAGGGTTACGATTAATGTTTAGTGTTAGGGTTAGGGGTCAGGGTTAGCATTAGAGTTTAGGGTTTAGGGTTAGGATTAGGGCTAGGGTTACTATTATGGTTTATGGTTAGTGTTAGGGGTTAGCTTTAGGGTTAGCTTTAGGGCTAGCGTTAGGGTTAGGGTTAGGATTAGGGTTAGGGTTACGGGTACGATTAAGGCCAGGATTAGGGTTAGGGTTGGATAAGGTTTAGGGTTAGGTTTAGGGTTTAATTTCAGTCTTAGTGTTAGGGATTAGGTTTAGGGTTAGGGCTTAGGGGTTATGGTTAAGTTTAGTGGTTAGGCATTAGGGTTAGGGTTAGGGTTAGGGGTTAGGGTTAGGGTTAGGGTTAGGGTTAGGATTAGGGTTAGTGTTACGGTTACGGTTATGGTTAGGGTCAGGTTTAGGGTTAGGGTTGGATAAGGTTTGGGGTTAGGGTTAGGGTTTAGTTTCAGTCTTAGGGTTAGGGTTAGGTTTAGGTTTAGGGTTAGGGTTACGATTAAGGTTTACGGTTAGTGTTAGGGATAAGGTTAGGGTTAGGGTTAGTGGTTAGGATTAGGGCTAGGCATTAGGGTTAGCGTTAGGGTTAGTGTTAGGTTTAGGGTCAGGTTTAGGGTTAAGTTTAGGGTTAAGGTCAGGGTTAGGTATAGGGATAGGGTTAGGTTTAGGGTTAGGGTTAGCTTTAGGGTTAGGGTTAGGGTTAGGTTTAGGGTTAGGGTTAGGGTTAGGGTTAGGGTTAGGGTTAGGGTTAGGGTTACGATTAAGGTCAGTGTTAGGGATTAGGTTAGGGTAAGGGTTAGGTTTAGTGGTTAGGGTTATGGCTAGGCTTTAGTGTTAGTGTTAGGGTTAGGGTTAGGTTTAGGGTTAGGTTTAGGGTTAGGTTTAAGGTTAGGGTTAAGGTGAGGTTTAGGTATAGGGATAAGGTTAGGTTTAGTGTTTAGTTTTACTCTTCGGGTTAGGGTTAGAATTGTGGTTAGGGTTAGGGTTAGGTTTAGGGTTAGTGTTACGGTTACTATTACGGTTACGTTTAGTGTCAGGGTTAGGTTTAGTGTTAGTGTTACATTTTGGTTAGGATCAGTATTAGGTTTAGGGTTAAGGTTAGGCTTAGTGTTAGTATTAGGGTTAAGGTTATGGTTAGGGTTAGGGTAAGTGTTAGCGTAAGGATTAGGTTTAGGGTTTAGGTTTAGGGTTAATGTTAGGATTAGGGTTAATTTTAGGGTTAGGGTTAGGTTTTGGGGTTAGGGTTTGGGTTAGTGTTAGGGTTATGTTTAGTGTTAGGTTTAGGATTAGGTCTAGGTCTAGGTTTAGGGTTAGGGTTAGGGTTACGGTTAGGGTCAGGTTTAGGATTAGGGTTAGGGTTAAGGATAGGTATAGTGTTATGATTAGGGTTTAGGTTAAGATTAGTGTTAGGGTTAGTGTTAGGGTTAGGGTTAGGGTTAGGGTTAGGGTTAAGATCAGGGGTAGGGTTAGGGTTAGGGTTAGGTTTTGTTTTATTTTAGGGTTAGTGTTAGAGTTACTCTTTTGGGTTAGGGTGAGGGTTAGGGTTACGATTAAGGTTTAATCCTAACCCTAAACCTAACCATAACCCTAACACTAAGACTAAACCTAATCCTAACCCTAATGCCTAACCCTAACACCAACCACTAAACCTAACCCTAATCCCTAAGACCTAACCCTAAACCTAATCCCTAACACTAACAGTAAACCTTAATCATAACACTAAACCTAACCCTAATCAAAAACCAAAACCTAACCCTAAACGCTAACCCTAACAGTAACACTAACACTAACTCTAAAACTAACACCTAACCCGAACCCTAACACTAACCGTAGTATTAAACCTTAATTGTAACCCTAACCCTAACCCTAACCACAACCCCTAACCCTAACCCAAAAAATTAATCCTAACCCTAACACTAACCCTAACCCTAACCCTAAACCTAATCCTATCCCTAATCGTAACCCTAAATCCTAACCGCTAAACCTAATCCTTGCCCTAACAATGAATCTATCCCTAACCCTAACACTAACCCTAAACCTAAACCTAACCCTAACCCTAAACCTAACCCTAACCGTAAACCTAACCCTAACCCAAACCCAAACCCCATACCCTAAACCTAACCCTAAAATTAAACCTAATCCTA